>JAXGGA010000084.1:0-357359 GCA_038373865.1 Uloborus plumipes | reverse complement strand
GGCTGTATAAAAATTTAAAATTCGTAACTCTTTCAAAATTTGATTTTTTGAAAAACATTGAATAGACCCAAATTCCTTTCGAAATTTGGAGATTTTTTCCTAAATGAACTATATGCTTATCTCTAACAGTTTAGAAATTAGCTATTGGTCCACGATAGGAGTGGACACCCTGTATATATATCTATACCCTCATGAGAAAACATACAAAAACCCGGTTAGGTTGGGTTTTTGTAGAAAAACCTGGGTTTTTGCCAATCCTGGGGATAATAAGAACCGAAAAAATGAAGAACAGAGAATTAAGAAACGAAAATATGACGAACGGAAAAATGATGAACGGACATTTCTCAAAATCACGGAAATATAAGTAACGAAACGGAAAAACTCCGGCAACTCAGCTGCCGTATATTTTTCCGTTATTTTCAGGACATTTTTCAAAATCACGGAAATATAATTAACGAAACGGAAACACTCCGGCAACTCAGCTGCCGTATATTTTTTCGTTATTTTCAGGAAATTTTTTTAACAGTGTATGTTATTAGTAGCTATTACTCAAAAGAAACAACTTGCATTTCTTGACTTCAATTGCTTGGTATGACTACAAGAGAAACTGAAACAAAACCTTCTCAATCTTTACTTTAGAGTTTTTTTGAAGACATTTAAGTTGTCTCTGATTGTGTTTCGTCTATTGAATCCAGGCCTGAATTCTACCTATTGAAATTATCATTAGACAGTTATCTAACATAGTCGATGTGTTGCAGAAGCCATTTCAGAAAAGTGTTCATATAATTCCCAGTGGACGCATTTACCCCGTGGACGCACTGACCAGAACTCACCCTACATCAAAACGTTAATAGAAAAATATTGCAATGCTATATTTAAATTATAGCTAAAAGTCTCCTAAATTCTCATATAGGGTAGACCGATGAGTGAGTGAACACTTAAGAGAATTTTCAGTTTCAAAATTTATATCTTCGAATTCGCAAAAATTATAGCTTTTGCCACATAATAGTAAAGATACTTAAGATGAGAAATGAAATTAGTGTTTTAAAAAGTGGGAGAGGTTTTATGGTTCTGCATCAAGTTTTATCCATGGTTAAAACGAAAAAAAGTGTCTAACCCAAGGAATGAACACCTCTAACAGTGGACAAATGTAGCATTTTCCAGTCATTTTTTTAAGTAAATGTATAGAAAGAAGTTACTTCTGCCGATTCTCATAAGAAAAATAATAAAACCTTATTTTTTCATAAAAACTATGAGGAGTTCATTCACTGGAAGGTCAGAATAAACATTAACCCAATAAAAACCTCCTAATCCAAAAAATGCCATCACCACCAACTGAATGGACTTGTTTCTTTTACCACATCGATGAAATCGCATTAGTCTCTTTCAACCCTTCCGGACAGTGAAACTGAGCCTAGACTTATCCGCGTATAACTCTTTTCACGATACATTCTCGAATGCTTCTCGCGATAGCTCACGCACGTTAAATGAGTCACGCACGTGATGCCACACTCTAATAACAGAATTCCCTTCCTATATTACATATATGCATGGCATACATTTCTTCCCTTTTTCTTCCACGGGAAAGGGAAAAAAAGGGTGGGACAGGGAAAATTTTCATGCATCAGTTCGCCGCTCGCACGCACTTTCTGTGGAGCGAACCTTGTCATTGCTATAGGCGGTGGATGCGGCTGGAAAAAAAATGGAAACCCTATTTGAATGAATTTTGCATTTCTTTCTTCTCATATACATAGATATATACATTCTTTCTTTCACTCCCACATTTGAAAGAGGAATGGACGAAGGGTGGGAGTAAATAGCACAGCAAGGCCGGTAGTAAGCCCGTTGGCAAGAGCGTTGTTAGATATTGGTTTTTATTTCCGATTTCAAATGCTAACAAGAGCTCCGGCCAACCAGAGGCCGGGCGGGGACCCAACGAAAAGAAAGGGATCGGAGAAAATAAAATAGAAAATCGGGAGGGGAGAACTATAAAGAAAGAAAAGGAGAACCGTTTCCAGAAAATGAAAGAAATGAAATGGTCGAAACTAAAATAGGAATGAATGAAAAAAGGGACATAAAAAGAGCGTAAACGTTTTTGCGTTTTCGGACGCTGATCTCTGCGCTGCTCAAGAAAGAATGAACTGCAAAAAAGTATGAGTAAAACAACACACACGCGTAACCGTTTACTAGAACAGGATTTAAGAAAAGAATACCGGATGAATGCGTTTGCGGTTTTAGCAATGCAAAAGATTCCCTTTTTTTTTCGGGAGGAAGGGGATTCTTTTAAACTACCCGATGCCGGTATTGAAGCTTTTTTACATAACAGCCCCTTTCTTAAAACAGCAGTCTTTACTACAAAACAATACCTTCTTTTCGTCGGCGTTCTGCCTTAAAAAACATTTTCTTTCTCTTAAAAATATCTTGATGTAGGCAAATTTGTTAGCAGCGGAGAGCATGTACTTTCAGAAGCCGCATGTTTTCAATAGTGAGCTGTTACCACCGTTCTTTGTCTTGTAAAAAATCGTAACTACGTAATCCGCTGGTTTTTTTTTTTTTTTTTTTTTTAAACCTATTTTCCACATGACGAGACTGAATTCTAGTCTGGCTCAAGCTAGAAACGTTTTTTTTTATCTCCAATATAAAATTAGTTTTGCATTGAGTAATGAATGATTACACATTCGTTTATGATGAATCAATGCTAAACGATTAAAAATGTGCAGAACAGAAAAATAATATTATTCTTTTCAAGTTGAAACAAGGTAAATTTTATTTGCATTCAGGAATCTAGATGCGTGTTCAAGGAAATTTAATAACAATGAATTCTGTATTGATAGGACTATCTACCTTTCGATATCATAGAGGTCCAAATTAATTGCCTGCTAAATATTGCTCGGAAAATATTTTCATATAACATAGGATACATTTTAATCCATTATATGCACATACGTCACTAGCGTAACCAGAATCACGTTTTGAGGGAGGTGGGGGAGGGGATAGTCCTTTCATGCAGATAAATTGATTTATTAGGCTAGGGTATCAAGGTGGTTGACCTTCCCTCCTCTCGCTGCACCCCTAACATATATAGATACCTAAATGCAATATATTGTGTCCTGCTAAAGGAAGAGGTATGAATGACAAAGAACCATGCAAGATGAGTGGAAAAATAGAGAAGATGTATGAGGGAAAAACAGCTGAAAAGAATACACAGATAAGTTATATTTTTATAACAAACCTAACTGTTAGTGGTGCAGATACAAACATTTTTTAGAAATTTATACTGAGTATATGTCTATGAATCATGATAAAAACGGCTGATAACACTGGTTAACAAAGATTTTGTTAAATGAAACATTTATAGTATTTTTAGGGTAGGGGAGACCGTTGTACGTTGGAACACTTTTCAGTTTTTTGAGATATGGCTTTGAAATTCGTCGATATTGCCCGACTTTCGGTTCCAATACCTTACAACAGTATTGACTTACAGTTATGCGTACCAAAATTGTTATTCCATCATGCATAGGAAAAGCTACACTGCGATGCAAAGGCTTAGACAAAATGCAAATATATGAATAAAAAGAAAACTGGTTGGCGAAATGCTTTCAAATTTCAACTGCAGGTAGACAATATGATCTCAAAAACGTGTCTGAAGTTTTTAAAAATATAACTGAAACGAAAATCGGAAATTATAAAGGACATTTTTTTTCACTACAAAAGTTTAGACAAATATCAGATTTTATGCAAATATCGCTTGAAATGTGATTGGTGGAGGGAAGGCGGGACTTTTTTCTTCAACTATAAAGTTCAGAGATTGCTCAATGAATAATCAAAACACCAAAATCTCTGCAGTTCTCCTGTAAAGAAGATGAGAAACTTTGGAAACCGAAATTTAAAAATGAACGTACTTTGCTAATTATTTGTCTTTTAAATCAGCCCTAGTATGGTAGTACATTGTTTTTTACTTCCTGCAGAGCAGATTCAGTCATGCTTATCGCTCAAAACGGCCAAGAAAAACAGGGACGTCATTTCGAGTTTTTCCGGGGGGGGGGGGTGCAAAGGGCGAACACTCAATGCAATTTCATCGGAAATCAGCAAAAACCACGCCCACTTGTATGTAAATACATTGATTTCTCGAAGTCAGGGGGGGGGGCAATTGATCCCCCCTGTCCCCCCCTAAATGACGGGCCTGAAGAAAAATTACATTTCCTAAGGATGAAGGAATTGAAAAAATGGCTCGAACTGACGATTCGCCCCTTAATCCTACAAAACTTCAACTTTAAACAAAAACAGCACGTGACAGCATAAGTAGATGAACAACTGAATCGGGATGCATAAAAAAAAGAATTTTGCTTGAACCTTTTTGGAAATAGTTTCCCAAATAAGTCAGATTTTAATGGGAAAAGCAGCACATGTATCATCGTGACTAAAAACTGAATGTTACTTTCTCTGATGAAAATTACTAATATTTGGATGGCCTAGAAGGATTATAATTCTATTAGCGTGACTTCAGAAAAGACCCTATGAGCACATGCTGTGCTGCTTTGACCATTAAAATCTGGCTTATTTGGAACACTATGTTCGAAAAGGCTCAAGCACAAATCTTTGTTTTTTTGATGCATCCCGATTGAGTTGTCATCTACTTATGATGTCTCGTGCTGTTTCTGACCCAAGTTGAAGTTTTGTAGGATTAAGGGGCGAATCGTCAGTTCGAGCCGTTTCTTCAATTCCTTCATAAAAAAAAAAAAAATAAATCTTGGCCTTTTTGATCGATTCGCATGTCCACAAAGTAAAAAACAACGTACTACAATACTAGGGCTGATTTAAAAGACTAAAAATTAACAAAGTGCGTTCATTTTCAAGTTTCGGTTTCCAAAATTTCTCATCTTCTTTCAACGAGAACTACAGAGATTTTGGGATTTTGATTCTTCATTGAGCAATCTCTGCACTTTATAGTCGAAGAAAAAAGTCCCGCCTTCCCTCCACTAATCACATTTCAAGGGATATTTGCATAAAATCTGACTGTTGTCTAAATTTTCGTTACAGTGAAAAATATGTCTTTTGTAAGTTCCGATTTTCGCTTCAGTTATATTTTTTAAAAACTTCAGACACGTATTTGAGACTATATTGTCTACCTGCAGTAAAAATTTGAAAGTATTTCTCCGAGTAGTCTTCTTTTTAAGCATACAGTTGCATTTTGTCTAAACTTTGGCATCGCAGTGTATGAAGGAAATCCAAAGGGATGTTTTTGTTCCGAGGTACAACAACAGTCATGTACCTTGAAACGGGGAGTGTTGTACCTTGGAACGCTTGGTATTTTTGAGGAAAAATTAAGAATGCAGTAAATGAAACTTTTATTCTTAATAATAGCATTAAAAAACACCTTGAAAACGTTAATAGAAATAATAATTCTGTATCAATAACCACTTAATACAATAAACGCAAATCTTTCAATAAAAACGAATCAATAAACTGAAAAAACATGAACAAAAAAAGATTGAAGTTTTAGGAGTTTTCCCTTTGCTTTGACGTTGACTATGACTTTGCACTTTGACTTGGGAATTTTTCTCCTTTGACTTTCCTTTTTTTTTTTTTAAATTTCACAATCATTTTGTGAAATGGAAATTAAAGATTTTCTTTTCTTTGGTCCGGTCGATCCATCCTGTCGCTGGATCAGGAAGAAGAGCCGTAATGTCTTGGATATCTATAGAAGCGATATCTGGCACTGATGGGTAAACAAATGAATTGTTGAGAGATTTTCTCAAGTAGCTCACTTCGAACTCGCTTCGTGACAGTTTTTTGGAAATACAGTCTACATAACGAATCATGCTTCTTTTGCCGAGAAATTTTACCAGAACAAATGCTCCAACTGAGATGATGGTAGCCAAAGTGGGGTTTATTTCCTCGTCGTCTTCTTCTTGTGGAAAAACATATGAAGAACTGTCTTTTGTGGAAGAAAACAGTTCTTCATATGTTCCAAGGTACAAGACCCTTTTTGTTCCAAGGTACAACATGGACTTCCATTTTGGAAAAACAGAAACTATCCAAACCTCACATTTTTCTCACTAAAATTGGTATGAAATTTGGTTTCTACATAGTATGAAGAACATTAACACAGCAGTGAAACACTTACCTTCGAAAATGTGGGAGATATGAGTCAGACTCGACAATCTCAAAAAGTTATTTTTTTATCACTTTATCATTTCGCAACCCAAACGTTGTCTTGCACTGATAAAACTACACTGACAAGTTATGCCTCCCAAGAGAAGACTTTAGAACTGGAAAGATCCAATATATAGCAGCACCAGCCGGGGCTAGTTCAAACGTTTCAAGGTACAGCAGTCTCCTCTACTTTTTGTTCTGAATTTTGTTTGTGAACTTTAGATGGCTCGTATTTTAATATAAAACATATGACACTTGGTATTAACTCTTTTGAAATTAGTTAAAGGCTTATACTATTACCTGATTAACACATGTTGCCTTCCTTACGATTAGCGTATTCAGTCAAAATAGAGAAAACATAATACGATTCGAAAGATCGAAAGATCTTTTTTTTTTACAGATAAACTTAGTGTATCACATATCATGTGACAATTATTTTTTTTGGCCTGAAATTAAACTAAACAAATTTTATTTATTGTGGGATTTTTTACAGAATGATGTTTTCTAATTTGCCAATGGGATAGCAATGGCAAGAAGAATTTTTTTTAAATAAAAGACTAGATCATGTTATTCTACTGATCCTACAGGTTAAATTCGGCCTTTTAAACACTTTCAAACATTGATGCTGAATTTGAACACTTAAAACTAGAATTTCTACACATTATTGATGTAAAGCTAAAAAGAAACGCATCTTTGGTATGCCCCTATTGTCCAGGTGAACAAATTCTTTTCTGATTAATGCTATATTCTTAAAAGGGATGTTCCTGGCATCAAATAGAGAAATAAATAAACAATAATTAAGCTTTTGATTGTTATTTTGGTATTAACTGTGTATGTGAATATGCGCATTTCTTTTAAAATTCAGTCATATGTTACATAAATTGTGGGTTATGGAGAAAAACTGTTTACACGTCGGAATTCAGCTCATCGTTTTACACTTATAAGATTAAGAATTTTCATCCATTTAAGATTTTTTTTTTTTTTTTTTTGTAGACAAGTGTAATTGCAACTTCCATATTTAATCATGTTCGGTTTTAAATATAGAAAAGCGTGCAGTTATATATAATTGAGTAGATTGGTTGTGAATCTTAGCCCTTTGTACAGATGCAAACCAAAATTTTGGAAAGAAAGAACACGAATAAATAGTACAAAAAGTGTGGGGAATATTTGAAAGCGACGTCGAAAAGCAAGATATAAGGAAGATAGATGAAGGACATAATTGTGCAGCTATTCCAGAAAGCATCTCTTATAGAAAAGAGAGAAATGGTGTTAGTCTATCGAAATATTATTGCTGTAGGGCGATAAGTTTCAACATTTTCCGATAACCAAGACCATTGCTAGCTAATTACGACAGATATGCGTAATAAAAAAACGCAGTTTAGTTATTGGAAGCGAAATGTTCCAGCTGAACTAATTAGCAATCGTCGGGCTTTTACTCGGAAGACTATTGCTCTGCGTAGGCACTAATTTTCCCACACGAAATATTGCTTCCGGTGCGGGGACGAACTCAAACTCAGCAAAATGAGAAAAAGAGCACTTATTCTCCAATTGATTGACCAAGACCGAAAACAAAAGAAAATGGAATGTTCGGGAGGGTGGGAGAGCAATAACGAACGTTACTAATGACACGCCGGACGAATTGGAATTAAATGAATAAGCCCACGATCTAAGCAAATCGCGACAAACTTATTATTTTCGCCTGTAAGGATCATTAGTCATCCTACCTTTGTGTTTTTGTTGCTGGCGGGAGGGTTTAAAGAGACTTGTTTTGCGTCACTCAAAACAAATTTGATGATGGTCTTTGATTTGGAGAGAGGAATCGCTCCGGTTTCCCGATATGCCGCACCCAGCCCCATTGTGCCCTCGTCCCCCATTACCTGGACTTGGTTTGGCAGAACAATAAGCGGGCTCCATCATCATAATTAACCGTTCCTATTCGAAACTTGTCCGAGCTTCCGCAGTGCCTTGTGCGCGTATCAATGCCGAGGCGCGGGGGAAATTTTCTGCCTGGATATGCCGGGAAAGGTTTTCCGGAAATGCAAGATCTCCAGACAAAGAAAGAAGTATACCGTCTTCTCATCAAGTGACGCATGGAAATGAGAAAGCATAATGAAAAGGAGGAACAGGGGATAGATTAGGGAAAAGCCCTTTCCTCACTCCTGGCAAATGATAATTACCTCTGGGAGACTACCACTAGGACGACGCATTATTTTCAGTTCCCAATTCGCACCAGCCCTTCTTATTCCATGTACTCCTCATATTTACATAACGCAAGGCACAAATATGATTAAAATAGCTATAGTTAACCCGATTAAAGTCATAGAGTGGGGCTGATCATGAGTCACCCGATGTGACCTTGCTAGCTCCTCTTTTCATTAAGAGTTTCTTTCGGAAGAGTAGCCGATCAATGACATTACCCACAATAGTATCTTTTTTATTTATTTTTTCCACACAAACTTCTGATCATGAGTCACCCGAAGTTACCTTGCTAACCCCTCGTTTCATTAGCTTCGAGAGTTTCTTTCAGAAGAGTTGCTGATCACAATGACATTACCCAAAATATTCCTGGTTTTATAATTATTTATTTTTCTCATATAAGATTTGATCAAAGCGAAATGTATTCTACTGATACTCTGTTTGCAAGAATTGTGAAAAGCACATCATTCAAACCAGACCAGTGGTTTCCAGCATTTTTTGGACAATATCCCACCCATATGACTACCACTAGAACGGCGCATTATTTTCAGTTCCAATTCATACCAGCCCTTCTTATTCCATGCATTCCTCATATTTACATAACGCAAGGTACAAATATGATTAAAATAGCTATAGTTAACCCGATTAAAGTCATAGAGTAGGGAGGAACTACTAAACATGAGTCACCCGATCTGACCTTGCTAACTTCTCTTTTCATTTAGCTTCAAAAGTTTCTCTTAGATCAATGACATTACCAATAATAGTCCCGTTTTTTCTTTAGTTTTTGTTTCATTATTTATTTTTTCCTACATACGGTTTGATCTAAGCCAGGGGCAGGGACGTCATTTCAAGTTTTCCAGGGGGGGGAGGGGCAAAGGGTAAAAACACAATACAATTTCACCAGAAAACAACAAAAACCACGCCCACTTATATGTAAATACATTGATTTCTCAAAGTCAGGGTTTGGGGCAATTAACCCCCACCCCTGCCCCCCTAAATGACGGGCCTGGCCAGGGGTTCACAAACTTTTTTCGCTCCGTGGATCCCTTGTCTAGTTTTCCAGTCTTCTGTGGACCCCCTTCCTAGGAGTCGTTCTAAACTTAATCAAGAACTGTAACAACAGAACTCAGGCGTTTAAAAATCGGGAATTAAATGGTTCAGTTCTTTTACTGGTGCCTTAAAACAATCAGATGAAAGCATAATTATGAAAATATTAAGAGATGAATTTGAAATTTACCCAATAGTATGTGGGCTCTTTTAATATTGATTTTTTTAACAATCAAAAACTTCTTAAATGCCTGACAACTTTCTATAAGTTTCAGTTAGACAATTTTAATGCATAGTAAAAAAATAAAATTTAACTTTAAAGAAAACAAATGAAGAGAAAAAATAACATTTTTATTCATACCTTCATAATGATAATGGCACAAACTGAAATAAGCTAATATCCTTGCATGGCAAAGTACAAGGAAAAAAAGAAGACTGTTTTAGGTGGGAGGAAGTGAATTTAGTGTATTAATGGCAGGATCCCTATTCACATCTTGTGGACCCCCAATTTTTTCTTTTCTTTATATGGACTCCTTGCTAACTCCATGGGCAGGGCCGTCATTTCAAGTTTTTTCAGGGGAGGGGGGGGGGGCAAAGGGTCCAAACAAAGTTCAATTCCATCGGAAAACACCAAAAGCCCCGCCCACACATATGTAAATACATTGATTTCTCAAAGTCGGGGGGGGGGGGGGCAATTGCCCCCTGCCCCCCCCTTCCCTAAATGACCATGGGACCCCTGGGGGTCCCTCTGCACCACTTTGGGAACCACTGATCTCAGCGAAATGTATTCTTCTGATACTCTGTTCGCAAAAATTATGTGAAAAGCACATTTAAACCCAGACCAGTAGTTCCCAGTATTTTTTGACAATATCCCACCCATTGATTGCCACTAGAATGACGCTTTTTTTTTTTTTCAGTTGCCAAATTGTACCAGCTCTTCTAATTCCATGTGCTCTTCATATTTACGTAATGCAAAGCACAAATATAAAAAAATCAACTATAGTTACTAGTCGGATTGAAGTCAAGGAGTGGGGATGAACTTCCGATCATAAGTCACCCGATGTGACTTTGTAATCTCCTATTTTCATTAATTTGGAACATTTCTTTCGGAAGAGTTGCTGATCTCTGACATTATATAAATTACCTATAAATCCCCGTTATGTTCCTTATTCTTTTTATTTATTTATTCTTCCTCACATAATATTTGATCAAAGTTAAGCATGATGTTTGGATACTCTATAGAAAATAAATATGAAAGGAATATTTACTGGTAATAACAGTGGTACGCAGAATATTTTGATCATGTTTCACTAAAGCATCATCTCAAAAATTCTGATACCCCTGTAAGCTGGGTTTTATTCACATAGAATATCTCAGAAGCTAAAATCGTTTCCCCCCCCCCTCTCTTTTTTTGGCAAATTTTAACGGATTGTACGGTATATAACACTAGTTAAGTTTGAATATCAGTTATGAAGAATATTGCGCCGGTTGAGGGTAAAGGGCAGCATCTGAAAGTTCCTCATTATTTTTTATTTTATCGCTTTTTTTGTCATTGTTTGTACATTAGCTTTATTATCCAAGATTGCTTATTTGGTTTCAGCTGAAAACAAAGTACAAAGGAGGGGGGGGGCGTGTAATTTTGAAATTTGCTCATTGTTAGCATAGAATTCAAAACGCTTTCCTTCAAATTTCTCAAAAACTTATCCCTGCACAAAGGTGAGAATACTACTTTCAAAATGACAATTAATTTATCTTATTAATCTTTCAAAATGACAATTAAATTTCAAATTTAAAAAGGGAGTTTTTTTCTTATAAAAGAGCATTAAGTAGAGAACAGTTGAATAAGAAGCACGTTGTTAAACCCACGGACACATTGAAACTACGGTATCTCGTAAAAGTGATTAATAAAATGATTTTTAAAATCTTGCTTTATTTGTGTACTTCGCTTATTTTCCGCAAAACATGTTTCAAAGTCAATTCAAATCCAAGAACTCCATAAATTTATTCACTGAATTTTTTAATAAGTATTATAATGAATTTCAGATTAATTAACAGCGAGGAAAAGAAACGTACAGCGGTGCCCTTTATCTTCTCAAGGCAGTATTATACACCGTCTTTCAAATTTTTCATTAGAAATTAATCAATGCCTCAAGGGTATAATACACAAATCATATTTAGTTCAAAAAATGCTACAATAAGCTCCCTACAGGATAAGTTGTAACATAATGGTTGCATTTGCGAAAGGTTATATATATTTTTTTAATATAAAACTCTCAAAATTTTCATAAACTCATTATTGAATATCGGTCTAAAATAGTAAAATGTGGGAGACATTGGTTTTGGCCGTTTAAAGGATGAAAAAACTTTCATTTCAGATAATGTTTTGTGATATTGATGAGCTAAAAACAAGAATATTAGCTGCTGTAGCTTCCAGTGACAGAAGACACCTTATGCTCAGTTTGGGATGAAATCAGCTATCGGCTAGATGTTGTCCGTGCAGCCAATGAAGGGCATATTGAACATTTATGATGCAGTTTTGTAAACTTTCGACTTTTGTGAGTAATTACGTTTGCTGTTAGTTGATATTAAGCAATTCTTCCTGATAAATATATTTATTTAAAATCAGGTCATTCTTTTTGGTAGACACAGTACAAAATAGATGACAAGCTAAAAACTCGGATGAACTTTTCTTTCATGATTTTTTTCTCTGAATTATTCTTTCTGATACATTTAAGCAAAATAAAATTTATATTTAGATGATTTATACCCCATTCTATTTAGGTTAGAACTGGAGCAAAATAACCAGCCTTTTTCATGCCGTTTAATCGTACGACATGGATGCTGTCGATTTTCTGTACATTGAAAAACCACCGACGGGACCCAGGTTTGAACCTGCACCATTTGGCGTCAGAGACACTCTCTTTTGGCACATTCCATTCTTAATTCATACTATAAAATCGAGTTTTTTTTCTTTTTTTAAACTTTTTTTTTTTTTTCAATTTTTTGCGAAAGTATTTGTATGCGTTTGATAAAAACAGCAATAAAAACCCTCTATTATCATGCAAAGATGAAATACTTCGCTAAAAAGTCGAACTTTTAGACTACTAATCACTCTCAAAATAAATTTACTGTCAACTCAAAGCAACATAATAAAGATACAGGACCAATAAATAACATTTAAATGTTATCAAGGCATTGCATGTATTAGCTCTCATTATTCATGCTAACAGTCTGGACTAATTTTCTAGCGGAAGAAACACGAGAGTCCTATAATCTTCCGAATTGATACTTATATACAGGGTGTCTATAAAAGAACTCCGGGGTTTTGAGGTAAAATATTTTAGTGAGGTAAAAATTTTATATAAATGTTTTATACGTGATTGGAAAGGTCATATATTTTCAAGTTTTTTTTAAAAACAATTTAATAAAGTTCAATATGAGCTCCGTTATTGGCCCGGCACACATCGTGGCGGTATTCCACCTCTTTCCATGTCCTAGCCACCATGTCTGGGGGGAACAGCTGCCACACAATTCATTATTCGTTTCCTGAGATGATCAACATTACGAATTTTCTCCGCATACACTAGATTCCTGATATGTCCCCAGAAGAAAAAATCCAACGGAGTCATGTCAGGACACCTTGTGAGCCATGGAATATGCCCTTCCCTTCCAATCCATCCATTGCCATGAAAAAATATTCTAATAAGCGGGAAATTCTACTATCCGGGATTAAAATATTACATTACAACGGTTTGGTACATTAAAAATGTATTATATTAAGCGTGATATTACTTTAACTGATATTCTAATAAGCGGGCTGTACTGTATTGTCGTGCTAAGCACAAAAGTAGTATCTGCACTTTTTTAATAAAATTGAGTTATCGCCACCAGGTGGTTCTTTGTGACTCATTTGACCCACATACAAAGTTTCATGGTCATTTGAGAACAAAAACATTTTTAAAAATTTCTGAAAAAGTATCATCCAAATCAAATAATGGAGGCGCGAATTTTTCTCAATTTGAGCTCAACTGCAGATACCACTTTTGCACTTAGCACGGCAGTGTAGTCCTAAATTTATTAAATTCAACTGTCGAAGCTAAGACTTCATCAAAATTAAATTGCTTGTTTCGCATGTTCTCTGACAAGAAATTGAGGAGCAAAAGCCTGGACAGAACGCAGTTCACATATGGAAACGACCCCTGAATTAATTTGACTAGCCACAACGTTTTCTCAATTAGCCTGACCCTTCGCCCCGTTTCGAAAACGTAAAGAACTCAACGGTAATTGACTACTTTGCGGTATTCAATGAGCACAATCCCCGCGTTATATCAATTGAATCCAAGCACTCGTTTTAAATACATGCCTCGTTCGGTTTTAGCTGTCTCGGGAGAATATATATCAGCGTTTATCTCGTGCTGAGAGAAAAGGGATGGATAAAGGATTCAATCGATACCTGGTTTTCAACCACTAATAATATATTGTTGAAATTGGTCAATTGTTAATTTGTAAAAGCTTATAATACCGCGTTGAAAAGCACAAATGAGTAGGAATTTTGTGCTTTTCAACGTTTCATTATATGCTTTGATTATTAAACACATATTTCTTTATCTATTTCACTGTTCATTTGTAGTTTTTTATTTGAGCAATCATTTCAAATCATGTCACTAAGTTTCAATTTTTGAGCTGCTTTTACGTATTTTGGAAAAGTCGCTAATGGTTTAATGAAAGAAGGTAAATGTTTAGTTTAATAGTAAACGACAATAGCTTTGAAAAGTATCCTTTTGGTTGATTTACTAAAAAACACCACTTTAATTTCTATTTTTTATTTATACACTGGTAGGCAATTTGTTAACACTTTTGAATTTCTTTAAAAAACTTGTATGACAATAGGAAATGTTATGTTTTTAGAAAATGCAAACTCAAATATACCATTTTAACATCAATTTAATAATTAATTTAATGCAAAAAATTAAAATAAAATATTTGCTATACGCAAAATGTTATTTGCATTTCAATAAGCAGAGTTTAAAAGTTCAAATATCCTGGCCAATCATTGTTAATGTTCTTGTAACTAATCAAACGTTAATAATTGTCAGAACTTGACGTGTTTTTCTTTTTTCTGTTGTAACAAGTCATTATTGGTTTTTTTTTTCTGTTCCTGTAACTTTTTTTATGCTATTAAATTATAATTATTACGCAGTAACATTTTTTGCATTAAAAATATTTGATTTTGTTTTGCATTGATTCAATATTGATCTCTCTTCAAATGTTATATAAATTTGAGTTTATCTTTTCGTGTTCTTATTAGATTTAAATATCATGATAAACATTATTTTATAGTACTTTATGTCTGAAAGACTTTGTAAGAATCAACTAATATTTAACGTCTGCAGCTTTGATTGTTTAATATTAATTTATATTTTTATTTCGGTTGCTATTTCTTTAATGGCAAACTCTGTTTTTGTTAAAGCTCGTTGCTAAGATTTATTAATTCATACTATTCTTAGAAACATCATCATGCTCAAAAATGATTGATAAGAAATACTCTCATTACAAGTTGAATAAAATTGAATTAATCTTCGCCTAATTTACTTTTTGGCGGATTTTTAACATTTTACTCAACTTTTGGGAGACTTATCTCAACTTGGAACACATCAAATTGTCGATACATTTTCCATCCAACATTCATTACGAATTTTTCAGTGTCACTGAACTTTTGAGTTTTATTTGTCTTTCAACCAAAGAACTAGAAGAAAGACATTGTCAACGACAGAAAAAATGGTGCAATTGCATTATCCAAATTATTTATGTAACTACATAGCAAACTGAAATTTTTTCTTCAAGCTCTTGAATGTATCAATAGATGGAAATTTTACAAAGTTTTTATTTATGGCACATCTTTTTATGAATTAACCCCCTTCCCCCTAAAAAAGATACTCAAGACGATAGTTATCCTCTTTGCTTCTATAATATCGCAAAGCCGAATTTCTGCTGAATTTTCACAAAAAAAATTCAAATTTATGTGATTTTGAGTAGATATTCAAGAAAAATTACTAGAACTGACCGGGATAATCAAAAGGAAGATAGTGTGCTCTCTTATGGCGTTTTAAAGTCAAAGAGAGAGCAAAACGAATTCCTGAGAAATGGAAATACTTAAAAAAATAAATAAATTAAAAAAAAAGAATACAACAACAGACTGAAAAATAAAATGTATTCTTTTAAGTACATTGCTCTGAATGAGTGAGAAGAAGAATTAATATAATTTGAGAAAAAATAAATTAATTTCTATTCTTACGCCAAAATATTTTGTCGCCAAAATATTTTTTAGAGCTTCATTTTTATAATAAATGATAAAAAGTTTTTATCTGTTCTACTTCAATTTCCTCAATAGATCACTATTTGGTACCAAAAGTGGCTATGTGATGAGAATTTTAAATTTTTTTAAACGTTAAAAAAAGAAGTTTTTTTCCCATGAATTTCTCGTATTCTTTCCACACTAAGCTGCATACTTTTGAAATTTTGATGTGTAATAAAATATACTCAAAATAGTTGCAAGAAAAAAACTCCTCTAAATGTCGACTCACTTGCAAATTTTGATAAAATCAAGTTATAGCGTACACCCCTCCCACACACGAAAAAAAAAAGAAAACCGCTTTGGGGAAATAATATACTATAAAGTATTCAAAACGAAGAGAAGAAAAAATAATCAAATATAAATAACATTAGAGAAATATACATTTATTTGAGACATAGTATTTGAAAATAAGAATAAAATGTACATTGTTTTGAAAGTTTATCTGACAGATTAGGAAACACCTTTAAATGTATATATAGATAAAAAGCAAATAAAAGCAAATAGAGGAGGAGTTGCAGAAAAAAGCTGTGCAGTCGATGAGGCGTGAAGAGCAGGAACACCTTGACAAAGAAACCATAGGAATTAATTCCGGTTGCTTTGGGAATATCAGGAAGAAATTTGATTGTTTTCTGAGAAGGCATTTCTACTTAAGGAGTTGCAGTCTCGTTTGGGTAGAACGCCCGGGAAAAAGATCAGAAACTAATTTAAAATTGTTTATTTCTTCGCGAGGCGTTGCTTGTTGAGCGCAGCAGTGTTATGCTACGTTGAAGTTGATAAACGCATGACGTAATAGCTTTTATGTAATATGATACTAAGTTGTCTAGTAAATTAAGAAAAAAAGAGTTGATTTTTATTGTGTTTCTATTCTTCTTTTAAAGAAAAATTTATCCAGTTGTCGGTTTATAATCTGTAATCGTATTTGTCACTTTGACGAATATAAATTCTCAAACGAACTGATTCGTTTTTTTTAGGTTACTCAAGAACGTTTGTTTTTACTTAGTGTTTCGGTTAAAATATACAGTTGTTGTTTCAATTTTTTTTGATTACCCTCATCTCTAAACGTAGTATTTCTTGTGGAGCAAAAAGATATTCACTACCATTACAAAGTTCAAGGCAGGGTAGACAGAGCTTGTGTCTTCAACAGAGATCATGGGTTCTAGGGATTTTGTTTAAAATTTCACATTTTTTTAATTTTATCGATGAAAATGATGCGTTCATTAAATATTTTACTCACAAAGCATAATATTTTCACTAAACTATAATTTTCTCTCTTAGTTCTCTAACATAGAGAAGCTGCCTTCAATTCTAAAAAATATTGCATTGAGAAGAAACAAAATAATAATAATAACAATAATAACAATAAGGATAATAATAATAAAAAAAGAGCTGCAGCCCTCTATGCCAATTTCTTGTATTATCTGCATAATTGTATCAAAGCATTAACGAGAACTGAAAAAGAAAACGAGGACGTGAAAGTGTACAATTGTTGCAGCAATAATGATAATAAAAGCATGATAAAATTTACTTCTGCCTAGCTAGATCGACTGATACAAGGATATTTTGATGGGTAATTTTGACTTTTATATAGTTGATTGCACTAGCTGAAACTCCGAATGAGTCGTGAGTATAAATATTGCCATCAACGAGCCGTAGAAGGGAAAATAGTTTTTAAACGCTTTCATTCTATTAAATGTTCTTTGAAAAATCTTTCGCATTTTTTTTTCTTTCAGGTTCTCGATGAAAATAACTTTCAGACGCCTCTCAGATGTTAAACTTCGCTCCGTTATATCACGCTCCGTTATATCATATTCCTCTGTCTTCCGAAAAATTAAAAGTACTTAAACAACGCTTTAAATTTCAGAACACTGAAGTTGTAAAAGTAATAGCATTTCTTGGAAATTATCTTGCCTTTTCTCCGTTTTTTAAAGAAGTCATGTGAGTGTTTATTCATTTCAATAGACCTTTATTGTATTTTTTTTAAATTATTTAATTGTTGTTATTATTTTGACATTCATTTCTTTTTGAGAAGGTAGTCTCTTCATATTTAATCATGTCAAAATAAACTTTTAATGAGTATCAGAATCAGAATTTAATACTTTCCTTAAGTTGCGTCAGAAACATTGTACGAGGTCGAACACATAACATATATTTGAAAATATTATGCAAGCGCTAAAATTATACCCGACGCTCAAAAGTATTGTCCGATGGTTGAAAATATTATTTGAAACATAAAAACATCATCTATGATCTAAAAATAAATTTCTTCTGACAGCTTAAAAATAAATTTTTAGCGCTAGAAATTTTTTTGATGTTTGACAATAGTCTGAGATACAAATAAGTACAAAAATAAATAAAATAAGAATAAATAAATAAGCAAGTAAATAAAAATATTAAAAATATATTAAATGAATAAAACTAAAAATAAAATAAATAAATGTTGGTAATTGAAGAAAATATAGTTTTATGAAAAAGAAAATTGAAAAAAAAACCACATTGACTGATATTTCGAAGTACTGTCGTCCCCGCTTAATCGGGTAACGGATAAACGAATACCCCGCTTATACGAATAAAACAACCCGGATGCCATAGACGTAATGTTAAATATCCCCGCTTAATCAAATACCCCGCTTAATCGAATAATATTTTTTGGAACCGACAGCATTCGTTTAAGCGGGGCCGACAGTATATTGAAACAATATAAAAAGCGTTGTCTAATAGTTGAAATTATAATTTAAGATGTGTTGGAAAATACTGATGAGATTGACGCAAATGTTTTCCTTAACTCTGAAACATTAAACTAATTGCATCGTTTCTTTTTTGTCATTTTATTTGTATTTATGATTAATCAATTTTACATGTACTTTTATTTAATCATTTACTTGTTACTCTATAAAAGCTTCCATTAGAAGCTTTTGAAACACAAATGTAATACCTTTTTTTAATTATCTGTCTCTCTTTTTAACCGACTTCGAAAAAGGAGGAGGTTCTCAATTCAAAGCGTATACTTTTTTTTTGTTGTTTGTTTGTTCGCACATAACATCTGATCTACTGAACCGATTTGGACAATTTTTTTTTTAATTGATAGGAGATGGTGTAACTTAGGTATCATGTACTCATATGACGATATTTGTTCACTAAAAAAAAGTTATGATCGAAAAACTAACATTTCATGTCATTTAAAACAATATCTGCTATCGTAAATCCTTACTTGAATGAGCGACCCGATGGTCAAGTGGTTATGCGCGTCAGGTTGAAGTTCCTGATGGAATGAGATCAAGTCCAGGACTGCAAGGATTTTTTCGAATAGCTGCATGTTTTTTTTAAATGATTTTAATGATTGTAATGTCCTTATGCAGGAACATCCTCCCATGGGAATGTGCCCCATATTTTTTTATGGTACAAAATGACAGTTTTGGTCGGATCTTTGTTAAAATTGGCAATGGGGTTCTTCGATGCTGTAGAATTTTCTTATGGACGTTTGCGCCATTTTTGGGGACTTTGAATCGATTGTGGCAATAATGGTTTTTGATTTGCGGCAGCTATATTATTTTTTCAAAAATTATATACACAATCAAATATATTATGTTAATTTTTGTACCTTTATAAAATTCTGTATTTTATACCTTGCATTTACGTCAAATTCAAGGTAAAATTAAAAGTCAAAAATTCTGAAGATGATAAATATATGTTAAAAATTAAAGGAACTATTTTTTGTGATTTTCATATTGGTTGCGACTAAAAAACATCATTACAAGCAAATAAAATGTATCAAACACCATGAGTGTTGAGTTATTGGGAAAAATCTGCTGTGTAATGTTTTTTTTTTGCACTGCGAGGGGGGGGGGTATGAATGATCATTAAAGTGACACACATTTTTAAAAAATAAGATTTTGATTTGTGGTGTTTGAAAAAAGCTAAAGAGTCCACTTTAGTTGAAAATTATTTTCCATGAAAAGCAAAAACTTGCACCATTTTTCCAAGTCTTACTCTAACTCCTTCTCCCACAATTCAAATTACTTACTTTTACTTTCAATTTTTAACCGACTTCAAAAAAGGAGGAGGTTCTCAATTTAAAGCGTATATTTTTTTGTCTGTTTGTTCGCACATAACATCTGATCTACTGAACCGATTTGGACGATTTTTTTTAAATCGATAGGAGATGGTGGTTAACTTAGGTACCGACGATATTTGTTCACTAGAAAAAAAGTTATGATCAAAAAACTAAAATTTCATGTTATTTAAAAACAATATATGCTATCGTAAATCCTTACTTCAATGAGCGACCTGATGGTCAAGTGGTTAAAAGCGTCGGTTTGAAGTTACTGATGGAATGAGATCGAGTCCAGGTCTGCAAGTTTTTTGAACAGCTGCATGGTTTTTTAACTATATTTTGATTATTTTAAGTGCTTTTACACTAAAAAGAATGAAATAAAATATTTTTGGAAAAAAAATAGAACCGACTTCAGTTGGAAATTGCTCTAAAAAGTAAAAAATATTTTTTTTCTTTGAACACCATCGAAACTACTTTTAAACATAAGTTTTGAAGTCGGCGCAAAAACAATGTATAGAATCATACGCAACTACAATTCAACTATAAATATAAATTTTAATGGATTCATTTTATTGATTACCACACATTCGTGAAATGGAACAAATATTCTGCTTTTAATTTTCAATGGTTTCTTTGAAAAAATGTTGGCAAAATATGGTTAAATATTATTTTACCTATCATTTTTGCGCCGACTTCAAAACTTATGTTTAAAAGTAGTTTCGATGGTGTTCAAAGAAAAAAATTATTTTTTACTTTTTAGAACAATTTCCAACTGAAGTCAATTCTATTTTTTTTTTCCAAAAATATTTTATAGTTAGATTTAAACAAATATAGTGCCAAGTTTATTTTTTAGATAACTTTTGGGGAAAATCTAATCAACTTTACTTTATCTTAAATATATCGCAAAACTGTTTTCATTATAATGGCATTCATCCTGTGTAACACCCCGTGAGTTTTGCAAAACTTTGAACGATGCCTTGATTTCTCTCATGGGCTTCCATGGTATCTGGAGCACAATGCTAAGATTTGTTCTGTCTCAGAGAAAATGAAAAAAGTAAATAAATAAGTAAATAAAAATAGAAAAAAAATCTTGTTTTAAAATAAAACAAATTTTCCGCTTCGCGTTTTTCCCGTCGTTTGGCATATCTCAAGTAGGGATGTGCAATCTGCTCAAAGGAGGCTGTTATTAATTTTAGCAGGAACATTTTTGACGAAGTTACGCCAGAGATAGGCTCTTCGAAAAAAAAATAAATAAATGAAAACTAACAAAATAAACAAACACGAACAACAAATTAAAAAAAAAAAAAAGTCTTTTTCCATATCCCCGTTCTTTTTCACGAAGCGCCAAAACAAAAATAGATTTTCAGAGGCGCCAAAGCCTCGGGCGCCACGCTCTGTTAATTTCGAAACAAGAGCTAAACCACGTGATGTCCCGTGTTAATAAAAATCTCCCCCCGTTCCCTTAGAAAACAATAAAGTACCCCCTCTGCACGACATCGAAAAAGATGATGAAAGGAAGTTCGCGCAAACAAGAAAATCGACAGCAAAGGAACGAGGGAGAAAAAAAAATCCTTTATTAAATAAAAAAGGAAACGGGAATATTAAAAAACATGATTAAAAAATTGTTTTTACGCGAAAGAAGTGAATGTAAGAAACTTATCCTTAATCAAGTGCTCTTCAAGTTTTTCTTTTTTTTTTTCTTATTCCGTACAATGTCTGGTTATCTCCTTAGAATGAGGCTTTACTTTTCAAAAGGGTATGCATTCATTCGTTTGATTAAAATATTCGCCCTTGATTAATAATCAAAAACTATTTACGCAGTAAATTAGTGAAAAAAAAAGGTTGAATGATTTCACTATAATGTTTTGTGTGGTATATTTCTTATAAGCCATTTATGACAACCATTATGTTACAGTTATATAGATCCATCTTAAGAATTTCAAATGTGTATTCATTTGCTTGACTAGATAATTCACCCGTGATAAATAAAGCAAGAACTGCATTTATAAAGCATATGCGTAAAAGCAAAATTTTATATGCATAAAAGTAAAATTTTATATGCATAAAAGCAAAAGGTACAAGAGTCAAAGTATCTCTTCAAAGTTTTTTCCATTGGCTACAATGTACTGTACAGTGTAGACTAGGGTGGGGCGAAAAATAAAAAGTTTTTCAGATCAACTTCTAATAGTTGCCAAAAGTTGTCTTTGGTGATAGTTAGCTTTTGTGCAAAATTTGAGAAAAATCAGTTAATATCTTCAGGGGGCGCTGCGATCGCAAAGTTTTACCATAGCATTATTATGGATTTTATGGTTAAAATATCAAAATGAATGCCTTTAGCTAGTCTCTTTGCGTTTTTTTTAATCAAAAGATGTTTTCATGCATTAAAAGCATATGAAGTGACTCACAAACATTATTTTATGATGTATTTATATTTTAAAAAAATCACCTTTTTTCACGTTTTTGTTTCTTTTTAAATGCATGAAATATAAATAGTATATCATATAAAATATTTTTTGTGAGTTATTTCATATGCTTTGAATACATGAATATATCTTATGAGTAAAAAAATGCAATGAGATTAGCTAACGGCATTGTTTTTCATATTTTAACCATAAAATCCCGATAAAAGCTATGATAAAACTTTACGCTCGCAGCGCCCCCTGAAGATATTAACCGATTTTTCTCAAATTTTGCACAAAAGCTAACTATCCCCAAAGACAACTTTTGGCAACTATTAGAAGTTGATCTGAAAAACTTTTTATTTTTCGCCCCACCCTAGTGTAGACCTCACATTTTTGGAGCATGGGACTCCGAATAGTCTGGAATACTCCCGGCAAATCTCGAATTTCACCGCGTCGAGAAAGCATTCTCGATCCCTCATTTTCATGCGATTTTGAGTCGCCAGGACGCCCCCTTCCCTCATAAGAGTTCTGAAACACTTAACCGGAATACCCCCTGAAAAAAGATCTATCTAAAGAATGTTTTAAATATGTTTTTCCTTCAATGATTTGATTCAAGTATTCGGCCTTAATTATTAATCAAAAATTTTTGATTAACAAAAAAATATTTGAATGATATCAACATCCTACTTTAAATGATATATTTTTAAAACCATTAATGACAAGAAATTTTAAATCTCTTTAAATGTTCACTTGAAGAATGCTTTAAGTGTATGTGCATCTACTCGTTTGATTAAAATATTCGCCCTTGATTATTAGTCAAAACTATTTACGCAGAAACTTAATGAAAAAATAAATGAAAGCAGGGGCGGATCCAGAAATGTTTCAAGGGCGGGGCGATTGATTTTTTTCTCTTACTTGCCCATTTTTTTCGCTATGCATCCTTGTTACCACATATTGATTGTAAATGTTTTAATTTTCCTTTTCGAAAAATTTCCAGATCAGAGCCCCGAATCCCCGCACCCTTTCCCTTGATATCATCAATCGACTAAAACTGCCTTTTTTGAACTTCAAAATCTAAAAACTGCTGAAGAATAGTCCATCAAGGGAGGGGCGATCGCCCCCATCGCCCCTACCTTGTATCCGCCCTTGAATGGAAAAAAAAAAACAGGGTCTGTAGTAAAGACACGCGATAGAAGTGAAACTTTTATATTACAGGGAAACGTCTCAATTATTCATTAATCACTTTCGAGCAGCATAGATTGTTAAGAAGCTACCGCCCGTAAGCCAGGGCTAAGGCCAAACTACAAGAGCTGTACCATGTCTTGGTCATGGCCGAGCTGGTGGTATATTTCTTGTAGTTCGGCCTTAGACCTGGCTTAGGGACGTTGACTTAAAATCTGGAGGATATGGACGAGCTGGCGGAGTACTTCTTGTAGTGCCTTAGCCCTGGCTTGGGCGATAACTTGAATTCAGTTATTTATTTCGAAAAAAAAAGGGGCCAAGCGACGTAGCCAAGGAGGGTAGGGTGACAAGTCTTTCCCTCAAATCCCCTGCCCAAGATCCCAGCAAATCCCTTTCTCTCACTTCACCAAAGGTAAAACGAAATTGCATTTTTAGAGTTCTGATTTTAAGGATGTTTTGGGGGAAAGTTTTTGACTCAATTCATTCCCCAATGTCATCAAAAATGACTTTCAGTTCCTTTTTCTGATCTTAAATTGAGAAACGTTTCTGGGGAGGTAGGATTTTAGAACCCTATCACTTACCTAACGTTTGAGCTTTTAGGATTTCAATTTTGAAAATTTTCTGGGAGAGTGCCCCTGCGCTCGCTGTAATATAACATCGTCCACAACTGCTTTCTTTTAACTATAATTTCAAAAAAATTGTGAGCAATAGTTCTGGACCCTATCTCTTTACTTAATTTCATAAAGGTAGTTTGTGTGGTTCACAAACAAATAAAACAAAAAACAAAATGGCTTTCAATATCTAATGTGCTTGGAAAACCCGTATTCTTTTAAGCAAGCTCTAAATTCGGTACATAAATTTTTAAGGTTGTTAATTTGTTGCGGCTGAGAATACAGATGATGAGAAGAGTTCGTAATGACACAACTGGGAATTATAAAATAACTAGCTGACCCGGCGAACTCTGTTCCGCCTTAATGGCAATAAATAAGCAAATTTTTGAATTTATTAAGTTTTTTATAATTAGAAAATACAAAAAAAAAATTAAGTACTTACATTAATTATTCATTATTGTTTCTGTATTTCAGTACATAGGTTGCTCTTCACTTAAATACCTCGTTATACACAACATTTTTTGTTTTATTATCAGGCACAAAAACAAACAACGCAGATGGTCTTCCGGCCAGTGAACATGCCACATATAATTGACCCTGGGAAAAACAGTGATGTTTTAGATTCAAACCAAAAACTTTTAAGAATTGGCCTTGTGATTTGGTGATGGTCATGACTAATGCAAGACGGATCGGAAATTTAAGTCTTTTAAATTCAAACGGGATATCGGTAGGGATCATCGGGATCCTCGGAATGCGCAATCTTTTCTGACAGCTTATCACATATAAATTTCAAGAGAAGTAACGCGTTTGTTTATAATTTATTTCACAAAAAAGTCAAATAACACTCAACGCACAGCTAACTTACAACCTGTTTACGGCGCTCCGGAAGCTGCCAGAACGTGTGCTTTATGTCGCTCAGCCATGGAGGTGTCAAAAAAGGCTTCGTAAAAAGGCGAAGTCAATAAGACATTTTTTTTCTTTATGTAACCGACACACATAAATTATAGCCTATGTCCGTCTCCTGGCTCTAAGGTACCTACCCACCAATTTTTAACCCTATCGATACAGCCGTTCTTGAGTTATAAATAGTGTAACTAACACGACTTTCTTTTATATATATAGATTTCACGAAAAAGTCAAATAACACTCAACGCACCTCTATTTTACAACCTGTTTACTGCGTTCCGGAACCTGCCAGAACGTGTGCTTTATGTCGCTCAGCCATGGAGGTGTCAAAAACGGCTTAGTAAAAAGGCTTAGTCAATAAGACAGTTTTTCTATTTATGTAACTAACACACATAAATTATAGCCTATGTCCGTCTCCTGGCTCTAAGCTACCTACCCACCAATTTTTAGCCATATCGGTACAGCCGTTCTTGAGTTATAAATAGTGTAACTAACACGACTTTCTTTTATATACAGGGTGTCCACTCGAACCGTGGACCAATAGCTAATTTCTAAACCGTTAGAGATAAGCATATAGTTTATTTGGGAAAAAATCTCCAAATTATGAAAGGAATTTTGGGTCTATTCAATGTTTTTCAAAAAATCAAATTTTGAAAGAGTTACGAAATTTAAATTTTTATACAGCCCCCCAGTCCTACCAATCATATTTAGTAAAACATTCTTGACACACTGTTAGAAATTTCTCCGAAAAAATGGTTAATTAACATTAAACAATATGGTCATTTTACCGTATACACCCAGCAACAGTCAAATAACCATTTATAAGATGCTTTCCAAACCGTCAACGCTGAGAAAAACGGCGAGTTAACCATTTTCTTCTCGAACAGTTAATCTACCGTAAATTCACCAGAATCCGTAACGCGCCATCTATGCTGAAAGCCAATAGGAATTTAGCTCAGAGCCCGCCAAATGCCAAAGCAGTAATGTTGCTCAACAACGAAGATCGAACCGAAGCCGATCGTCAGCCATTATAGAAGCAAGTTGAAAAGGTAACTATTTTTTCATGTATCAGATTTTAAGTATTTTGTAATTTCAACATTGAATTCAGCGTCCTTCAAGTTATACGCCGAATAATATTTGTTCTTTTTTTTTTTAGAAAGCAGACTGATCGCGGCAGCCATTGAAAAAAAGCTGGAAAGGTAAATGTTGTTCTGATTCATCAGGTTTTTAGTATTTTTTTATTTGAACATTCAATCCATTGTCCGTGAAAGTTCGTATGTCGAATAATAGTTTGATATTTGAAAGCAAATCCAATGTTTATTCTAATTACTTATTCTAAAATCTTGATTTCAATTACAAGAGTTTGGGAAAAAACAAAATATTAGTCTGTTTTAAAATTGATAATTCACGATTAATATATGTTAAGTTACTGATTACTGTTGCATGTTGTTGCACTTCGAGTTCCTATAGGGACTCTAGTTGCACTAAACTAAACGCTAATCGTGGCCTCGCTTTAACCGTAGCCTAGTTCCTTTGCTAGCATGCCTGTGTGTGTTTACATCGTTTTATGTGCGATTCGTTTGTGGCCCTTTCTTTTCAACATAGTTGAATAATTTATGTTTTAATTTAAGTTATGCCCGATCATTTATGTGTTAAAGATGATTCGTCGAAGAAACTGGCTTCGCGTTACCCCGCGGGTCAATCATGAGCTGACAAAACGCGTTTTGCGAAAAACATTTTCGTGAAGAAATGACGATCATACAACGAATTTACTCTATTCAAAGTGAGTGTGTGATTTTTCTCTAAATACTGCACAACAAAAATGTATGAAACTCCCAAAACTGGTCAAAGAATTTGATCAGTTGTTGTCTTAGCTCAATTTACACATTGTAAGATATCAGACGCACTTGCTGTTAATAATTTGAATCAGATTTAAAAAAAAAAAAAAAAAAGAACTCTTGATACAGTAAAAATTTTTAACTTAATTTTGGTGAAGTCTGAAAATTCAAAATCGCTTAGTATGATGAAATGGGTTTATACAAACAGCTTCTACTCCGTGCCACAAGCGGTTTGTAAGTTTGAACAAGATGTGATTCGTTCATGGAGATTTTGATGAAAAACTTACTACTTGAAACTTTGGTAAGTTGAACTTGGACGAATCGAAAACTTCGACTAGCTGAAGTGAATAGATTTATTCCCATCTAACTGAATGGAGATTGTATGTTATTTATTTTCAGTAAGCCGAATTTCATTGTCGAAATATTCGATAAGCCAAATTTAATATCATAACCGTCATAAAATTTTCCTTGCTATGCTACTCGATAAGTCGAAGTCGCTTTTCTCCAAAAGAACCAAAGCAAGTGTTTATGGTGCTATTTCAACGTTTAACATAGAACTTTTTAATGGCTAGGAAATACTTTAAATTTTTAACTTGCACGAAAAAGTTGAATAAATTAAAGAAGTGTCTGCCATAGCTAAGAAGGATAGTCTGTCAAAAATATTATGCAGTGAAGCACTTTCATAAATAACAAAATTGAAGAGTATCATCTGCAAGTGATTGCTGATGAAAATTTTAATCCGAACTGAAAATGCCTACTAGACAGCATGTATGTCCAGAACCTAAGGGAGCATTGGTAAAATAAGTGAAGGAAGCTAATCATTCGCGAAAAAGCAGTTTCATAAGTAAAAATTAGTTTTGCAACATATACAAACTCTTGAACTTATATAATCACTGAAAGGTTGTTGTAGAAAATGTGTAACATATTTGATCCATTACTTAGTAACTTTTTTACTCATATTATAAATTTAATCGTTTCAGCGGTAGTATTCTGTTTAATTTGATAATTTTGCTTTCTTTTTCAATAACTCTTAATTTTTTTCTCATTCCTTGCAACTTTGACTTGTCAAAGTTTCACTGTTTATTGAATCTGCACATACACCTTTATTCATCATGCATATTGATTAGACGTCTATTTTTCATCAGATTTTTACTTGCGCAATTAGTACTTGTTAGTGGGTCTCAAAATTATGCTCTCAGAATTGGGCCGCAAGGGGAATTGGTTGGAAAGGAAGAAACTGAGAGGGTGTAATGTATGCTACTGCTTGCTAATAACAATACTTGTTTTGTAACTGTTGCTACACTTAGTACTCCGTATGTACTCAGTACTCTATCAATGCCTAGTAATTGTTGAAATTCAATACTCATACATTTTTGTAAAAAAAAAAAAAAATAGTGACATACCAAACACTCAGTACTGGACCAATTTTTATCAGGTACTCTAATAGTCTGCACCTGTATAAACTACCATTTTTAGAATTGGTAATCAGAATCGTTGCAGCTTAAAATTTAGAAGGGGGGCAGAAACTCTGAATTTACCAATTGGTAAAATTTAATGAAAAGGGGCATTTGGGCCTCAGAAAATTAGTTACGTATGGTCCCAATTTCGCTGAATCGGCAATTTGTTAAATGAAATTTTTGGCCGGTCACGGTGACCTCCCATCATGGTGCTTTCCCCATGTTAGTAATATTTAATCCCTCTGTCTCCCACGCCGGGCCGTGGTGGCCCGATCGGTAAGGCATCGGACTCGTGTCCGGAGGGACCCGGTTCGATCCAGCGATCAAAGATCACCGCCTTGATAAGGTGGCTGGAGGCGTTAAAGTGTCGTGGTCACAAAGTCCTCCAAGTGAAACGATACCTGGGGTGCTGGGCTAGGTTTGCTCGACCCTAGGTTCTGGTTCAAAATTAAGAACAGAGCGCCCTTCAGGGCCCTATCCCGGTTAAACCACGAAGCTGTGGTAGGTACGGGGGACCCTGGAGGTGTGAAATGAAATGTCTCCCACGCCATTCCTGCAGGGAGTGCTAAATAAACTTTAGCTATGCAATTTGTAGTTGGTTACTATTACAGTAGCCAAGCTTATGTGAAACATGTTTGTTCTAAACAATTTTGATTCAACAAAGCGACTAACCAGCTATAGCTGGTCAACTATATTCATTCCTATTTCTACTCTTGATCATTATTGATGATTTTAAGTATAAAACATTTTTTAAACTGAATCACCTATTTGTCAAAATAGTTGGACTGAATATGTATGTAGTCAAGTTTTTTTACTTAGTAATTTTCTTACAGGTCTTCAATCCTCACGGTGTCCATCCCCTCACCTGCCCAAGCATCAGTGTCTTGTTGGAAAAGGTATGTAATCAATTTGTGGTTGTTTTTAGTTATTATTGGTTTGAAAAGATTACACGAGCATGCAACCCCCTTCCCCCCATGACCATGATGACTGTTAATGAATAATTGTAAAGCTAATGAAAATTTTGTCGGACGTTTTTTCTGATCGTTAAATTGTTCTTTATGCCTATTTTTGTTCGTTCATCTTCAAAATTTTGGAGTTTTATAAAAATTGAAAGAGTTTTAAAAATATTAAAAATGCCTACATCTTTTTATCTTTGTGTATTTAATATATGTATTTTTTCAAAAAAGGTACTTCCACTTAGAATGTGAGGAGTTCATGCTGACTATTGATGGCATCCCTGTCAACTCATCCATCAAAGACGTCACAGCCGTGGTTGCTTCTTGGTTTGCTGTGTCAGAATTTGCCTGCACTTTGGAATTTTTCCTCAGGTACTATTTATATTTTATTATTTTCCTTGTATTTCTCTAGTTTGTTTCATTCTGTTCCAATATGAAAATAAGAAACCTTAAAGTTTTTAGTCAAGCTTCATTTAAGAACGAGATAAAGAAATAAAAATTTAAGCAAAAATTTAAAATGATGTAGCAATAATCTCTTTTTGCTATTATCAATCTAATTGCAAAAATGGATTTTATTTGAAGTGAATAAATTATTGAATAATATTGTGCAGGCTGATTTTGTGGTTCAACAAGGCATTTTTTTATCTGAAGTCAATACACTTTTTTTCTGCAGTGACTATTATTACTTCTACATATTGTTTGCCACTCATCAAGTTCGCCATTGGGATTTTTCATAAATCTTAAGATAAAGCTCTTAAAATTCCCAAGAACATATAACTAGTACAGTCAAACTTGTTTCTCTCTAATTTCACTGGACGGAAAAAAATTCGAGATAAGGAGATTTTGAGAAACTTTACTGAAATTTGAAATCTGATAATGAAAATTTAAAACCGATACAAAACAAAATATGTTAGTACTTGATCGAGAGTTTAAGGAACCATTTTCAGTGTAAAGTAGTAGTGTAAGCAATTAGCATCCCTTTCTGAACAAAAATAATCTTTTTTTCTTATTTACTTATTTGTTATTAATGATAATGCAATTAGATAACAAAACAACAGCATAGTTAAAATTAAAACATGAGTTAATCTTGTAAAAATTCATATTTCTGGCCAGTGTTGCCAACTCGTTAAAATGAATGGGGCTCTAAATCATGTTTAAAAAAGGAGGCCAGGGCTAGATTTTGTTAATTTCAACAGCAAGGGGCTGAACCGATTATGTGATATGCGTTTTTGAGACATATTGAGGGCTAGATTTGGGGCTAGGGGCTGAATGAGCTGTAAAAGGGTTACATCTAGCCTCTAAAGGGCTAAGTTGGCAACACTGTTTCTGGCACTATTTGGGAGACTTGCATATTGCATGAGAGCAAAAGCTTTTGTATAACATTAATTACCTGCCTTGTCGCAAATAATTTTCAACTTAATATGTTAGAAATTTATTTTTACTTTTTTTTTGCAAAAAAAATTTAAAGAAAAAAATAGATTTTTTGATGAAAATGAGAAAATTTAGACCTTGTGTGGGATACCTAAATATTTTAAAATTTGTATAAATGTTTTTGCAGTACATTTGGGAGGGCTATAGGGGTAACTTTTTATCAACTTGAAATTTTGAATTTCCAAAAAAAAAAAAATATCGATTCAGCCTAATACTCAATAGCTGTTTCACACTTTTAGACTTAAGTTGGTACGGGTTGCCATTGTTCAAAATGCATGAAACTTTTTTTTACACGTGTTTTGACATAAAGGGAAAAAAATAAGAGGGTATGCACAAAAAATATTAATCTTCACTTTTTGTTTTGAGTCACCCTAATGTCTGATTGGTGCCGTTATCCTATATTACAATAAAAATCCACTCGCCCAATGAGGAAATTGGTAACAGTCCCAACTACATTTCTATTATGTAACATATGTAGATCTCGTCAACTGAAGAATGTGTTTCAGAAGTATAAGAGCTATTTATTTCATGGAGTTACCGATTCATTAGCGTTTTCCGGAGTTACTTCGGAAGTAATTAGCAACCTAGCTCTTGATACTCAAACTGTTGTGTGGGGGTTTTATCCTCTTCCTTTAAAAAGAACTAATTTAGGTAGTTTACTGTATTGTTAAATTGTTTTGCTGTAGCACAGATAACCACTTAGTTTTTTCTCAATTACACACACTTCAATGTGTGAATGAAGAAGTGACCTTAAAAACTGGCTTATAGGAAGAGAAAGAAGTAAAAGAAAGAATCTGGAGTGAAGAGCCCTTTAATGTTGCCAATCACACAACTACATTTCTGAACATTTCTACTAGAATTATTTAGTGTAAAAAGTAAAATTGTATTATGAGAAACAGCAAAGTGTATTTCAACATTTATAAATAAAAAGTGATTTTGCTGTTATATTGGCTGATTTTACAATTCTAAAATACTGTTTATTAAGTTTGTGTTTTGATTTCAACTTCTGTTTCAGGTGCTTTGTGGGGATAAACCTGGGTCAAAGGCCGAAAGAAGAATTGGAAGAAAAGTTCATCATGAGTTCACATAAAAATTTTAATTTCCTTAAAAAAATCAACCTATTTGACAGTCGAGTCAATGACATGCGCTAACAAATCATTGTAATATTTTTAACTATATTTCATTGTACAGTTCAAACGGTTAAAAGTATGCTAAAAACTTTTCCGCACAATGACTTTTTGCCACTTTTTCTGGTTTTTGTCATAACACTAGATGAAAAAACTTTCTACAGACTTTGTGTTTAAAATTTGTAAATATTGTTTTCTGTTGTGTCAAATCTTAAATAAATGAGATATCCACATTAAGTTTCAGTATCATTAGTGTGTTTAAGTGTAATTTTAAGTGTGTTTAATTGCACTCTGTAACAAAGTATGAGTGCTCTTTGATGTACGTGTAGATTATTTACTCGACGGGGAAGAAAAGTGAAATGAATACTACATCTGCTGCAAAATTTATTCAATTCCTGTTGAATTCTAATAGTTCAGGTTTTTGAATAGTATACTAGTAAAAGGTTTTCATTATGACTTTCAAAGGAAAAAATGAGTCATATGTTAATTATAATAATCAAATACAGATTTAAGGACAAGTCAGTTATTGGAGGAGTAATAAGCAATCCCAATACAACTAAAGGAATAAACAATCAAAAGTAAAAATATGAATGAATGAAACATACTTCTGCTTTATTAAAAGAAACACTGAAAAATTGCCTATTCCTAAGGACCTGTATCTCATTATTTGCCAAATTTAATAGCATGCTCTAACTGTATAAAACTTGAATGCAATAATTAAACTGTAGTTCAGATTTTTTTTTTCTTAATTTTAAAAGTGTTGGGAGGCAACTTCATTATTAATTTTAAATCTGTGCAGCACAAAGAAGCTTTTTATGGACTTGGTTAAGGTTTATTTTGAGCCCTCCAATAACTTAATACTTTCTTACATTTTAATTTTTCTCTATTATTGTTAAAGATATGCTGGGACAATGTTGGAAAGCATTAAAAAAAACTAAAGAATTAGGTACTGCAACGTAGTGCCACCTCGGCAAGTCCAACCATGATGATTGATTAAGCTTATATTCACATGATGGTGTCATTAAAAATTTATTAATTTAGTGCAATGAGACAGGAGGGGGTCTACTTTTTGTGGTAAGTTCTCGAGTACCTTCAATGAGGGTTTTCTGAGCATTCATGGATTTTTGATTTATTTCTCGTGTGGCGACAAACTCATACTATTTCGTATTTACAATTTGTTGGCCGTACTAATCACAAACGGTTCTCAAACCAAAATATTTCCTATGTATGGTTTTTAAACCATAATAGTTGTAAACGGTTACAAAACTCTAAAATTTCCCATTTACGGTTTTTAAGCCATTTTTGCTGTAAACGGTTACAAAATAATAAAATTTGCCATTTACGGTTATTTAACCAAAATAGTTGTAAACGGTTACTAAGCCGTAGAATTTCCGATTTACGGTTATTAAACCAAAATAGTCGTAAATGGTTACAAAACCGTCAAATTTCTCATTGACGGTGTTTCAACCGTTCTAGTATGAAATGGTTTCAAAACCGTAAAGGAGACTTAACATACCTAACCGTTGTTTCTACGGTTAATCAGACGGCCGGTCTGCTGCCGGTCACTTCACCGTTTTTTCACGATGAAATTTCTAACAGTGCACTGTAACGTTTAAAACTAAAAAAAAATCACTGTTCTACCACAAAAATTGACCGAGTTATGACGTTTTGAAAAATCAAGATTTTGCATTGTTTCATGACGTCATTGAGAGCTTGCTTAAGGGACCGTATGCGAAATCCTTCAAAATCTTGATTTTTCAAAACGTCATAACTCGGTCAATTTTTGTGGTAGAAGAGTGATTTTTTTTTAGTTTTAAACGTTACAGTGTCAAGAATGTTTTACTAAATATGATGGATAGGACTGGGGGGCTGTATAAAAATTTAAATTTCGTAACGCTTTCAAAATTTGATTTTTTGATAAACATTGAATAGACCTAAAATTCCTTTCATAATTTGGAGATTTTTTCCCAAATAAACTATATGCTTATCTCTAACGGTTTAGAAATTAGCTATTGGTCCACGATTGGAGTGGACACCCTGTATATAGATGAACTTCGAAGAAAAAAAGAGCAGACAGGTGTTTCGGGATTATAGGAAGCTCATCTTCAATGCAGAAAGACGTGACGCATTTATAAGATCATACCTTTCTGCATTGAAAAGGGATGTCTTATATAGAGAGTCCGAAACACACGAGTCCACTTTTTTTTTTTTTTTTTGCACATTCCTGCTACTTTTTAGCGTGATTGATTTTAGCTTATTGATCGAAAAAAGCATTGGCAATTAAAAATGCTCAACTATTTGAAAAAAATATGCTATTAAATCTTCACTTGAATGCTATGTAAAATGCACGCTACAACAAAATGACAAAGTTTATCTAATATATAAAATTCTCGTGTCACAGTTTTCGTTGCCATACTCCTCCGAAACGGCTTGACCGATTTTGATGAAATTTTTTGTGCTTATCCAGTATCTATGAGAATCGGCCAACATCTATTTTTCATCCCCCTAAATGTTAGGGGTAGTCCACTCCTAAATTTTTTTTGTTCGCGCATAACATCTGATCTACTGAACTAAAACAATATGTGTTATCGTAAATCCTTACTTCAATGAGCGACCCGATGGTCAAGTGGTTAGGCGCGTCAGGTTGAAGTTCCTGATGGAATGAGATCGAATCCAGGTCCGCAAGGGTTTTTTCGAACAGCTGCATGTTTTTTTTTTTTTTTTGAATGATTTTAATGATTGTAATGTCCTTATGCAGGTACATCCCCTCATGGGGATCTACCCCATATTTTTTTATAGTACAAAATGACAGTTTTGGTCGGATCTTTGTTAAAATTGGCAATGGGGTCCTTCGATGCTGTAGAATTTTCTTATGGACGTTTGTGCCATTTTTGGGGGCTTTGAATCGATTGTGGCAATAAATGGTTTTTGATTTGCGGCACTTATATTATTTTTTCAAAAATTATATACACTATCAATTATATTATGTTAATTTTTGTACCTTTATAAAATTCTGTATTTTATATCTTGCATTTACGTCAAATTCAAGGTAAAATTAAAAGTCAAAAATTCTGAAGAAGATAAATATATGTTAAAAATTAAAGTAACTATTTTTGTGATTTTCATATTGGTTGTGACCAAAAAACATCATTACAAACAAATAAAATGTATCAAACACCATGAGTGTTGAGTTATTAGGCAAAATCTGCTGTATAAAGTTTTTTTTCACTGCTAGAGGGGGGGGGGTATGAACGACCATTAAAGTGACACAAATTTTTAAAAAATAAAGGTGGGATCTCCAATTATCTTGCTTCGTAATTTGAACTGTGCAACGGTACGCGATTAGTCATTCAAAAATTAATGAAAAACGTGATCGAAGCCAGGATTTTAACTGGCAAGTTCAGAGGTGAAAATATACTCATACCACGGATTCCTATTATACCTACAGATGTGCCAATTCAATTCAAACGTATTCAGTTTCCGATTAGATTGGCATTTGCAATGACTATCAACAAATCCCAAGGTCAAACGATGTCTGTTTGTGGCTTAGATTTGAGAACACCATGTTTTTCACACGGACAATTATACGTGGCATGCTCTCGAGTGGGTAAACCATCCAGTTTGTTTGTGTTAGCTAAAGATGGAGTAACAAAAAATATTGTTCACGCTATAGCATTAAGAGATTGATATTGTTTAATAGTGTTACTGTCGTAATTGTTTAATTAATGATATATAATTTTAAGGAATAAATTATAATAACTTAAAAATAATGTTTGCCTTTTGTTATTTTTATATTCCCTCATCGTTCACAGCGCTCCATGCTTATTTCACGCATATACCACATTCTTACATACATACAATATACACATTCTACCATACATACATACATACTTAAAATAAGTAAGCTATTTTTTGTCTACACTAGAAATTACTAGGAAATTATTTATATGGCAAAACAACGTTTGCCGGGTCAGATAGTCCTAATATAAAAAATATACATTACACACTTAAACAGCTTGGTGTTTCTACAAATTTGAAAAAAAAAGTTCAACTTTGAAAACCTGAAAACTTCTATAATTAAGCTGAGAAAAGAGCATAAAGGAGGAAAATTGCCGAAATTGAGCTAAAAGTTTTCAAATGCAATCATAAGTATCATTCTTCTTGAAAATATACAATTGAAAAAGTAGCGAGACTTTTAATTTTGGGAACACGACGGCATTATGAAATTCCCTAATGATATGGGAATTTCAATTTTTGAAAGTTCACGCGCTCTCGATCTTTTCTTTTTCAAAAATTTGGGAAAGCTGATCCTCCCGAATTGCGGAAAGCAAAAGAAATGTCAACCCAATCGTCCGTGCCAATCATTTGAAAGTGGAGCGCGAAAAAGTGACACTCTGTCGTCTTTTAAAAGTTTTTGGAGGGACGCGTAAATGAGGGACGATCCTTCGCTCTAAATATGCCCTGATATGGAGATGAAGAGGGGGGTGTGAACAGTGGGATCCAGAGAGAGTAAGAGAGAGCTCCAAGAAATAAACGGGGAGGAAACTGGGGAGGAGGGATTTTGGCCACAGCTGGGATGACGTCAACGAATGAGAAGGGAAGCGCAAGAGTAAGGGATGCTAAGAGGCAAGAGAACGATGCTGCAGATAAAATAAAGGAAATAGAACAACAAGAGCCAAACTGCAAGCTGCTGCAGCTTCAGTTTCAGCTCTGGGCATCGCCTAGTGCAACTAGCAACAGTGTTTGGAGTACGTGCATTTTGTGCCAGACAAAAATTCTTTGCTTTTTTGTGCCAGGGAATTTTTTTGTCCCCCTTTCACTACGCTGCTGCTTCCCCCCAAAGAGCGCCAGATGGTAAGGAAGGCAATGTTGGCACGAAGAAGCTCGGGATATTGGATGGGGATGAGAAGATGAGACTTTTTCCCCCCAACTTCTGCATTCCTTTTTATACTTATTTGTCAACTGGTACTGTGACACATTTCGCAATACATCAAACAAACTTTTATGAACACAAACTCATCCTTTCGATTTCTAATACCTCATATACCAGCTGCCTTCAGACATACTTCTTAAGGCACGCTTTCCCAATCAGTACACTTCCCCAAGTTGTATTTCGTCGTAACGGACAACCTTTATCTACACTTTGACCACAAATAATCATGAGTACACTGTAAAAGAAATTTTGTAACCTTTCTCTATAAATACGGTGGAACTGCCATGCAGTAACTTAACCGAAATATATGGCGTAAATTAACGCATCACACGCGGAAGGTTATATCATGGTAATGTTACTGTAGCATGACTTGTCATCAATTCCTGTATAAGGGTGCACCAGAATTCTCTGTCAAAACAAAGAAAAAACAGCATTCATTAGGCTGGAAGATTACTTTCAAATATTCGATTATTTAATGCTTGTCAGGTTCATGCTTTCCCGCTACGAATCAACTTCGCACAAATTAGTAATTTTATTTTAGTACACACAATAGGATCGAAACCCAAAACTTCGAACAAAGAACTGTCAAAGCAGGCCCGCTTTACCACTCGTCCGGTTAAGGCACATATTGGTTACTTTCATAAAACTTTAAAAGCTCTGCTCCGATGTTTGTCTCTACGCATGTGCTCTGAATACACCAGTCACTTTAACGATTAGTGGGACTTAACGCAGGCTACGGGAAGCTTTCCTCCGAACTATTAGATTATCCTTAAAATCCGAACAGCTCACTCCAGAAGTTGTGTGACGTTTCACCCATTAACAACGGTAACTTTACATTTTTTTTAGTGTAGGCATTACATGAGGAAGTGAGAAGCAAAGGGATTCAAATAGAGATTTTTTTTTTTTTTTAGTTTTGAGTAAAACCATAGCAAAGTAAAAGCCGTAACTAAGTATCCGTTGAAAAGTTTTTCCAAATCATCTAGTGTCATCTCCTCTCTAAGACAGATGAAAGTATCTTCTACCATTTCCAGACAAGGGTGTAAGTTTTTTGATATTTTCACCATTTTGTTTCTACCTGCATTAAATTGCAAAAGAGTTCCTTTCGATCACTCTCTGAAAATTATCCACAAATATTTTAACGTATTTGAAGAAACGGCTTCGTGAAAAATACTAATATTTTACTTTTCTTCAAATTTAGTAAACTTTTTGTAAATCTGACGACAAATTCTTTGTTTGCATTCAAATATAGAAACAACAGAAAATGATTCAATTCAGGTAGTATATCACAGAATTGATGCCATTAAGACTGACCATCATGTCACCACTGCAGTAACAGCAAACCTGACTATCTAGCTCCACATCTTTCTTTGTGATGAGATTTTAACTGTTAAGTATCAGTTTTTACTATAACGTGATATAGGAAAAGATGCCATGTTTGCACAAAAACTGTGGGTGAATGGAAAATTCTGATTGGACATTTAAAATCAGCGTGAAAAATTACAATGGGAATACTAGAAATGTTTTATTTAACGAAATCTTTGTTGACCAATTAGTATATTATATAGCAATTCCAACAACTGGGAATAGAAAGTCATCTGAATATAAAAAAGATAGTGTAAACAAAAACTTTGCATAACAATTATCACTATTATTATTTTAATTGGTGCTAAAATTATTTTTAAAAAATGATTTGAAATTTTAATGAACACATTTAAATTAGCCTATTTTTGTACTATTCCAGCAGTAAGAAGTAAAAATACATTTAAAGGACAAATTATCTGCACACAACTGAAATTCATCATATGTGCTTTCTACTTACTAAAGGTTTAGTGAAATTCCAGTTTTTATCATACACAGCTCAGTTTTTTGCTTGTTTCTGAAAAAAATAATAAATAAATATATATATATTTTTAATATATATTTTTTAGACATTTTATACTACTGCTTAAAAATATGCTAACGAATAAAAACTTTTAATTTCACCAATAAAGTTCACGAAAGATTGTTTCAAATTACTTGTCTCTAAGTTTTTGACTTATTGTAGTATAAGATTTGTGCATTATTCTTTGCTATAACTGCTGAGATATGATAGGTATGACTGGCATTGTATAAGATGCTGTAGTGACAGAGATTTCGCAATCGTCTACAGAATGTGAACTATGATACATTTTTGTATTTCAATATCGAAATCTACATAATCAAGTCGATGTCATCTAACTCTTCATCAACATCATTAACTTATTTCTCTTTACCGTCATAAAAACCTTGGTTTATGAAATTACCTTCATTTCCATCATCCTGCTAATTCCACATTTGAAGATATGTATTAACCAACACACATTGTCAAGTCTCGATAACTTGAAGTCTTACAACTGAAATATTCCTTCATCTCGAAGTTTTCATTGAGTCCCAATCTCTTGAGAAGACTGTGGGAGCTTGAATTGGAGATGGAGACTTGTGGAAACTCGAAATACCTATAAGGTCTTAATTGATCTCTTGGGACGTCAAGTTGTAGGGAGTTCACATACACTTTCGACCTTCGATGAAAGACCTATTATCTGTTGTTTATTATTTTTTGGACAAGACGAGCTATGGTTAAGGCGAAGTGATTTTAATGGTCCCTTTGAGTTCGTTTTAACGAGGTTTGATTGTACAATTAAAGCACAGTTGCGAAACTTTTATAATAATGTTAACCTCTTTACCAACAATGTCGTCGATGAGATGTCATTTATTTCAAGATCCTTAGCCGACTTTCGTCTCCGAGACATTATTTCATGCATTATTGGGGACTTTTTGATGTCTCTGAAACATCATTGAATACAACAAGTTAGCAAAATGTAACAGCCAGCATTCACGCTATCGTCCTGCTATGAATTGAAATGAACATTTTTACCTATGCCCTTTCTGAGATCACCAATTCAAGTAATTTTTGGACTTGTTGACAGTTTTTGTCCCGAAAATGAGGATACTCTCCATTTTAACACCAAGGATCAATGTCAATCGTAAAATCAAAAATGTAACAGCCAGAATTGACGCTACCGTCCTGGTATCAATTGAAATGGAAAAACTAAATTTGGCAGAAAAAAGTTACTCCTGCCCTTTCTGAAACAAACGATTGAACCAATATTTGGGGTTGGAAATGATAGTGCCCTTGGCTTGAGCACTAAGAGTTGGTCTTATGAAACCTAAATAGTAACAGCTAGAATTCATACTACCGAACCCTGATATGAATTTAAGAAAAAAAAAAACAGCTCTTCATCGTTTCCCTTCCCTTCCCTTTTGATTTTGTCCCGAAGACACGTTATTGAGAACAATTGCAAAAGAGCGCCGGCTACCGTCCTGGTATAAATTGTAATGGGAAAACTAAATTTCGCAAAAAAAATGTTACTCCTGCCCTTTCTGAAACAAGCAATTGGGCATGAAAATGATAGTGCCCTTGGTTTGAGCACCAAGAGTGGGTCTTACAAAACCCAAAAAGTAACAGCTAGAATTCACACTACGGACCCCTGGTATGAATTAAAAAAAAAACTCTCCATCACTTCCCTCCCCTTCCCTTTTGATGTTGTCCCGTTATTGAGAAGAATTGAAAAAGAGCGCTGGATAAGAAATATTATTGATCTCCGTATGTTCTTTGTCTTTCAGCACTGCTAATATCCAAACACGGCGCGAGACTTGCTTGCCCAAACTCTCGCACCCTCACTATTTAACTATCTATCTATCATTTCATTTTTATATTTTCATTCTTCGATTTTTTGAATCCTTCCCCCGTCCCAACAGTCCAGCATCGCTTTGTTTTGGAACTGAGAGAGGAGAAAAAATAAATTGAAAAGAATGCTCTGCACCAATAACCATTTGTTCATTCCTGAAATCAGTACCCGATTTGAATTATCGGTATTTTTTTTATCGGTTCTTCTTTTTTCCCCTACCTCTTTCTTGGCACTTCTTATCTCATTTTTTTTTTTTTTTTTGTTATTATTCTTTTTCCCACACCATTCTTAAAAACAATGTTTCCATGTGTGAGGAATTGAAGTGTGGAGTGAAGTGAAATTTTTGATGAGAAAGACGTTAATGCTGGAAGTTGAATGTAACATTTCGGGCTTTGGATCAAGACTTTTTTTATTTTGGAATTGACAAGTTTATTTAGTCAAGACGCTAAAGGCTAAAGAGTACATTTTTATAGTGTTTATGTGAATGTTATTTGCACATTTATTCATCTGTGAACTTGTTTTTCAAATGAAAATATCATAAATGTTTACAAATCATTTTGTCATTGTGTGGTGGAGAGGGAGTTTTTATCTAATTTTTATCGGTTCTTCCGCTGATCCCCTCCTCCCACTACCCACCTTTCTATTTTTTGTCGAAATAAATAATTCTGCAAACAGTAATCGTTGAAACAGCATTAATTCAATTTTTTCAGAATGAAAGTAAAACAGTTGTTTCAAGGCGTATGGCATATTTCTATGCACAAAAATAGTTCTATGAAAGGATGTCTTAAAACTAACTTTTCCTAAAAAGTGAAAGTCTTGTTTAGGAATTGTCGAGCTGAAATAATCGAAATAGAACTAAAGGTTAAATATTTCATAAGGAAAATCCACTAGAGAATATATTTGTCTTCCAGTTTTGAAATTTCACAGAAATTTTTGATTGAAAATTAAATTTTCAAGTATCGCTCTGCGTTACCACAATAAACGGATATTTATGTGAAAGAAAAAGTGTTGACGATGCGTTCACCAGGAACAAATCATAGATTCAAACATTTTCCATTTTCATATATCAATAAATATTGTTGTTCGAGCTCTAGGGTTTGATGTCATGTGAATTCTAGCAGCAATTTCTCACAAAATGAAAGGAAGTTTATAAGGAGGCACCGATAAGCAAGTTGGCCGATTACCGATTAATCGGATGAGCCGATTAATGATAAGGATGATTGTTTTTCTACTACCAATTTTACCATCACTGTTTTTTCTCTCCTATACAATTCCAAGTTTAGAAATAGTAAGCAATTTATTTCTGAGAGAAATTGTTTTTTTCCATTTTCTAGTTTTCACAAAATAATTTCAATATTTTAGCAAATTTCTTAGAACCAATTTTCACATTATTGTCAATAATATTATTAACACATAGTGAGTTAGGTTAATTGGACATAAAAATTAAAAAAAAGGGGGAGTCTGTGGTGAGCACTCCAATTTAGGATTACTTTTAATAATTCATATTTTTGAATAATTAGTTGCAATTTAATTCAACACTTTTATTCTCTGAAAATGAGAGGTTATCTAAAGATCGGCCCGATTTTTCCGATTAGTAATAATCGGCAAAATGGCCAATTATGGCAGATTAATCGGTGCATCCCTAGAAGTATAGTAGTTTGTAAATTCCTCAGAAAGATTCAAAGTTAATTTAAGGAAGCTTACTGACTTTTAATGGGAAACCTTATTCTTTTTCAGCCGAACTTGGACGTTTTACTCTCCGAACTTGGGCATAGCAGCTGCCCATTATTTTCGAGGAACGTTCATGAGTTTTTTTTTTTTTTTTTTGGCAGTATACGTCCCCTTGAATCAGCTCTGTAAACTAGCTTCGTGCCAGTACTACAGGGACGGATATGTGAGGGACTCCCCATTGATACATTTTCAATATTGAAGTTCAAAAATGGCATTTTTAAACTATATATGATAGTAGCTCTTCTCAGATAGTTTTCGCAATTGAAGTCCAAAATGTATGAGGTCAACATTTAGAACCTAGATATGTAGGAAAGGATACGTAATAAAATCTATCGCCCTTCGCTTGAAAAATTTCTAGATCCACCCTTGCAGTCCTATGGCAAGAATCAGCATTTAATTCAGATTTTAAATCAGTGACTATAACGTTTTTACTAATTTTTGAAATGTGCCATTATTGTTGCCTTATGCCAGAAATCTATATTATATAGCTTCAGCAAGATGACAATTTTGAACCATTGCATTTTATCCCAATTTCTTCCTTTCATTTATATCTACTCTCTAACTGCTTAAACACGTATCTTTCTAGTACGATCCCACAGTTACATTTATAAAGCAGCCGGCAAACAACTATTAAAAAGAACATTAAAAATGCTTCACTCCAAAACTAAGCAGCTATTGAATTAGCTTGCACAAAACGAACAAGGGGTGAAAATGAAAAAGAGAAAAAATAAAACAATAGTGGATAAAAAAAAATCCTCATAATGAAATCGTCCAAATGCAAAATCTACGAACCAGATGGCAGAGAGATAACGCAAAAATCCTTTTTTCATCCCTTTTTGCTTTTGTCCGTTAATTATTAAATGATAAAAAATATCGGTAAAAAGGTTATCAGGGGTTAATACCGCGTATCGAGGATTTTTTTTACCACTGTCTATGTATATACCGTTGTGAGATATCTTAAATACAATCGCCCTATTTCTATCTCCGTTAAACATTGTTCCATCTCTACAGCTGGGAATTTTGAAGGAAAAAATGACAGTTAAAATAGAAAAGCAAGATGGAAAAAAAACTCAATGTGGTCATTAGTTTTCGTTTTTGTTGGCTTATAAAGTAATATCATCTAGCATAATGAATTCTATCTCATGTTATCCTCAACTACTAATGAATTAAATGCTGTAAACAATGACAGCGAAAAGCATAGGTAAAAAATAAATATGAATCAAGTTTTGAAAGGGTGAGAAATTAAGTTCTCTTTAATTCCGTAAATGAGGCTGGATGCTTTGCTTTGAATAGCTGAAAACAAAACAGAATTCTTGTTAAATACCGGAAAAATGATATGCAATGACATGTAGTGTCTCCCTTGTTGTTCCTGCGTTGACGTGAATTAATTTTGAATGACTGCGTTGTTGTAAGCTTTGTTTTCAATTGTGTGATAAAGACTCAAGCAGGAAAAGGAAATTTTTAGCCGGAAATTGCAAGCTTCAAGTTTGAAAGTTTAATCTTTTCTGCAGCGAACTGCACAGAGAACACTTGAAATATATGTCATCTTTCATTAAATAACTATTTTTGGGAGAAGAAAGCTAATGAATATTGCATTCTGTTACTAAACACTGACGCATATACGCATATGTCTGCATGAATGTATGTGCATATGCATGTATGTACGTATGTATGAATCCAAGATATAGCTGGACTTTTTTTTTTTTTCAAGGAATGCAAGTAGATCTGCACATATTTTTAGAAGAGGAAAATTCATTTAGAAATATACCAAAAAAAGTGAAGACAATAACAGTGGTATGTACTAGGGATGCGCCGATTTCCGATTAATCGGCCGTAATCGACCACTTTGCCGATTATTAATAATCGGCCGGTTATCATCAGCCGATTAATCGGTAATCGGCCAATTTGCTTATCGATGCATCCGCGGGGCGCCGAATTTAGCTCCATGCCGCCCATTAGAAATTTGCCTCCCCTCCCCCCCCCTACGAAAAAGTAAAATTCGATGACTCGAAAAACGCAACTAAAGCTTCAAGAAAAAAAAAATAATATTCTCAAAATCAAAATTATTCGTTTTCTGAAGAAATGATGACATTTCATGTTACTTAATTTCGCACGTTTTTTTTTTATTGTGCCCGTTGGCTTTTTACTGTTCTAGGGTAGGAAACGATTCTCATGACTCCAATTTAAGCAATATTAACAGTATGTATGGCATACATATTTACACATATCAATTAATAAATTATTATTATTACTTTCTAATTGCCTTATATAGCTTTATATATGATTTGCATAATTTTCTCTCTGTCACACGTTTACTCACGTGAGTTTCTTACCACTCCTGACTTTTTGATGGCACTTTATTTGTAAATTGTTATTGAATTACATTCCAAAATGTCCAAAGATTCCGCATTTGGAAACTCCACCTATTTTTAAAATATGCATCATGCTTCAAAAGCTTTTTAAAGACTTTTTTCTGTTCTTCAATTTTTAATTTAGCATATTTCCTTTATTTAGAACCATTCACGTTTTTTCACTCGTTACTCATATTTGTTCGCCTCTAAGACTCCATATTAACAGAAAACAATTTGTAAATATTATAATAATGTGTAAAAGAGAAAATACGCGTCAATCACTTAAAAAACCACAATTAAATAATAAACTATAGTATGAAACCAAAAATCCTGTGGCGACTTCTCTCCAAACGCAATCACACCTGCTTTTCTACAATCAAGGAATGCTTTTCGTCTTCACAATTTCTGTTTTGCACTAATATATTGACATGCATGAAAAATATCTCATTTTCTTACCATGTGTGAAATTAAACATTATTAAATAACAAGAAAAGAATGTCGCTATCGAAAATGAAAGAAAACTAGTATTTTTCTTTCAAGAATAACAATAAAAAAAACATGGTTAAAGCAAAATTTGCCGCCCCTGAAAATGTGACGCCCTAGGCAGCTGCCTCGTCTGCCTATTGGGAAATTAGGCTCCGTCCATAGTATATATCATGCAAATATTTACTTTCAAGGGATGAAATGAAAGATAACAGGGGAAAAAAAATGCGTACAAGAATTAAAATTCTTGACATTTAGATCATAGTCTTTAAACGAAATTCTTCAAAAATTACTATTGCCCTGTATTTTTTTTTCAACATTTTATTACAAAATACAAAACTGGAAACATTATTCAATTGTGGAAAATATTCTCGACTAAAAGAGCAGACATTTAAAATAGTTCTTTGAAACTTCGCGTGAAAGAACATCAAAATGACGTGAACAAACAACAGCTAAATAAGTCTAGCAATGCTTAACACTTGGGATTCTCACAGTCACTCTTTTAATTTGAACTCTTATCAAATTCAAAAGTTCTCTAGTTCGTCGGATTCCACATTCAGAGGAGCCGGTCGATTTTAGTTAACGATCTTACAGCAATACCAAATCTTCAGTTTGGCTTCCATATTTATAATTGGCTTCTGTTCACTATTTTATGATGTAAGTTGGCGTTTCACCGTCATTCCCTATTCTAGTTATATGGCCATGCATTTAATTTTATTTTTCAATATTCTTCTTACATGTTTATTTTACTTTTTATAATGAACTATTTTCAATTGCTAATTTCCTTTATTCAGTTTATGCTTTTCACAATTGTTTCGGTACACAATTTTTCCGACAATAAATTTATTGCTATTTTTTTAGAAATGATTTCATTTATTTGACAATATTTATTGTATTTTTTTTGGAAAGTTATTACTTAAGGTTTTTTTGTAATTGATTCAATTATGTAGGATATTTGGGCTCTAGGTATCATTTTTTCTTGTTTGTTTTGTTAATCTCCAAACTTTACTATCTAAAGTGTCTTATAATCCACCGCGTTGCTTTTCTCGAATGGCTTTTCATCATAGCTCGCCACTTAGTTCATTGAAAAAGGGGTTCCTTGCAACTCCGAAACAGGTGTCTGCAGTAATCTGCAAGTTTGTGTGATAAAACGTTGAAAAATCGTATTTTAATTTTTAAGCTCAAAGGTTTTTGTTTATTTCTTAATGACGAGCATGTCTAGAAGCTTGTTGGCCATTTAAAGTAATAAGTATGTTTCATAATAATTTTGAGCACATTCAAATTCGCAAAAAATCCTCGAAGAATAATTTAAATCGTATCTAAAGCAATAGTATGTTTACCAACCGTTAAAGAGAAAATTTAAATTATCTTTACAAAAAAAAAAAATGTAAACGCGAAATTTTTGTCCGAGATTTCCAAGAATATATTTTTCTTTAAAACTACTTTTACTTCAGTTTCAAAATTTTTTGCATGAAATTTTTACTTAAAATAAAACATTTTTTGCCCACTACTTCTTTCCCTATCTAACAAATCCATGTAAATGTTTAAAAAAATCGAACCTATACTTTAATTTAGTTCGATGCTGAAGTTTTTTCTTCCATAAAATTTCTTCGAAACGCGACAAGCAAAACTTGTAATCACAGAATGTATATCGTGAGCGCCCCGTTAAAACTGAAAACTTTTATAATTAAATTATCTGTTGAAACCTTCAGCACGCGAAGGAAAAAAAAACTAAGGGGAGAAAGCAATCAACAGCAAAAGAAAACGGTCTCATCCGCAATTTAATAAGAAAATCCATGGATTAAAAAAAGCGATAAACATTTTTCCTTTTCTGATTATAATAAGAAAATGAAAAAATGATAAACCCAAAGAAAAAAAAGGTGCTGAAGACTAACGAAAGAAGCAAACAACCAAGTGGATAAAAAAGTGAAAATAAGAAAACGTTTTTAATTAAGAATGGAGTGGCAAACATTTTGTAACGACATTAAACTTGCTAAGGCCTTTGATCAATAATGGAACACCGCTGTCTTATATATTTTGAGGAAGAGAAAAAATGGAAGTCAATACTTTCAAAAACTTCGTTATTATCAAAGGAAACGTCTCGATTAATTTTTTTTTCGTGTGCACATATATCCCCGCACCTCCTCTCCTTTACTGAGGCTAAAGAAGAAGATAAGCTTTTGGTGCCAACTGGGTGAATAATTTAACACTCATTGAAGAAACATAGGAGGGTCTGTATTGAAATTACAAAATGATGTCGTCGGTTCTGTGGTAATTAGTGTTCTTTACAACAGGTCTATTATTGCCAAAGGTGAATAATAATCTTCACAATTATATTATACTTTTTATTTATTCTGCCGACGATGTGGTAATGCTTCAATCCAAGTACTACTTTCAAGGTCATAGCCAAGAGAGGAGATCTTTGTCACTGCTCCCCATTTAAATGGTTGAACATTATTTATTATTTTTTTTTCCTTAATACCAGCCCAGCGTATCTTTTTCGTAGAATTCTGGTTTTCTGCAGATACTGGATGACATAAAAGGTCAAACTAAAACGAAAACAATAGCAGATGACCCAGTCAAATGATTTATAAAAACTGCAAGATTTATAAATTTTTTTTCTAAGTACTCGATGCAACACATATTTGTGCGAGAAATCCTCATTTGCTAGCTGAAACTGCATGATAAAAGAAAAAGGCCACATTAAAGCAAAAACAATAGCGGATGAACGAGAGAAATGATTTTTCAGCAACTCTAAGGTCCAGGGGTATTGTTAGCCAAGGGGCAGAGGAGGCCAAGCATCTGATGAAAGTATGTGTTTTCCAGTTTTATTACTGTCCTTGGAGTAGTGGCGTAGCAAGAATAAAATTAAGACTGGGCGAATAAATTTTGCGAGGCCCCAAGCCCCCTCCCCCTTTTGAGATTAATTCCATTTCAAGTTATTCAACTATTCTGTGTAAAAAATAATGATAAAAAAACCTTCTCATAGTTGTTTTGTCAATCATAAAAATTAAAAAATTTTCCTTTTTAAGAAATATTTGAGATAAAAACATACAATATGACATAATTACTTACATTTATGGGGTAGTTTGAACTACTTTGAATTGCTTGATATATTTAATTTGTTGTCACAATATTTTGATGAGCTATGAAATAAATTTATAACTTATAAAACTGCAAGTTTATTATTTACTCATTCCAAATTTTATTGATATTACGCTGTAAAAGATCGACCGTGAATTGAGTCTGGTTTGATGTTGCACCCATTAGTGCAACTTTTTTGGCATAGTTGATTTGTTTCAGGAGAAAGAACATAGACTTAAAATCAAGAAATTCTACTAATTAATCAAAAATTCATCTTTACAAAATTAGCATCTACAAATAACAGCGCCTTAATAAAAGGGGGAGGGAGGACATTTTCAGAGGACCCGAATAACATTTTTACATGCCCAGTTTTATTTTTGTTGTTTATAAATAAAAACATTTGAATTTGCCGTACAATGTTAAGACGTTGATTGCCAAGCTACAAAACATATGTAGCATATAAGCTGGATTAAAAACAATGTACCTGTCAATTAGCTTTTACTTTCATCTCCTCAGAAGTCAAATGTCCATATTAATGTCATTGTAAAAGACAAATTCTAATCTGGAGGAAAACAGCAAATCACATACAAGCTAACTCAAATTCTATTCTGTCAGCTAAAATAATATGCTACAAATTATCATTATCTCCTACTTGGGCAGTCAACATGTTAATGAGACAAAATATTAAATAAGCATTTTTGTATCTGAATTAAGAATTATTTTAATCTTAACATATATGGTAATTTTTTTTCCAAAATACGAAATAATAAAGTTTAGGAAAACAATATTTGATCGTAAAATTACACAGCCAGCTGGGCATGTAAGGGTTGAAGATTCATGCCCGATCAGAATTTTTACATGCCCCGGGCATGTCGGGCAATATAATTTTCGAGCCCTGCATTTTTCTTTACAGGTAAAGTTAATTTAAAAATTTCGTTTAAATTAATTTAAATAAAACGTTTATTGTTATTTTCCTGTATCTGTTTATGAGTTTATTCAGATAAATATTTTCATGTCCTTTTAAGTATTAATGAAATTTTTTTAGGAATCCCCTGAGCAGGGGGGAGGGGGGTTTAATGCCTATTGGTAAATCAGGTTCTGGGTGTAAGAAAACGCGTTACATACGCTAATTGCTAATTATCTAAAACAATCATTGCATTCATGCTTTAGATACTAGTTGAGCTAAGCGGCCTTCTGGCATCGTCCTGCAAAATTATCAGTGAAGAAATTGACTAACAAAGGAGCCGCTAGGATAGCAAAGCCCTATGAACTCGGCAAAAGGCTCTAAAGCAACCCTTTTAGGCATAGGCGTAGAGTGATCATTTTGGGGAGGGGGGAGACACATGCCTTGAATTTCAGGAATTCAGGAGAAGCTCATGCCCTGGGAATTCTACTACGATGAAACTAACTATAAATGATATTCTGGCTATGATTTTCGCATTGATTTCGGAAAACTTCATGTGAAAAAAGGTAAGTGTCCAGCAAGTTGGGGGAGGGGGCACGTGCTCCCCCCCTTCCGACACTACGCTTTTGCTTTTGGGTTTCCATCAAGTCAACTTTACAATTTCAGCCAGTGGCTATATCAATTTTAACTGTTTGGAGGCCCCTAAAAAGCAGAGAGCCGAGTCAGAAATCAGGCTCTGTAGACCAGGCCTCTCGGGCTTTTTCTTAAATTAGACCCTGAGTGTAATAATAAAAAAAAAAAAAATGCTTCGTTTAGTTGCAGTTGGTAATTTCTAAAACCACGGATCCTTCGGTTTTGTTTTTTTTTTCTTTATACGGGAATACTTTGAAAATTTTATCTCGGAACATAGTTTGAATTCAGAAAAATTCGTGGCAAAGTGAAGATGCGAGGCCCCGGGAGGCGCGAGGCCCTGGGCGATCGCCCGATTCGCCCACCCCTTGCTACGCCTCTGCCTTGGAGGTTCGAATTTTGGAGATCAGTGAGGATGCTCAGGAGCAGAGGGTAAAATGAATATAAGGAATAGAGAGCGACAGTTAGAAAGTCCCATAAAAACAATTAAAACTCCAAAATTTAATCTCCTTGAAAATGTTTGTATTTCGTTTAAGGAATAGCTGCATAAGCGATAATTTCATCATTTGTGATTTTATGTCATTATTTGGGCCATAAGGGGGGGGGGGGAGTTGAACTATATATTGAAACCCTTAACACCCGAATCGAGTACTGAACATTTCAGAATACTGCACTGCTAAAAAGTGATGTGCTTGTAAACGAGAACTAGAAAGTACTTATTTTTTCTAAGTAATTTTGATTTAATAATGAGTAAGAGTGGTTTTCAATTTTGAGCATAGAGAAATGCTTAAAAGTGTCCATATTACAAAAACGATAAACATTATTTTGTTTTATTACAACAAATTCGCAGTTAATAGACAAACGTTACAATCCTACTAACAATATTGCTTTTTAACGATGTTTACTTTTGATCTGTGGAAGTTTCTTTAAAACTAAGAAATATTTTTAGCGTGTGACGTTTCAGAATGATTCACGAATTCGATTCACAACAAAATGACATAGAAAACAAGAAGTAAAATAAGAAGTGCTTCGTACGTAAAGATTAATAATGAAGGAAAGAGAGATATTCAATAAAAAGACATGTTCAGCAAAAGGTTATTTGCTTCACCATCATTTCTCACGGAAAAAATCGAAACGAAATTTTGATTTTAAATCTCAACAAATTCTTTAGCTTTTTAAGAATGCGTGAAGGAAATCGAATCAGAATAACTCAAAATTATACACACAAAAAGTTTATTAAAACAACTTTTTCACCCTTCGCCAATAAAATATGACAATTATACACTATTTTGGTACAGTCATATAAAATCAAGAAGCGTTTTAAAAACATCTTACCATACAAAAAAAGATAATAATATTGGAAAGAGATATTCAAGAGAAAGACATGTTTAGAAAAAAAGTATTTGCTCTGCTACCGTTTCTCTGGGGAAAAAAAATCTATACATAGAAATGTTGAACGGACGTTTTGATTTTAATCTCAACACCTCCTGAAATTTTTCAAATATGAGTGAAGGGAATCGAGCAATAGAGCTATTCAAAATTATACACACAAAGAGTTTGTTTAAAATTTTCGTTTAACCTTTGTTCATAAAAATAACAATTAAATTAAAAAATACATTATTTTGGCATAGTTATATAAATTCAAGAAGTCTTTTAAAAACGTCTTACCATGCAAAGAAAACATCATAATGATGGAAAGAGATATTCAAGAGAACATGTTCAGGAAAAAAGTATTTGTTCTGCCGCCGTTTCTCGGGAAAAATAAAAAAAATCTATACATAGAAATGCTGAACGGAAGTTTTGATTTTAATCTCAACACTTCCTGAAGTTTTTCAAGGATACGTGAAGGGAATGGAGTAATAGAGCTATTTAAAATTATACACACAAAACGTTTATTTAAAATTTTCTTTCACCTTTTTTTCATAAAAATTATCAAATTAATTAAAAAATACATTTTTTGGCATTGTTATATAAATTCAAGAAATGCTTTAAAAACATCTTACCATGCAAAGAAAAGATCATAATGATGGAAAGAGATATTCAAGACAAAGACATGTTCAGGAAAAAAGTATTTGCTCTGCCGCCGTTTCTCTTAAAAAAATAAGAACAGAAGTTTTGATTTTAATCTCAACACCTCCCAAAGTTTTTCAAGGATGCGTGAAGGAAATTGAGTAATAGAGCTATTCAACATTATACATAAAGTTTATTAAAAATTCTTTCACCCCTTCTCGTTCCTAATTTCCTTTTAAAAGCAGTGAAAAACGTACAAAAGAAAGCCGCCGCGCATTGTTTCTTAAAACAAACTCCCCAACACAAATAAGCGAAAGCAAACAAGCAAGAAAAGAGTTGGGTATAGGAAAACAATCAAGAGATGAATGTGATAGAAATAATCTTTCCATTATGTCACGCCATTACCCTGCTTAATGTGCTGTTCATGGGAGTTCAGTAAAGTTAAGAAGGGGTTCAAGTGCTGCCCCCCATACCACAAGGCAGGCAAGCAGCCAAGTATTTTAGCTATGAGGATTAGTGTTAAACAAATGACTTGAATGTACAATTATAGGGGTCAGTACCTACGAATAATTCCCAGCAATATTTCAGCCACCAGCTCCGAGTAGCGCCTTTAGTTCGAAATTAACTGCCTCATTTGTGCGCGGTAATTTAGTGCATGGGGAGCTTTTTTATTGTTTTGCTGTGGGCCGCCTTTTTTGGCTTTTTGTTCCCCAAAATAAAAAGAGGGGGGAGGGGTTGCGGCGCGGAGTTGCGATTTAATGGTTTTAAAATGGGGATGAAAAGTGGAAGTGATGCAAGCGTGCGAGATTTAATAAGATTGTGTTTACATGCGCTTCCGCTGGCGAGAAAAATAGTGTGCGTCGCAAGAAATTTAATCGAATGTCAGATTTATGACCACTATGACATTAAGATTATTTACCTTGTCTTGTTGGATCTGGAATAATCTTATCTTGTTGGATCCAGAATAATCTTGTCTTGCTGGATCGAGAATAATCTTGTCTTGCTGGATCGAGAATAATCTTGTTTTGCTGGATCGAGAATAATCTTGTCTTGCTGGATCGAGAATAATCTTGTCTTGCTGGATCCAGAAGAATTTACATGCTTTAGCTTGCGAGAAAAATACAGTTTGTGGAGCAAGAAATTTAATCGAGAGTCAAATTAATGACCGCTTTGACATTAAAATTATTTACCTTGATTTGTCGTATCCAGAATAATCTTGCCTTGTTGGATCCAAAATAATGTACTTGCTTTGGCTTGCGAGAAAAATACAGTTTGATTTGCAAAAAATTTAATCGAATGTTAGATTATGACCGCTATGACTTTAAAACTATTTATCTTGTCCTGTCGAATCCAGAATAATTTACATGCTTTGGCTTGCCAGAAAAAATGCAGTTTGCATCGCAAGAAATTGAATCGAATGTCAGATTTATGACTGCAATGACACTAAGATTATTTATCTTGTCTTGTTGAATCTGGAATAATCTTCTATAATTGGCTCACCTCATTATTCTAGAATACAAATTGAAGGAGCAAGTGGATAAATGTGATACGTGACAATTTTGGAAAAACATACTTTTTACCACGGATGAAGGGTTAAGGTAATCATTTTTTTTTTTTTTTTTTGGAAGCTTTTTCTAGAAATTAAAAAAAAGGTTACATATCGCCTTTATTCACTTAAACCTTCAATTGTGTTTGTGAGTTAACACAATTGAACGCACACTAATTTGAATTTGTGTAAATCGGCGAAATTCAAAAGTCACATATCACCTTTATCCACTTGCCCCTTCAATTTTCAAGTTGATAAAAGGAAACTGCAGAAATAAGCAGTTCCCTTAAAAACTAATAAATAGTAATAAATCAGCTAATCACAAGTCCCGTGATAAGTTGGAAACTTTTAAGCATTTTAATCCCCATGTTTAGTATTTCCCTAGATATTTGATGTTTATTAGTCAAGGGAAACAAAGATTAATATTTTGTTAGATAAATACAGCATTTTTTTAAAAAATAATCATGTAATTTCAAGCTCACTCAGTATTAACACTAAAGTCTTGCTTTCTTTTTTGTTCCATTATAGATTGATTCATTATTTGCATCAATTATTTTTCTATCACATATCAAATGCAAAACAGAAATTCTAGAAATTAATTTAGTTTCAGACACTGCGAAAATGTAACGGCTGGTTACATCTACATATTAAGGGGACAATACTCAACTGAAAACGAAAATTTATGCCAAAAAGATATAAATTTAGCAAGTACCTAAGATAAAAAAGTTTTTTTTTTTTTGAAGGATAATTTTGAAGGAAGGAATAAATATCAATCATCAATTATTGTTAAAAAAAATTCCTAATATTTTCCTTTTAATTTAGATAAAAATTAAGAGGTAGTTCTTATAAGAATCAGGTAGGTTAGATACATAACATTTTTGATTTTGCTAAAATTTTTATGGTGGATTGTCCTAAGATTTCAGAAGACACGCATTTTTTCTTTTTACCGGGGGGGGGGGTGGCAAAAAGTGTAACCTGACGCATTTTTATCAAAAAAAATTAAATTCAAAATAGCATGAAGTGTGAAAAAAGGGAAAAGGTGAGGGGGCAAAATTCTTGAAAGAAAGTGTGACATCATTTACAGCTTATGTGTGACAGCTTAAACGTAGAATATTAGGTGTCATAACTTCAAATAATTATTAGCTTAGTTTCCTTGTATGTTGCTCTCTGGTAGAAGTTGAAAGAAATAAAACACCTGCCAAGCGATTGATGACCGTAAACACATTTAATATTTATTGAGAACACGCTAGAAATCAACAGGTTCCTGATCCAAGTCCCGATTTCGAGATTTTGTTTTACTCTCTTCACTTGTCCTAATACACAAATAAATCAATTCTTGATATATTCAGAGCAATTGATTTAAAAGGACGAAAATTGATATCGACGAATATGAAGCTGAAGCACTTTGGCGAGCACGCAGGAAATCCTTTTTTATCTTTTTCCCGGAGTAAAACTGTTGGAAACACTACTTTTCCTCCAAAACGAAAAAGTGCACTTATTTTCCGTTTTATATTGTTATTAAGAACGAATATGCGACAATAGCATGAGAGCATTAGCTCTTTCGAGCTGGTTCAGACCTGAAATATCTGGTTGCACACCTATATACAGGGTGTCCACTCCAATCGTGGACCAATAGCTAATTTCTAAACCGTTAGAGATAAGCATATAGTTTATTTAGGAAAAAATCTCCAAATTATGAAAGGAATTTTGGGTCTATTCAATGTTTTTCAAAAAATCAAATTTTGAAAGAGTTACGAAATTTAAATTTTTATACAGCCCCCCAGTCCTATCAATCATATTTAGTAAAACATTCTTGACACTGTAACGTTTAAAACTAAAAAAAAATCACTCTTCTACGACAAAAATTGACCGAGTTATGATGTTTTGAAAAATCAAGATTTTGCATTGTTTCATGACGTCATCGAGATATCGCTTAAGGGACCGTATGCGAAATCCTTCAAAATCTTGATTTTTCAAAACGTCATAACTCGGTCAATTTTTGTCGTAGAAGAGTGATTTTTTTTTAGTTTTAAACGTTACAGTGTCAAGAATGTTTTACTAAATATGATTGATAGGACTGGGGGGCTGTATAAAAATTTAAATTTTGTAACTCTTTCAAAATTTGATTTTTTGAAAAACATTGAATAGACACAAAATTCCTTTCATAATTTGGAGATTTTTTCCCAAATAAACTATATGCTTATCTCTAACGGTTTAGAAATTAGCTATTGGTCCACGATTGGAGTGGACACCCTGTATAGTCGACACCATGCTAAAATAACGAATGTGAAAAATCGCGTTTTTCAAGTTCGTTTTTCAAGTTCAAATTTTACAAATAATTAAAATTAAAATGATACCTTCGAACGATAGTTTTACACTTAAAGATATCTATAAAAGTTTAAAAATTGAAAATAACCAAACACGTCAGGTGGGAAAAAGTTATATGCATTGTTTTGGCTCTTCTGAAAAAGTGCCAATTTTCATATTCGTAAGTTTAGCATGGTGGCGACGATATAAGCATATCAGACCCTTAATGTAAGAGGACCCTAATTTTAAGAAGTAAAAAATGGTAGCTAATTCATAATTAGATTGCTTTGCTAGTTGAATCCTGAACTGAAGAAGCTTAGATTCAATGATTCAAGCTGACAATAAATAATAAATGCGTTTCTTTTATCTGCAAAGTCAAGCTCGATGCTTTCTGATCTCAGTACATGTCTGGGGAGGGGAGGGGGGTATGTAATTGAACCCTGTTTCACTAGACAGGCAAAAAATAAATAAATAAGTAAATAAGTAAATAAGATAGAATTAAATTAGTTTGAGTTTTGACATTTTGAATTCCAGTTATGTTTTTCACAATGACGAATTGCGATAAGTGTGTGTGTATGTGTGTGTGTGAATGTGTGCCTTCGAGTCCAATCTGAAAAAGGGATTATACAAAGCCTGAGTTCCAAAGAGAAAACAAATAGCAATTTGTCATTGCTCAAAAATAAAAAACACTGACACGTTTGAAAAAAGTGAGTTAAGAAGTGAAACTGAAAAGAGCTTATTTTTCTTCAAGACAATTTCAGTCTGTCAATTTTTCTGAAAAACCGCTTGGTACTATAGTATCTGCACCTCATTACAAAATGTAAGACGAAGTGCATTTCATTAATTGAGATCAGTGGATATCATCAGAACGAATATTAGCTTTCTAGTTGGGGATTAAGCGACGTTTCTGTAACCAAAAATAAATAAATGAATGAATGAATTTTAAAAAAAAAAATCTTTCTCGTGATTAACTGAAAGCTATATTAGTGGCCATGTTGTGGTTAAGTTATCTTAAAGTAAGGACTTCCCAGTCTGACTGCTGCGAAAGTAGAATATTTGGCAGCACGAATACTGCACTTCATGCATGTTGCACATGAAGAACGGGCTTCCCTTAATTTGATTTAGAGTAGACTAGCTCCTATTGACGAACATTCAGAAACGAAATTTGTCAAGATCTTAACTGAAATTCGGTATATGGGTGATTCTACGGTCAATGAGTTTTTTGTGTACCCCCCCCCCCCCCAAAAAAAAAAAAAAAGTAATCTGTTTAATTTCACACTCATTATTTCATTAGTCACCACCATTTTTATGATTGTAGTGGTAAGGCCGGACGAGATTTTAATTTTTTTGAGTTTTATTGATACCAGGGGAAAGTGTGCTGTCAAGGGAGTGACACTAGTGACATTCTAGTTTGATTTTCACTTATTTCACTTATTTTCCGGTGTAAAATCAGAGTATGAACTCATTTCTATAAGCCCTGTGTCCAAACAATTTTGTCCGGTTGTAATAAAGTTAAAAAAAAAAAAAAATCTTTAAAACACGACATGTTTCATACAAATCGCGAATTCAAATTACCTGAACAGGTATAATTAAGATTAAAAATGAAATTTATTATGTTTATGATATAGATTTGATGTATATTTAGCCTTTTGAGGCACAAAACTGCCAGGGAAGTGACCCCAGGGGGAGTGACAAAACCGCACATAACCTATAAAAATAACATCACACGTTCTTCTAACCAGAACTTCAAGTAATACTTGATGTCTGCACACAATAAGCATTACATTATACATACGTACAATTTAGGTAACGATGATATATAAAAACTTATACTTATCAGGGGAAATACTACAACGACTGACACAAGTACGTTTAGGGGCACTTACAACGAGAACTGATGCAATATTTGAATTTTGCTTAAACCTCTTAGCTTGCTTTTAACTTTTCTCAGTATTACACTGGTTATTCGCATTCAAGGTCACCCTTTTACATTTTTTCTGCTAAATTTCAATCTTTGAAGTTCGCCAGTTGAGGATGACGCTGTTGTTGTGGCACGTTAAAAAGGGCTTTTTTTTTTTAACATTAAGAAATATTTTTGCAATGTTTATCGATGAAATATGTTTTGATATTTATGTACGTGTATATAATTATCGTAAAAAACATTCTTGTTAGGTTGACAAAAGTTGAACGTCGAACATATTTGTATAAAAACTAGTATTTGGCCAGGCCAGGGAAGTATACATTTTCGACTATTTTCAGCTATTAATACTTAAACGAAATAGTTATATTAAATTAACTCAGTGGTCCATGTAAAAGACAATGTTCTAAAGTGCTTAAGCATACAATCAGTTTCACATAAAATTTTTCTATCGAGCGTCTGAATTCAAATAGCGTAGAATAACCCATATCAGATTGTATTGTTTGTGAATCAAGTTCACCATTTTTTTTTTTTATAATGAGGGATAGACGTTCTAGTATACGCTCCATTCTATTTTGATTTAGCCAATAATTCTCCCGAGTACCAATAAGTAAAACTAGCTAAAAAAGTTAAATGGATTATTTTTTATTCATTTGTGATAGTGCGTAGTTTTCGTTAATATAATCCAAAAAATTGGACGTTTGAAGAATCCAGAATTTAGTAGTCATTGGGCAAAGTGTATCTGCTCCGTGCCTCGAGCAATGATTTCAAAGAGAAGAAGAATGTAAAATAATCCCTCGAGGACCCCTCCTAGAATCTAAATTCATCAGTTTTATCACTTTTTACCAGCAAAATCTTATAAGAATGGAAAAAAAAAAAAGTGCCCCGAGCTCTGACGATGAGGGTGGGGCAAGCAGAAATAAGGGGGGACAACCCCTTTTTGTTGCTGGGTTTCCCAGAACAGTAATTTGCAAAATAGCGTAGGTCCATTAATTAGATTTCAGCGGGTCAGTGAAAGTAAGAACGGTTAAAGACAATGATGGAACGAAGGCCCAAGTGAAAGAAAGGGGGTTAAAATATATTGAAGGGGGTTCAGAGATAACGCACTGCTTCACTGGTGAAAGGTAGTGCGCGGCAAAGAGCATTAAATAGGGATTTTCGATTAGGCGAGTGCCATTTCTGGCTGGTTATCGCCCTGGACCTGGCTCGCATTTCAATCCAATTACAGGGGTGGATGATAACGAGGCTTTGGTTAATTATAGATCTCATTTGGCTAATAGGAAAGATCTTAAGCTTGCTCGCTGGGCGGGTTTAAAGAGTTTGAGAATGACATATCAGCTGGATTTAATAAGAATAAGGATATTTAAATATCGGAATAAAATTGGGAACGGGATAAATTTTATTTTCGATTTAGAAACACGATTCAGGCTTACGGGGACTTATTAAATTCACTGACATTTACTCTTGTGCCCTTTATTGATAGCTTTTGTCTTTTTCGCCATTTATTTTCCTGGTTCATAAGTTTCTTTTCTTTTCTTTTCTTTTTTTTTTTTTTTTTTGAATAATGTGTACGCGTACTGCAGTTTTTTTTTTTTTTTTTGTCATACCTGTTGGTTAATGGTAAATGTTTTGATGAAAAATTAATCATTTCTGAATGTATCGCACCATGGCAAAAGAAGTGACCCAGCTATAAAAAAAAAAAAAAAAAAGAAAAACAGTACTAAAAAAAACCCAAGATTTTACGCAATACTACTTTCAACTTATTTACACTAATAATACAATTACGCAAAAAAAATTATGATTCTGTGTTTACTAGTTAGCTTTTGTAGTCAAAATTGATAGGGTGTACTTAAAATTCGAAAGTTTTTCTTATAATTATGAGTTTAATGATGAGTCGCTTTTGATTTTTTATCGTTAATAAGTCACCTAGCACCAGTTTTATAAACTAACTTAGAAGTCGCATTAAGTTTAGATTTTAAACCTATAATTATTACATTTTTTTCAAATTTTGAGTCATGTCTCTTCTGTTGCCGAGCTGTGATATGTTTTTTTACCAAAAAAAAATATTTAACATATATATGGGCGATTCTCTGTAAACTCGTAATTGACTGTCCGGACCGAGTATTTAAAAAAATTATAAAGTGAAATAAAGTAATTATCGCTCTTAACCCTCGTGGGTTCCTCCAATTTCAGTTGCACTCAAGACCCTTGGGGTCATAAACGACCCCAATGCTTCCTTTAACTAATTTATTATGATTATTGAATGTTACATGCATTATTCAAGTTCACACACTTTTTAATACTAAAAAAAATAAAAATAAAAAGACACAATCAAAGTAAAATTTAGTTTATGCATTAAAAATTAAAATTTTAGAGCAAAACTTGCAATAACAGTAGATTTATTTACAACTGTTACAGACTTGAAAAAACATGATTTTTGCAAGTGAATTTCAAACACTTATGACATTTTTCGATGCATTTTATGTCCAGTTCTCTTGGACAAAAGTTGCAACGTCCTCTTTTTTTGGCATTCTGGTGAAGTGACCCCAAGGGTCTTGTGTGCAAAAAATGCAATTCGGGAAAAATAAAACGCAATAATAGCATTATTTTAAATAGAAAACTAGAGGAATAAAGCCACAAAATGCCATTAAAAACAAATGGTTGATTAACAAGATATATTAAACAGAAATTGCATTGGAGTCACATATGACCCCAAGGAACCCACGAGGGTTAATATAATTAAAGCATTAATACTTTGTAGCTCAATTGTATTTGGAGCGATAACAATTTTATATATATTTTTTTCTGGAAATTATCTAAGTACCAAAAACAGTCCCTTGGCTATCCCAATCCACAGTTAAATTCAATATTCCAAAAAACCTATTAACACTACGTTAATTTGCAATTAATATCTAAAAATAGAATAATGCAGCTATTTTTTTTTCATGATATAAGGTCTAATTACGTATTTCTGAAATTTAAAATTGTCATGTAAATTCTGTCCGGAGTTTTTTCAAACAGTTCCTTGCCACAAATTCAAAGCTGCAATAGAAAAATTTGATACTCTTGCAAATGTTTTTTGGCATGAAGTTTAAAGTAATCAGTGTGAACTTGCCGAAATTGCTGTAAACGGTGTTGAAACGCTATTTGTTTTATTTCGAGCCACATTTGTGATCAAAGTATGCATCTGGGTCATTGCGAAAACAGTCCCCTGGAAAATGATAATTTTAACGCTAATTAGTTTAATTATGAAACAAATTAGTTGTTATGTCCTATGATCTGTTCTTAAATTTATAGGTAGTTTCGTAAATAATTGTGTTCCAATCATTTTGCAGATATTACGCAACAAAGTGCAAATACACAATCCCCTGGCACAGTCCCCCTGTCATGATTTATCAGAAAAACACAAGCTTTTATTGACCCTCTTTCGAACAAAGTAATAGATTTGTTTCTAGAGCAATAATAATTGTACGAACATTTCAAAAAACATGCCCAGACAGATTCTGCATGGAAAATGACGAGTTTACAGAGAAATTGGATAATGAACATTCACTCTTCTACGTGATTTACGAACAGAAATTCGTGACTCATTTAATATTACGAGCGTCAGAAATAGCGTAACATCTGGTTGAGTTTTTCGATTACATTTTCAAGCAAAACATATATTACTGGCCCATGAAAAACAAAAGTATATGAAATAGAATTAAAATATTACTAATTCACTCGCTGGGAATGGGTTTTAAGGAATATTGGTACTATAAAGATAGAAGAAATTTTCAAAATTTGGACAGTAATTGGCATTTGTATTAAGTTCCCCTTTTCAAAAGATACTTCGCGAATAGTTAATTCAATTTGTGTGTGTTAACTACTTAAAATATAACTGGGCTTAAGTTAAATTGTTCTGAAATTTAAACTGAAAGAAGAATTCGTTCACTTCAGAGTAAAATGTATTAGTATTAATAACCCACATCTAGAGGCTAATAAAAATCAATCTTGATTCCAGTTATAAAGTCTTGCAGCAATAAATATTATTGGCTAAATATATAAAATTTTCAATGTTCACTCATTCGTGTTTATTCATTTCTTGACCGTTCTTTCTTACTTCTGACTATCAACCATTGTTCTAAATATTTGGCTCAAAAAAAAAAAAAAAAAACCTAGATATTGTATTAACCGACAGTTTAAGACATTTTCCTTAAGTTTTCCCGTCAATTTTGGCGCTGATCCCGTGGCAGCTATTTAGTTCTTAGTTAACGCATAAGTACCGTAAAATGGGGTGAATCGGAACACTTTTCAGCTTTGATTGTAAAAAAAGCAGTTAAAAGATTTTTTTTTAATTTGATCTTTTGGGTAAAAACTTCGGTCTTGCTTTACTTTTGATATTCCAAGCGAAGACAAAGCATTTTGAACAATTATTATGAAAATATATAGGGAATTATGGGTGTTCCGAATCACCCCGCTGATAGGGGTCAATCGGAACACATGCTAAAATTTTTATTTTTTTCAATTTAACCTGTAATAGGTCTCACAAACATGAGTACTATTGATGGGGGAGAATAAGAACAGATAATTACTGTCAAATAAATGCATAATTTCAATACCAGTAAACGTGTATAATTTGTCAAAATTTAAAATAATTTTGACCTTATGAAAAATGAAAAGTAATGTTACAAAATGCTTTTGAATTGAAATACAAAGATTTAACATGAATGGAAGTCACTCATGTCGTCCACAAATATGTACCTGTCCTTAAAACTAGCAATTGTAACTTGGTTTAAGTTTTTTCATAACATCTCCTCTCTCTGCCTTTTTCTTTAGTTTCTTGAACTCTCTGGGTTTCGGGGATTGTCAGAAAGATTTTTCGCTTATTCATCACTGTCTGTGTGCTGGACTTTTACTGCATAAAGGCTATGTAACTTTCCCCCTCGTATTTTAAGTAAAAAAAAGTCTCCTGGGGAAAATTTCTTTTGAAATCTGCAACTGTTTGTCATTCTAAGATCTAGTTGCTCACGAGAAGGGATACACAGTAATAAATCCTTGTCCTTGTCTTGATTAGAAGAATTGGGGTTAGAATCTTGATTTTTGAATCAGTTTCCTTCAAGTAAGTTTGAATTGGAACAACAGAACTAAGTGTTCCGATTCACCCCTCAAATTTTTTTTCTATGGCATTTTTCAGAATTCTTCATTTTTATGACACAATTTATAAAAAATGTAAATTCTAATGCGATATTCTGTTGTTCAGATACATGTATAATTGAAACATACCACTCTTAGTTTTTAAATATAAGAAGGTTTGTTCTTGCATATGAAGTTTTGCAGTCTATGGAAATGTGATGTTTTCTAGCATTCCACGTGCAGCCCTCCTTAGAAGCCCATAGCGTTGCCAGATTGACAAAAGTTATTTTTTCCCACTTCCTATGATCTTACCTTACAGAAAAAAAAAATCATGGCAAAAAATACCCAATAGTTTATTTATAAAGAATTTCTTTGTACGGTCGGGAAGTTTTGTTCCGATTGACCCCGCAGTTCCTATACACCCCATTTTACGGTATTGGAGAAAAAAGGGATTCAACTGAAATAGCTCCGGAGAAAAAACGATCTCTTAATAACATGTTACTGAGACTGTGTTGCAGTAGACCTTCATTTTACTCGAGGGTTTTGCTCTCGTAAATCAAAACAGCGAAAATTAAGACTTAAGAGTTGCATTAAAATATAGGGAGTAGGTTACAGATTTAAAAAAAAAGGCAAACGGAAGATAGACTGGTTTAGTTCCGGACTGAATTTCTTGTTATAATTATATTTTTAATATTATTATTATTTTTAATATGCAGTTTTAAACATATAATTTCTCGCTATAATTCTTACTAAGCCAAAATCATCAAAGTCTTGGCCAAATTTATCCTTAGGCACATGGAGCACCGGCCCAGGGCACCAAATCTGTTGGTAAAGTCTTAAAAATATTAGTAATTTGTTGTCGCACTGTTGAAAGATTTGAATATAAAATCTATGAAATTTCGTATCGCAGCATAGAAAGATTTAAATATAAAATCTAGGAAAATGTCCTTAATCTATCTCCTTAAAATTTAGTTTTTTTTTTCTATTATTAAAGTTCCTAAAATATTTACCCTGCCATTACATTTAAAAGTCGTATAACAAACACTTTTGATAGCAAGGGCGGATCCAGAAATGCTCCAAGGGAGGGGCGATTGTTTGTTTTTCTACTTGCCCTCCCCCCCCCCATCCGCCTTTTTACCAGGTTAACACATGTTTATTATAAGTGTTTCAGTATTCAATTTCGAAAAAAATCCAGATCAGAGCATCGAATCCTCACCACTTCTCATTGTATCATTGAAGATCATCTAAAATTGCCTTTTTAGAACTTCAAAGCCGAAAACTTGCTGGAGAAGAGTCCCTCAAGGGAGGGGCGATCGCCCCCATCGCCCCTCCCTTGTATCCGCCCCTGTTTGATAGTTACGTAGACTCGTCATTTAGAGTGGGTCAGAAAAGGCCCTCGCTTGGAGAAATCAATATGGTATTTTTTATAAGTGGATGTAGTTTTTGTTGTTTTTTGATATAATATGCATTGAGTATATACATATACTCTTTGGCACGTCATTTCAAACTTTTCCGTCAAGGGAGAAGGGCAGTGCCAAAGAGTTAAACACTCATTATATTTTACATAATAATTAAATGTATAAAAATGTATATTTACAACTCCGGAGGGAGGGAATTGACTCTTCGATTGCTTTGCTGGAAAAAAATTTAAATGAATTTCCTGTATTACGTCTTATTACAATCAAACGAAATTGTATGGCATTATGCCAACTATCCATTCATCAATCATATTACTACACTAATTACATTATTGTTAAGATTATAATATATGAGTATTATATATACAGGGTGTCCTCTCCAATCGTGGACCAATAGCTAATTTCTAAACCGTTAGAGATAAGCATAGAGTTTATTTTGGAAAAAATCTCCAAATTACGAAAGGAATTTTGGGTCCATTCAATGTTTTTCAAAAAATCAAATTTTGAAAGAGTTACGAAATTTAAATTTTTATACAGCCCCCCAGTCCTATCAATCATATTTAGTAAAACATTCTTGACACTTTAACGTTTAAAACTAAAAAAAATCACTCTTCTACCACAAAAATTGACCGAGTTATGACGTTTTGAAAAATCAAGATTTTGAAGGATTTCGCATACGGTCCTTTAAGTGATCTCTCGATGACGTCATGAAATAATGCAAAATCTTGATTTTTCAAAACGTCATAACTCGGTCAATTTTTGTGGTAGAGGAGTGATTTTTTTTTAGTTTTAAATGTTACAGTGTCAAGAATGTTTTACTAAATATGATTGATAGGACTGGGGGGCTGTATAAAAATTTAAATTTCGTAACTCTTTCAAAATTTGATTTTTTGAAAAACATTGAATAGATCCAAAATTCCTTTCATAATTTGGAGATTTTTTCCTAAATAAACTATATGCGTATCTCTAACGGTTTAGAAATTAGCTATTGGTCCACGATTGGAGTGGACACCCTGTATATGAACATAAAAATTATAATATAAGACACCGTTAAATGTGACCTGGTGTGCTGATAATGTGTCAAAATGTTTATTTGTTTTTTTTTTCTTTCCTATACATTATGAGCAGGGACGGGGGGTGGTCAGAATAAGCTCCTGTCTAATGCCCAAATAATAGTCTCGTCCGGATGACTCATAAAAATTATTTGCTGTTAAAATGTTAAGAATATAAATAACATTATTTCATATACGGAAAAAAATCTTTACTTTGAAGCATGTAGCGACTGTAGTCCTCGAAAGTGGTATTTTAATAAGCAATAAATTTTACACTAAGATAATCAAATACCCCCAACATCAGAAAAAAAAAGAAGGAGAAAGGCTTATATATGTACATTTATATAAATTAACAATGCAAAGTACTTTATCTGTAGCATCTCCAAAACTAACGCCTTTCTTTACTTGCATTGTTTGCTATTAATGAAACTACCAGCAGTCATTAAAGTTGGTTAGTCTCATTAAAGTATCCCCTCTCAAACTGTAATTAAAGTTAGTTTATGCATTACGTGTATTATTTATGTGTCCCAGCATTTAGTTTCTGGAAAATAACAGCAGCTACTATGAAAAGGAGAACGACAGAGCTCTGATATAATAGATGAAAAACAAATTAGAATATTCCTTTTAAGTCATTATGTTCATTTATTTGTACTTTCTTTTAATGCTGGTTTTTTAAACGCTTTTTCTATTAGTTTTAATCTAAGGTTTCCATGTACTAACTTAAATTTTCTACACTTGTATTTTGCATTTTTTGTGTACTCTTAATGCCATTATCGTTATGTTGCACATATAACTATTTTATGCAATAAAGAAAATATTTTTTTTTCAAGTATAAATTCTGGTTTCTTTAACTTAAAACGTTAGACGGAACACAATATCAAAAGAATAAAACATAAAAACAAAGAAGAAATTTAAACAGCATTAAATCAGAGATTGAAATTATTCCATACTTGATGGGAGGGGGGATAGCTATTAAGAAACACCAGTTGCGGAAAAAAAGGTATTGGCGGGCAGCGAAGCATAGTTGCATTTGAAAAAAAGCTATTACTATAGACTCATTAGAGCAAAGTCGGATACAGTAATTTTTCAAGGGGGGGGGGGTGATTTTTATTACTTACTTTTCACTATGTGTAATGGTTTGCAAATATAGATCATATACGTTTCGGACTTCCATACCGAAACATTTCCGGAGGAGAGCCCAAACTCTCTTCCTTCAACATCGCTAAAACTCATCTATAATTAAGTTTTCTAAACTTCAGTATTGAAAATTTACTCATGAGAGTCCCTCAAGGGAGGGGTGATTGCCCCCCATAAATTGATAATGTTTTGTTTTTTTTCATTGTCATATGTTTTTGTGCTTAATACTTCTTATTTTCTTAATTTTACCAATTAACAGTTAATCTCAGGTATATTCGTGAATATGTATACTTTTATTTATTTCCATTTCAACGCAAGAACAAGGAATGGCTGATTGACATTTTTCTTTTAAATTTAAATTTAGTTAAGGAGCTGCCTATAAACGAGGTCATAGATTTTTTTCAATATTAATGAACCACTCAAACACATGTCACATATCAAGCTATTTTTCAGAACATTCTCTTATTGAAAATGCGTGATGAACGCACTACTTCTTCCACCTTCCCTCCCCCTATCCCCAAACGGTCTCAATTTTATGAACTCCTCTCCCCTCTTAGAGCGTGATATGATTTACAAACAGCCCCTTTACAAAAAAGGTGTTTAAAATAAACACAAATAAGTAAAAGGCTTCAAAATATTTTAAACTGAATATCTAACTGACAGTGTAATTGTAATTGTTGTACGTAATTTTGTGATTAAATTAGAAGCCAAAAGCTGCAGAACATTTTAGTTATTTTATTTTACTTATCCATTTATTTTTATATTCCAACGTAGCACTTTTTATGGCAATTCAAATCAATCTATAAAATAATAAATATACTTTTACAGAATTTGTTTTACAGAATTTTATCAATGACGGGTATTATTAATTTTGAAATATAACTCTAATTGCGGTTTCTTTTTTTTTCTTGAGCTTGAAAGCTGCCTACAGGCTTAACCCCCGTACACTCAATCTGGGACCGGGTTAACCCTTTATAATGCCGCTGCCGCGGGGAAAGTATACTTCCCACCAACTTCATTAATTTTTGTACACTGTTAAAACTACTGATTGCGATTGGCACCTTTCAGGGGTGAAACGCTTGTAACACCAGTGACACCCTGAAGAGAGCCAAGATTTCACACGTAGTCTGGATGAAAAACTGGCACCCTCAACCCAACGAGCACCGCTAGTGAAAGAACCGCGTGAGGAGAGAATAATGGCACTCTCACTGTTCACTATTGCAGATCCCCGTTGTGTTGTATGCGTTTTTTTTCTTCAATTGTGTTTTCTTTTATTTATTTTTTTTAATCACGGAGTCTTGGTACATTTTTCACCTTTTCGATTTGAAAATGTTCGAAACTTGTAATTTTTAAAGCCTTTTCTCACAGTTCAGACTTTCCAACATATTTCAAAAGAATTCATGACTTAGATTCATCTATCCGTGCTCTTGTATATCTACTTAAACTACTTCGTAGTTTAAAAATGCTATTGACATTTACTACAGTATAATCTGTACTAAAACTGAAGAGGGAAGGTATTTTATGGATCAACTTTCAAGAACAGTCAAAAATATTTAGTTGTATTACGATCAAGGAGATATTGAATCTTTTCATTTACTTTAAAAATTTTAATGAAGAGTAACATATTGATACGCATGTATAGTTTGACATTTGAATATCTTTTCCTTCGCATTACTGATGACTGTGTCTACGCAGAAAAAGATAATCGCTACACAGAGATACATTTTCGTAAGAACACTTTGAAATGCTTGTAAATATGTTGGGAAATCTTAGAACCATTATTAAATATGTGTACTTATTCGAGAATTCGAAGATTAAAATGAAGAAATAATCCATTTTTATGATAAACTCAAGGTCAAATCTGAGACTGAAAACACTGTACAAAGATTTCTGTCGTGACAGCGTTCACAAGATATCCGCCATAAAAATGGTTGTTGATGATGATGATACCTCGAAGTCTCAATGCGCAGGCGCTGACTATCAAAGGTGCCTTTTGGTGCTTCGACTTTTTGCCTTGCTAACTATTCACTCTGAGACAGGGTGCCCTGTTATCTTTCACCTCGAGGTGACTATATTCGCTTCAGGGTCACTTTTACTTCTAGCGACTTCGTGAATTTCTAGTCTTTAACGCAAAAGGATGACCTGTAAGTTTCCCGAGAAGACAAAAAAATGCTCCATTTGATGTGCGATTGACTAAAGGTGGTAACTATGTGCCAACTTTAGAAAAAACATATAGAATTTGCCATTTGTGATTTACTAAATCATATGAGAAGAGAACAAGATACGTTTGAACAGCTTGCAATATCCCACTACGTGTTGATCCTTGTTTTCTGAAATTTCATAGAAAGCAATAGGTATAAATTCTTAAATTTTTCAATAGAAAAGGTAATTCATTATTCCTTTTGTATAGTTTTAGTATTTGCGAATTATATTTATAAATATAACGCAATGCGAAATTAAACGCAAAACGAAATCTGCTCTAACTTCACTCTTAAAAATTCAGGAAACTTTTATGGTAAATATTACTGTAAAATGTTGCATTTACAGTAACTAAAATATTTACAGTAAATTGTACCATAAAAAAGAAACGATTACAGCGCCAGTTGATAAACCACGTGACTTACTGAGCGAAGCACATAATACTCATTTCTGTTTGCCATGTGTGGTCTATTCGGTACAGTGGATAGAGAAGCGAAGTGCGATAACTGCGTCATTGGTTCGATCCTAGCTTTTTGCATTTTTTAACTCTACTTTTTTCTACCGTAAAATTTTACAGTAAAATTGGATTTTACGGTGAAAGTTACTGGCAACATGGATGCCAGTAACTTTTACCGTAAAATTTCAGGAAAATTTTTAACAGTGTTTGCATATATCTCAATCGGCAATGGGAAACGTGCTTCCCATCCAGCAAAGATGGTATCAGAAATCATTAAAAAAATTAGGTAATAAGCTGAATGAAATATTTTTAACGAAGCATTTCTGGTTTTTCACTTGTCTCCGCACTTTTGGTTGAAAAATAAAGATTAGATTAAGCTGAATTGATATCAAATAGTTAGCAAAGTATGAGTTTTGGCATCAAATTTCAATATTGTGTTTTATAGAGAGTACTTGGCATATAATAGAGGACTTAGTTCCGAAACATTTAAGTCGACGTTTATTTGTATAACACGCACAGAACTTTAAGTAAGCTGCAACAATTTACACTTTGATATTTCATTTTCAAATTAATGCTTGATAATTCATCGTAAACTTCTTTTTGAACAGAAAGGAAGGAGAATACTCAAAGTGAATTTCTGCTTTATTTCAAAAGTTAAATCTGGGTAGTTAATCTGGTAACATTGTCTTCAATCTCTTTTTTTTTTCTAAACTTAAAAAATGTATCAATAATAATCATTCGTGTATTCACATAAGTATGAAAAGTTCGAATTGTTCGCTCATTATTTTTGGAATTACATAAATAACTTATTTCCGATATGTGATTAAAATGAAAAAAAAAAACTTCATAGCACTGAAAATGAAAACAAGACAAAGCATTTTCTGGGTTTTATTTTTATATTGATTTGATTTTGAAAATCACGTTTCTTTAAAATTTCATTTCTAATAACATAACATACAGTAATATTTTAGCTAGTGTGCGGTGAAATCTTAAATGGAAACTGAAAATGTAACTGAATTTAAAGAAAAATGTGTCAAAACTAAAATTAAAAGTCCTTTATTATGGAAAAATAGTAAAGCAACTTTAAACAACCATAGTAGGATTGGGAGTTTAGTGTTAAACCCAAGGGTTCTGGGTCGTTGACCAATCACTTGTTGCATCACTGACCCAGGAAACGCTGGATCGCGACTTTCTCCAGCCCGTCAACTTAGAAAAATAGACATTTATATCGATTAAATATTGCTGTGTGATATTCCACGCATCCATTTTCTATCACTAAAATAAAATGAAAAATATCGAATTCAATTACTCTCCCCTTCTAATACCCCTCTTAACTCCGTATACTCTCGTATGCCATCCAATGCAGCTTTGGACTTACTATGAGACCGTTAATTGCGTGTTTGGATCTTCACAACACGAGACTAAACATACTTTAGGCGCAATTATTAAAAAAAAAATCCAATAAAACATTTTAGGAGAAAAAATCTAAACCCATAAACGCGACTTCTTTGGCGACTCCCGCCTTTCGGTGATTGGCGAGGAAGTACAAATGGTTGCAACCCTATTAGGGGGCCCCTAGGGTCCAGACTTCTTCAGGAAGATAGCCGATTAAAGAGAAACGAAGTGATTTCTCATAATTATAAAAGATACCTCTGAGCTGAGTTCCTTAATTTAGGGGAGCGCGCACAGAGAGCGTTATCTTCGACGTTAAGGAACAAAAGCAGTCTTATCGTTCTCGCAGGCATACACACCCCTAGAACTCTCAAACTCCCACCCCCTCCCCCACCACTTTCTCTTCTTACAGCACTTCCACTGCTTTTTTGCCCCAGTTTTTTACAGTCGTGCGACACACTGTCACGTTGTGCCCGTTCATTTTTCACAAAAACTGTCAAACTTTTATTCGATTGCTGAATTTTTCTTCTTTTTTTTTATCTTTCTTCTTTGATCTTCTCCTTTTGGGGGTATTAATGAGTTTTCTTTTTTTATAGACTTCTTTTTTTACTTCTTTTCGTTTTCCCTACTCCCACATTTTCTTTACTTCTCTTTAATCGTTGTGCTAAGAACTCGCTACAAACTTCCGGGCTTTCCTTATACATAAAGAGCGCAATGCCTGTACAGAGCAGGGGTTATTAAAATTAAGTGCGGTCCGCTATAAACCAGACATTCTGGAAGGACTAATCGGCTAAAAAAATAAAAAATAAGAAAAAAACCACCGCGTGCATAAATTGAGAAGCACGCTAAAAGTTCATAAAGAGAGTTTTAAATGATACGGTTTATGCCCGATTAAGTAAACATAAAAAAAGGCTTATTGTTGCTTACATTTTATGCTACGTTAAAAAGCATATAAAAAGGCAAGTTCTTTTACCGATAAGGATGTGAAAAGGCATTTTATTTCGTTTTAAAGTGCATCGTATAAAGCGTTTGTGATGAAAATCATGTTGATGTTAAGAAAATATTACTTGATGTTTTGAAACAGAATGACTATAAAATAAAATGAAGTAGTGAGGAAGAGTTTTTTAGTACAAGCTGGCATAAACAGGCAACACACTAGCAAATTAGGTACCCAATACCAAAGTTAATTTTCGAAACAATTGCGATTTTAATAACTGCAGAAAATTTTAATTATTAAACTTTAAGTATGAAAAATATATAGTTCAAATTTTAGTGTCATTCTTTTTGTTTTCAGCCAAATCTGATTGCAATACTTAACAAAGCTTAAACAAGCATGATAGTTACGCGTTTCATTCATTTTATCAGTATCTTTTTCTTTTCTTTTGATTATGATTATTATTACTATCACTATGTATTATTGAAATCTATTTCTGTACTTTCGCTATCATAATTTTCACACTTTGCTTCCGGTTGCCGGGTTTAATTCAGCCCGTGGCGCAGAGATCTTGAAATCTTATGAACGTAACCAAGATGTAACTTAACTGGCCAAGTGGTCAAACGCGCTTGCTCTGCTTTGTCTGGCTGCGCCAGTGCTTGGACTTATGCAAAACTTTTACAATAATTCTTAACAATCTTAGTCTTAACATTTAAATATTCTTTGTAACAGTTCTTTAGCGTTCGGTGACGATTTATTTACATATTTTTAAATTCGTTTATTCTCATTGCTTATTCGTTAAAAAAAAAAGGGGGGGTGGCAGTCTTAGCGAGTTTGCAAAATATTTTCGGAAATGTTAAATGGTCCCTGAGCTGAAAGTTTTTTTTGTTTTTTTTCAAAAAAAAAAAATAATGATAATAATAATAAAATAAAATAAAATAAAATAAATGAATAAATGAAAAGAAAAGAAGACAAGAAAAAATCTCAACTGTCATCCGTGAAAAAAATTGTATATTTCAAAGGATCTCAAACGCCAGATTTTTTTTTTTTTTTTTTTTTGCAAAGGAGAAAAAAAGAAAAGAAAGAAAGAAAAAATAGAAAAAGACAAAGAAAAATATTTAAAATATCGCCCGTTCGCGGGTCGAAAAAGGTTGAGAAACGCTGGTGTAGACTTTTATTGACTTTCTTTTCGCATAATTGAATGATAATTTTTAGGCACAGGAATGTGGGACAAACTGAAATAAATACGTTTACTCACCTGCTTTAAAAGGAACAAATGGGAATTTTGTTCTAAAAATTATTGTACATGAAGAATGAATAATGTATTTTGTAATACAACTTTCGTTGAAATATTATTTTTCACCTTTGGCAGTTATTTTGTACTTTCAAATAAATATGGACAAATTTCCCCTTAAAAAATCATGGGGCAAAGTAAAAAAAAAAAAATGTTTGTGTGCTGAAAAATTTTCAATTCGACAATTAATAGTAGTAATCTCCATCAAATTGATGCGTAAATAAACAAAAAAATATATTAATGAAAAATAAACGAACAAGTAAATAAATGAATAAATGAATTAATATGTGAGAAAAAATAAATGAGTGAATGAAGTAAAAATGAATAAGAAAATGAGTTAATAAATGAGTAAATGAGTAAATAATTAAGTAAAAGAATTTAAATAAATTAATAAATGAAGAAATATGTTCATTTTTTAATAAATGAATGAGTAAATAAACGAAATGAACTATTTCACTTTGCCTCATCCACTTTGCCCCACTTGCACTTCACAAATTACATTGAGCATTTAAAATAAAAAATGCCTAATATAAACTAAATAAGAAACTGCATTGGACATCAGTAAATCTCAATGCATAGTTTAAATGATTATTACAAAAAAATTATCATTTTATAATAACGAGAAATATTTTTGAAAACCGACGGATATTACAATAAAGGTATCAAATTTTGAAAATGGATAGTATATTTTTTTTCGTTCATCTTTGGAGCTACTTATTTTTTGACAGGAATCAACTATATGTCTAGAAACTAAGTTAAAATATTGCTAGATAGGTGGCGCTACAAAATTTGAAAATATTTTGCCATCTCACTTTGCCCCATATTCCCCTACTTCTTCTATGAGATATTTTTCTAGCAGAAATGTATTTCATCAAAAATGAAATAAATAAAAGCAATTAAGCAACTAATATAAATCTTAAGTATGCTTTAAGACTCATTGTTATTCAATGCACAGCAAAATACAAGTATAGATTGAATATTGGACACATGAGCACCAAAATTTTAAGCAGTTTCTTCTCCGATTAATATAAATAGATCTATCTAGCAAAACAGCGAAACAGACTTATGAAAATAGATAATAAACAGACATTTTAACTGACAGATGGGAAGACTGTTGGTTAAAAGCACCAGAAAAGCTACGAGCCACTTATAAGTGTTATACTGTTATACACTTAATTATCATATTAGACTCGAAAGCAATTCCTAAAGAGAATATTTAATAATGGAGAAAATATAATATAGAAGCTGAATCATAAATAAAAGATATTCGTTAAAATTAGGAAGTTTCAAGTTCCATCGAAAATGAGAATAACTGAATAATTTACGGAATTAAAGTAGTGTCAAGGGGAACTGCAAGAACGTTGAGAGATACTCAACATTTTACTTCGTATTTAATAGCTTAATTTAAACATAACTGTTGAGGTGGGGTGTCTTACATCCCAAAATAATTGTATTTTTTCACTAAAACGCATTGCATAGTTACAAATACGGCATAGTATGTAAATGTACACTTATGGTATGATACACTTACGGTACTGTTTCAGTTGTATTTATATGAATAAATGATGCAAAATCATAAGAATCTAAATCTTGTGAAGCAAGCAAAAGATATTATGCAGGGGTTACAACCACCGACAACTCATTATTTACGTTACAAAAACTTCTCCTGGCCAGTATGATAAATCAAAGAGAAACAAAATAGCCAAATATGCATTTAAATGCTAAACGCCAAACCTTTTGAAGTATCTAGATTTTTTCCAAGATATGAATAACAGTTGAAATTCATTTTCAAAAAACAAAAAATGTACAACCACTTAAAAGAGAATAAATTACTTCTCAACCCCCGGCTGGTAATTTTGTTTTTCGCATGACAAAGCAGAAGTCGCAAATTATTCCACCCGAAGATCCTATGGTCTATCAGGTATGTCGATCTGGAAATTCCCAAATCATTTGTGACAGCCATCTTCAGTTTTTCCCTCGCCCGTCTCGTCTCTTATTAATTATTTGAAACGGTAGCGAGTGCAGCGACAAACAGGTCCTACCGGGGCCCCTGGAGACGGCCACTGAGCAAAATCCTTCCCTCCAAATCTCAAACAAATTTTATTCTTTCGTCGAATTATCAAACATTAGAAAAGTGCAGTCGCAGCTTTGAAATCCTCGCGGAATAAAATTGCATTAAATTTCACGTCTTGCCTTCAACGTTTCCTATCGAAAACTTAACACATTTTATTCCCCGGTGCCGGGGGGGGGGTGGCAAAGATTCGAAGGGAGGGGGGAGGGTTGAGACAAAAGTGGAGGAACTCGGCTCTGACAACACCGTTATACGGCGTTTGACAAAATTAATGAAACTTTGCCTTGCTTGAGCCAGCAGCACGGAGTACTGCTTTACCCCTCATTTCGCTTGCTTCTTGTCTTCGGAACGGTTGATCACTGGCAAGTCTCGCTGTGCTGGAAATTTTTCTTCTAGTGCGCCTTTGCTGGGTATCAGAGATAATGTATGAGAGACAGAGGGAAAGAGTTGCGCTGTTTCACGCTCGAGTTGCTTACCAAGTTTTGCATTGATAATCGGGAAGGCGACAGAACACACGTTTCGCTGTCTTCGGCTCCGGGAAGAGACGCTCGTCTCCGAAAAAAAGGGGAATCGAAAGAATGTAAAACACCAGCGATGGGGGTGCTTCTGACATATTGCGTTTTTAGAAAGAGACAATCGCTTTTGTTTGGCTCGCTTGATTAAGCCTGTTTTGCGGCGGCATTTGCCGAGCGACTTTTCTCGGGACTTGGCTACCATAGCCAGAAAATTTACATTTAAAAGATGAGATAGGATTAAAGTCATGGTAGAAATTAAATATACTGATTAAGCCTGTTTTGCGACTTTGCTCTGGACTTGACAACTATAGCCGAAAACCTTTCATTTAAAAGATCTGTACAATTTTTAAGCATCCATTTTTAAAGATAGGATTGAATTAACGACTGCAATCAAGGATACTGATTAAGCCTGTTTTGCAGCGGCATTCGCCTTGCGACTTTAGGGCGCTTTTACACTTACCGACACGGCAACGATAAATCGTAAGCGATTGTCGTCATCCGACATTGGAGCACGCAAAATGCATTAAAATATGCTATGCGCTTTTCCATCTCCCGATTCCAGGACGATTCTGCCGTCTCCGACCGAACGCTGTCGTTTGTCGTCCCATTCGTGTCGGATTTCATCCGTCTCTCCTTTAAAATCGGGACGATACTCATCCATCTGTTTACTTTCTTCGAACTATATAGCAATTGCGTTTAAATTCGACATCTCTTTATTAATAAATATAAGCTTCAATTTGCAGACGATAAACAAAAGATGTAGCAATAAAACAATTTTATTCATTTTAGTTGGTATTTTGTTTCATTATTGTTGCTCAGACGATTTTTAATGTAACAAAAAAAAAAAAAACTCAAGTTTTCATTCTGACAGTGTTGGCGCCGCCGAGGGATAAATGGCGAATCTATTCGCAAAGAAGCGATGGTGTCAACGAAGAGACGATTGACAACGAAACATATTTGTTAACGAATTCTCTTCATTATAACGAAATGGGGATACACTCGCTTAGTACTAAAGAGCACTACAATTACGAAAACAAAACAAAACTATATTGCGACGACCAACTTATATCATGGCGAACTGTGGACTTAATTTTAAAAAGTTCTATGGCAAACTTTTGGGAGTTAGATCCGCCATTTATCGCTCTGCAATTCCAGCAGATAGTATGCGTTTCGTTCTTAGTAAACAAGGTGAGTGAGAATGTAATAAAGTTGTGAATATCATGCACTCAATATCGTATTTTTCATTTGTTTTCTTTTTCTGGAAGTAAAGTAAATATAACAGTCGTAATCTGATAAATGGAGGAGCCATAATAATATACGTGTGAGCACAGTGCTATCTCGAAATGAAATGCGATGGAAAATGACCCGTTCGGAGAAACGATATCGTTTGAGTGGAAAAGCAGTGCTATAAATGACACGACACGGTACTTATCGTTGCTGTATTACCGTCCGACTTTCGTCGTTGTCGTGTCGTCAAGTGTAAAAGCGCCCTTACTATGGACTTGGCTACTATAGCCGGAAAAATGTCATTTAAAAGATCTGTACATTTTTTTGAGCTTTCATCTTTAAAAACAGGATTAAAGTCATGACCAGGGACGTCATTTTAAGTTTTTCCAGGGAGGGGGGAAGGATTCAAACACAATGCAATTTCATTGGAAAACATTAAAAATCACGCCCACTTCTTTGTAAATACATTGATTACTGAAAGTCGGGGGGGGGGGGGCAACTGACCCCCTGCCACCTGTAAATGGCGGGCCTGGTCATGACTGCATTCAAAGATACTGATTAAGCCTGTTTCGTGGCTGTCTCGCTGAGCGACTTTATTCTGGACTTGTCTACTATAGCCAAAAAGTTATCATTTAAAAGATCTGTACAATTTTTTAATTTTTCATGATTGAAATCAAATATACTGATTAAGTCAGCTTTGCGGCAGTTTCGCCGAGTGACTTAACAGTGGCCTAGTCTGCCATTGCCCTAAAAATTTTCCGCTATTGATTTAAAGTATCCGATCAAATTTTTACGCACCCGTTATTAAGAACAAGATCAAAGTCACACTTGAAATGATCAATCCGTGTCAAATATGATTATTAAGCCTATTTTGTTACAACTTTAGCTCAACCAGTTTACTACGAATTGCCTACCATTTGCCATGCAAATTGTCAGCGATTGATTTAAAAGATTTATATATTTTTTTTTAAGTATGCATCATTACAGCGATGGAAAACGAATTAAAGTCATGAGTAACTCCTTTTACCTTACTAACGACATTTCTAAGATTTCCCAGCTTGTTGCCGAGAAGGAATGTTGGGATTTCAAAATTCCGAATTTGCACGAGCACTTTTTTTAGTGTGCAACTAGCAAAAAACAAGAGGCAGGAAAACTGCTTTTTTTTTCTTTACTGCACTATATGAAACTAAAATCTCTGATGAAGAGGCCCGTCTTTTAAAAAGACTTCTTTTTCATGTGGCCATTCTAAATTAGCTTCTGGCAGGAGAAAAATATGTAAAATTAGACACGTTGAGATGATGCAAAAATCCGTAGGTTTAAACCAGTTTTTTCTGCACTAGAACTTGAACACAGAAATGTAAGCTTATTAAAAGAGCATGATTTGCAAAAAAAAAAGCATGCGTGGATGCTTTTTATACTTTTTTAATTAAATATTTTCTTGTTTTCATTTAAAAGCTACAGCTATTAATATTTTCATCTAAACATGCAAAGGACACTATTACATAAAAAATATTATTGTAATTTTAATTTTAAAAAGAGAAAATTAACAAGAATGAAAAAAGGAAGATATTAATTTTAATTCTCTATTCAAAAGAAAATAAAACCTTTCCCGAAATATTTTTTAAAGAAAATAAAAAACTATATATATTTTTTAAATCTAAAGAAGTTTAAGATTTGACGTATTACGAGTTATTATCAGAATGCCTGTTGCTTCAATGTAAGACTAAATACTAAGCCGTTAGAGCTTCCTAGAAAACTCAATCCTATATTGCGGCTAAGTTTTTCGACAAAATAATTTTAACCGCATAATTAATGCCATATTTTATTGAAACTGAAACCTGTTGCTACGTTTCCCCCTATTAAACCTCGCAAGCCACCCATTTGAGGAGATCTATGGCTTGAGGGGAGAGTCAGCACTCGCCAATATAATCCGGCGTGAAGCGCTTGTTTAAAAGCGATAAAATATCGGATAGAATCTTCCGCCAACAAGAAGCAGGTTGTGCTAAAAGCCCCCTTATTGGGATATAACGCGGCCATAAAATTTGGAGCGGCGATTAAACGGCGTGGCATTTAGCCCCCAAATGGACTGCCGACCTTTGTGAAGACCCCATTTGATGGCCCTGAATATTAAACGATGTGAAAAGCCTTATTGACCGTTACCCGAAAAGCTATCCCCGCAGCACCCCGACTTTGCCATTGCTTAGAGATGGATCAATTTTGCTTGAGGAGCTGCTGGCTCTTCTATTCCAGCGATCGGAGCGAAGACAAATTGCGGGGGCTGATTTTTTTTTATTTATTTTTTAATAAAGTCCTGTATTGCGCTTTAGCAGGGATGCTGTGTGTAGGATGGAGGGTTCAATCAATCCGTCTGCCACGTTTGTCGAGCGATAAGTTTGGATCGGAATTGTCTGTGGTCGCAAGAATTCTGAGCCGACTTCCACAGATAACAACGGGATATGGGTAGGGAAAGTTTTCAGTTGTTATGAAGAAAAAAAAAAAAAAACCACTAATATTGAAGTCTTAATATGGAAAAGTTTATTTTTTTCCTGATGAAGCTTTCCTCTTTTGGGAGTTTTAATCCAATACTGAACAATAAATTTGGTTGATGAACGGAAAAAAAACTAAACTTGCACTTATATTGAAGTCTTAATGGAAAAAAGTTTTGCTTTTCACTTCATCAAATTTCAATGCATTTAAAGTTTTAACTTAACTAGGAATTAAGAGCTCTTGTTTGGTATTACAACCTGGGATGAGACTTACCCTGGATCACAATTCGCGTTGGGCCATTGTTTCCACACCAGTAATATTCATGATTTGCAGATCCTTGAGCACATCTTCATGCCAGTTACATTTGAGTCTCCATCTCTTCGTATTGCACATTGGCATCCTATGTATAGATTTTCTCTCTCGATTAGCAGTAAAATTAAATAGTCAGTCATGCAAAATAATAATAATAAACATTATGTAAACGAGACGCATAACATTACCACATACTGAAATATCAATGTTTTACTTTTCTCAATCCATTTTTCAAAGTTGTGATTCAACACTGAATCGTCATTTGGACTAGAACACCGCCATATATTTTCGTCTCACTTGTCAAGAAGTTTTCTTTTCTTGATGAAATAATTGTGGTTAAAAAATTTTTGTTCAATAGAAGTTGAGCACTTAGTTCAAATAAAAAGGAATACTTTCTCATGTTGAGAGTTTCATACAGGATTTTTTTTCTTTATTTTGAGCTTTTTTTTTTTTTTCAAAGGTATCAGTATAAAGAAAATACTTTGGTAATGAAAAAACGAGTCATTTAAAATGAAATCAAATAGGGTTGGGAAAAATCTTTTTCTTCTTGATCAAATTGGTACAATTTTCAAAGTCTTAATTTAATTATAAATAAAATAATTAATTGTATGTAAAAAATGAAGAACTGATAACGAATCGAAGTAATTTCATTCAGCATCATACATAACTTTCGCTTCCTAAGTTCAGAGACCTTGCCCTAGCCTTTTTCTTTCAACGCACGGAAAATGTCTTTACAGGTTTACTTTTCCAGGATGCTAAATTTTTCTTATGGATAGAATACGTAAAAAATATGCTTGACTAAAATTTTACCGCGTATTTTCAATTTTCAATGAATGAAACACGTTTGCTGATTAAAAATGCTTCATTTAAACTTAATTCTCAGACTATCTCGAAATAAATGTCACTCTAACATGTGAAAATTCCAGCTTGAGTTGTTATTTTTAAGTCGCCGATGGTTTAGCAAAATGCGCCTTCGTGGGCGACTGCTTGTCCACGTTGTTTCCTGAAGATAAAGAAAAGCTCATTAAGCTTGTTAAATCATTCCGTTATGCTGACCCCACCAAGGCAATTAGAGCAAGCCGGTCAGTGTGAGAAAAGTTTCTGCTGAATAATACTTTAAAACTCCATTCTCCGTTCGTTTCAAGAGCAAAATTCCCCCCATTATTGAGTTTGGCAGCTGGACTCTCCACCGCTGCCGGCTTCCGCTTCTCTTCCTTGCATGTGGGTCCGGCAGCAGAGACAAAGGGGCTTTGCAAATGACATCCGACTTCAATGTTTCTGCTTCGACTGCTGTCAGCGAGAACCTCCGACCATCATATTTGAGGCAAACTTTTCGAGAAGAATCTGCGATCGTAATGAGGCTACTTCTTGCCTCTAACGACAAGAATTAAGAGTTCATCTACAACCACACGAATGAATAACAAAAGAGAGCAGAGGCAAATATTTGCTTGCTGTTTCAATTGCCTCTAGCTTTTCTGGTTAAATATTCGATGTCAGGGAAAATAAATTTCATTGCTTTTTATATTTGGCTGTGACTCCAATGTTTCTGCTTCGACTGATTTAAGCGAGAACAAGACTGCCTCGACCATCATATTTGTGACAAAATTTTCGAGAATATTCTGCGATCTTAATAGGGCTACTTCTCTTCTCTAACGACAAGAATTAAGAATTCATCTACAACCACAAGAATGAGTTACAAAAGACAGCTGAGGCAAATATTTTGCCAGCTGTTTTAATCGTCTCTAGCTTTTCTAGTTCAATAGTCGCTGTCAGGGAAAATAAATTTCATGGCTTTTTATATTTGGTTACGAACGCACGTTGGCCTGGAGCAAAAGGGCTTCGCAAAAGTGGTGCAACTAGTTCAAATCTTAGTTGAGGTTTATTTGGTCGCCTATACTCGATTGTTTCGGCTATTTTTCGAAATGATTTTATCAAATAATTTTTCTTTCTGACCCATAAGTATAACTTCATACAAATTAATTTTCTCTTTTGCTACCAACTTCATAATATTCTTCGAAATAACTTAAGTAGAGGAATGTGGGGCAAAGTGAAATAGCGGTTGATGAAGTAGGAAAAAACTTTTGTTGTCTTGAAAATAAATTAAAAAAGGTGAAGATATGTATACAGGTAAGGATTGCTATGACCAACCTCCCCTCCTTCCCCCCTCCCCCACACGCAGAGAAAATATTGGCTGCGCCAGTGTCTTTATATATACATTTATTAGTATATGAGTAGTAAGTTAACGTAGTATTATATTAATTAGTTTTTATAATTGGTGGATGCCAAATTGTATGAACAATGTTGCAAAGTTGTTTCAAAAGTTGGTACGATGAAACGCAATGGCCTTTCGCATGATAAATGAATGCTTAGATTCTCTAGCTTACAGCAACTACCATTACTCAACGTAAAGAAATAACGAAAGAGAAGATGCGAGAAAAGGCGGGAACAATCATGTCTTATGACAACAGCGCAAGAAGAGTATGTATGCAACGAATTAATCGCAGCGTTTTTTCTTTCTTTTTTGAAGTCTTTGCAGTACAGGGGGGGGGGGGAATTGCTGGAAATTTATCTGAAGGACCGCTAAGTTCGGAGGTTACCACTTTAACCTTTATGTTTTGGGCATCGCTGATGAAGAGATAAACAGGGTATCATCCATTACGTTTAGAGGATGGAAGTTGGAAAATGTTTTGCTGAATGGAGCAACAAAGTTTGGACAAAATACAAAAGGTGTTGCTGCTTTAGTTTCAAAACGTCAAAACAAAATATACAGTAAACTCTCGATTATACGAGGAAAGGGATGCACCGTAGCCGCGGATAATCCGAAATATAGATAAAAATGATACTACTGTATACAATAGCTAAATAAGTTAAATAACGCAACTCATACATTAAAATTATCGCTAAAACTGACACATTGAATGCAAAAAATGTCTTTAAAAGCTAAAAACGACCAATAACGCCCTCGCATTTTTCTGCTTTGAGTAAGTCATCACTGCAAGGGCGGATCCAGAAATTTTTCAAGGGAAGGGCGATTTAATTTTATTTCTTACTTTTTACTATGCATACAGGTTTGTAAATATCGATCACAAAGGATTTGGACTTCAATTCCGAAACATTTCCGGGGAGAGCCCCAAACCTTCTTCCTCAATTGCATTTAAACTCGTATAAAGTTGTATTTTTAGAACTTCAATATCGAAAAATTACCGAGGAAGAGTCTCCAAGGGAGGGGCGATCGCCCCCATCGCCCCTCCCTTGTATCCGCCCTGCATAACTGTAAAAAAATTAATAAAAATAAATAAATAAATAAACTAACGAAGTCACATTACTACTTTACAGGTGAGAGTTAAAACCTTTGGCTGATGCATGCAAAGGATGGGACTCGCGCTCTTTTAACAATAAAACGTTCTCATTTCTCGATACGAACTAAGATTCTACATACAATGCAGCAATAAAATAAAAATCTTCTTTTTGGACTTACGTTAGACTGGCTCTGAGCTACAGATTTAACTATTGACATTACATATTATAATCACCGTGTCGTACACGTTGCAGTAAAAAAAGATGCGTATATTTTTGAAGAACATAAAGCAGTGAAAATAAAATTTGAACTTCAAAATCTGAAGCCGAAACTGCATGTCGTACAGGTTGCGGTAAAAAAAAAATGCGTGTACTTTTCAAGAACATACCACAGTTGAAAATGCGTATTTGAACCTCAAAATCTGAAGCCGAAACTGCATGCCTTTCCATTTTCCATCACAAAGCAGTTTCTGCTCTCTATGTGCTGATGGAAAAGAAAAAGTGAACGTGCAGGGAGAGGAGACAGACGGCACCTGGCTCGAACCAACCCCCTACTAAATGGAACGATCCCCCGAGAAAATAAACCCCTGAAATGTCCCTACCATGGTCATAAATCATCCTAACCCCCCAAGTTATATACCTTATGCACACCGTTCCAATCGAGCAACCCTTTTCAGTATCTATGTCAAAGCAACGCTTTTTCAATGCCGACGCTCGGCCTTGCTTTACAAATGGCTCTTGCCTTCTGATGAAATTGGGGACTTTCAGTTTTTTAAACAATTGAATTAGGTAATGAAATCAATTTTTTTCTTTCTTCCATTTTAGTAGGCAAGATCAAAGAAATAATAATACAGCAAGCTCCCGATTTTCGGTTGTCGGATTATCCACGATTCGGATTATCCGCGGGTCTTTCACACTTTAGTCTTCTTTTCTTACTGTTATGAACTGAATGCTAAAACTTCAATGAATACAAAAAAAAAAAAAAAATGAAATTGCGTTATTCGTCGTTTTTATCCTTTTAAGATATTTTTTACATTCAATTTAGCTGTAGTTGAAATGCATGTGTCGGGTTATTGACTTTTTTGGCTATTTCATACATTGATATTGTTTTATATATATTTTTTGATTATCCGCTGTATTCGCTTATCCGCTGCTACCGTGCCGCCCTATTCCACGGAAAATCGGGAGCTTACTGTATTTATTAAGACAAAGTGCTGAATCTCGGATTAGTCCTACTCAAAAACATAATTTTTCAGATTTGGGACATTAAAAAAGAAAAATAATAATAATCAATGCACGTATTGCTAAATTTTTATTATTCACTAAACTCTTGTTGCCCCTATCTTTAAAGACTATACACATAAAAACACATTGAGCAAACAATAATTTATATTTCTTTGAAACTTTCGTAAATACCGAAAGTTTTCGCAAATACTCATACCATTGGTCGTCCTAGTTGTTTTTTTTTTTTTTATTTCCAGTTCATAAGTTCCGAGTGTAGGGCCCCGAGCTACGGTGTGTGATTACGTGATAATATTAATTTCATAAATTCCGAGCAGCATGTTGCTTATAGTCTACAAGAGGGTTGAATACTTTTATAAATAAGATTTTATGTAAGAAGGCAACAAGTTAAATTTCAGCTTTAGTGAAGAAACAGTCGCTTTTCTGTTTTTATTTATTTATTTATTTATTTGTGACGTCATATTCTCTTCCGCTAGTGTTACTAACCTGGATTGTTTTTGTCCGCGAAAAAGTCTTGATACTATTCATGAAGGTCAGTAAAAAATTATTTTACTATCCAGAGTCACATCTGAAGATATTTTTAAATTCTAAAAAGTAGTGGCCACGGTATTAAAAAACAAATTAATAAACAAATAAATAATAATAACCAACTCAGATGAAACCCCGGAAAGAGATGTTTCAAACAATCAACAAAGAGTTTTGAAATATCTGCACTTAAATATTTTTTTTACGATCGCGAGAAAATTACGATTTGTTTTGTTAAAAAAGTAAACAGAAAAAAGGACAGAAAAACAGAAAATAAAAAGTGAAGGAGAAAAAAAAGAAAACTACGCCCGTTACTTCAAAACTACAGTCACATTTCACTTTATCTATCAAATTTGTTCTGTTCTCATTATAAGCATTTAATCTCTTCTTTGTCAAAAGAGCAAAACTTGTCCTGATTGCTTTTTGGGATGAAACACTACCTTTTCATTTCATTCTCTCAGTAGCAGCTCCTCTCCAATGACAAAGTAATTAGTATTGATATCTAAGTCAAAAGGCATAATTTATGGAACTATTAACTCTGGAAAAGTTTTTAATTTTTTCTCAATTTCCAGACAACAATCGCCACGTTTACACTTCATACCATATCTCAAACCACTCGGGGGGTGCTTCTGGAACTCCGCATCTTGACAAGTGGGTAAATAAACTGCTCTTGCGGCACAGTTGAGGTTCCAAGACAGCGCAGTAAATCACAACCGCCGTTCCCCAACATTTGGAAAAGTCCTTTTTCGACAATTCTCCCGCTCTTTTTTCCTTCCAAAAGCTCTCCTCTATTTGATTCGATTTCAGAAAAACGGGCGATCTCTATTGCCTTCGAAATCTCGATGGGCTCTATTGAAGAATATATATGGTCGGATGCCTAGCGCGAAATCACGTGTCAGCCGGTTCAATTACTGGTGAAATACTGTTAACCTGGAACTTTCAACAGCGGGAGGTAGGGCTGCCTTCAAGATGGCTTCCTGTCACAACACTCAAGACATTCTTCAAGTCTTCTGTGGTTTAGACGGAACGTAGCTTCTGTGTTGGATATTTCTTAGTGTTTTTGCAGGAAGTATTTATTCGTATTATATATTTCCAGAGTTTGTATAAATAATGCCTTTTGTAGCAGTGTAGCTTTGACTTAGATATCAATATTAATTACGTCGTCATTGGAGCGGAGTTGTAAAAGGTAGTGTTTCATCCCAAAAAACAATCACAACTTTTGCATTTTTGAAACATAAGTGATTAAACACTTTTTAATGAGAACCTGGAACCTTAAGTAGAAGAAGTAAGGCTGTCTTTAGGATGGCTTGCTGTTACAATGGCAAGACATTCTTCAAGTCTTCTGTGGTTTAGACGGAGCGTAGCTTTTGTGCAAGATATTTCCTAGTGCTCTTGCTGGAGGTGTTTATTCTTATTATATATTTCCAGAGCTCGTATAAATTATACTTTTTGCAGCAGTGTAGATATCAATATTAATTACGTTTGCCATTGGAGAGGAGTTAATACTGAGTGGATGAGATAAAAGGAAGTGTTTCATCCCGAAAAGCAATCAGGACAAGTTTTGCTCTTTTGACAAATAAGAGATTAAGTATTTATGATGATGACCTGGAACTTTTAACAGCGTGAGGTAGGGCTGCCTTTAAGATGGCTTGCTGTCACAATACTCAAGACATTCTTCAAGTCTTAGACGCATTGTAGCTTCTGCTCTAGATTCACTCATAAATACCTACTTTGTCACGAACAAGCTCCTATATGCATCAAATGCAACGTTAATCAGACAGTGTTGCATATTTTTTGTAACTGCTCAAATTTTAATCACATTCGTTTTAAATCTTTTAACCATTTTCATCATCTTTAACGGCGTTGCTAGTAAACATACTCCATCCTAATTTGGTCCCCTTTTTTCATCAGATTGACTTTGTGTGTCCAATTTTGTGCTTTTCTCTTTGTCCTTGTGTTTGTCTTGTCTTTGTTTTGTTATTTGTGCTTCTGGTTTTACTCAAAAGTATTAGTTTCAGTTTTCTCTGACGCCTTATTATTTAAAATATTAAACTTCGTATATGCGTCTGTTTCGAAAATGTTTTTAAATTTTTAAAAATTTTATGTCTGTTGTCTTAAAGTAATTATCTTTGACATCTCTTCATTTTATAGAACTTTACAGTATTATCGTTTGGCGCAGTAGAGCCTATTAAATCTTTTCAGGAGGTATTAAAATACATGTTTCTGTCACAAGAGCCTTCATGGGTTACATCAAATTGCTTATCCTTATGCCCACTTTGAAAATTTCAAAGGGGATATGGGTACCTATTCCGAAAAGTAAGGGTAGCAATTTCATCAGGGAATACAAAAGTTTTAGCATCGGTATTGGAGAACTTAAAAGGAAGACATGATGGAGGGTCACATTTCAGGACTCGTTTAAGAAAGTGATAAAATATGCTCAAAAACTACCCATGTATAGGTTTCTTGTCATCTATTCGTGCAGTTTTAGTTGAAAAATACTACTGATTGGAAATATAGTGTTCTCTTTTTGTCGTAAAGTAAGAAAACTGGAGATTTGACAGTTTCCCTCAAATCTTCAGGTTTTTATCCTGACCACAAAAACAAAGCTTTTGCAGGGATTTTTTTTCCATGTTCCTGAGATAATTAAAATTACCAAATTACCATAATGACCCCGAAACAAAAATCTTGCCAGGACCAGCGACATCCTATGAGTAAATCGTTGTAGCACCAGCGGCACCACCTGAAGAATGCGACTTGACACCATTATATTATGGCACCCTTGAATGTGCCACTTGACTCCTTGTGGCACTCTATGGGTGCCATAGTCGGCCAAATGACACCAAGGGTGCCATAGGGAGAGATGCCGCTGGTGCTACAACGTTTTCCCTAAAAGGTGCCATACGCATTGCGCAACCCGTAGTTTTAACAGGGTAGGGTTATTGTTTTCTGTATGTTTCAAATGATAAATGACTTGTCAATTGTTATGATTGATTAGCATGATCAAAGTGATATTTCAACTTTTTTAAGTTAACCCTCTATTAATAAAGAAGAATCTTTGGTAATTAGTTCCTGAAGCTATCCATCCGATCTTCCAATCTATAAATAACATACGCCAAAAGATACATGAGAAAAACATTTCTCCCAATAATGAAATATCTTTTGGCTCTTTAGCCCCTGAAAGGAATTGCTTCCGTGTCTATATTTGTATTTTTACGCATAAGTTAATGCTTCCTAGTAACCAACATGGGGCTACATTTTTTTCTTTTCACTTTCACTCAAGACTTATCTGTATGACTTATGCTTGTGATCTATTCCCATCTCAGTCTCCGAGAATACTAACATTGCAAATCGTAATGGTTTCGTAAATGGTAGCGGGTCACGCAAGCTGCGAGGAAAGTGATGATATTATGCCATTCTGCAATATTGCTATCTGCCATTTTGGAATTTTAGCTTTTAGACATTTGTTGCGATCTAGAATTTTTTTTTTTTTTTTAAGATTTAGTTTATCATATTATTACTATTTACCTAACAGGTTTAATCTATTTTTTCTAAATTCCTACATACGTGAAACAAATATCATTATCTTATTCAGAGAAACGAAAATAATGTGTGCCACACACAACCCTTGGATGGGATTGTGTGTATATTTATATTACGCATCAATGTATGTGTTACATACAAGACTTAATCAGCATGGGGAGGGGAGAATATATTTACATACATATATATATATATATATATATATATATACACTGAAGTGACAAAAGTCATGGGATACCTCTTAATATCGTGTCGGCCCTCCTTTTGCCCGGCGAAGTGCAACAACTCGACGTGGCATGGACTCAACAAGTCGTTGGAAGTCTTCTGCAGGAATATTGAGCCATGCTGTCTCGATAGACGTCCATAATTGTGAAAGCGTTGATGGGGCAGGATTTTGGGCACGAACAGACCTCTCGATGGTGTCCCATAAATGCTCAATGGGATTCATGTCGGGCGATCTAGGTGGCCAAATCATTCGTTGGAATTGTCCAGAATTTTCTTCAAACCAATTGCGAACAGTTGTGGCCCGGTGACATGGCGCATTGTCATCCATAAAAATCCCATCGTTGTTTGGGTACATGAAGTCCATGAATGGCTGCAAGTGATCTCCAAGTAGCTGCACATAAGCATTTCCAGTCAATGTTCGGTCCAGTCGCACTAGAGGACCAAGTCCATGCCATGAAAAAACAGCCCACACCATTACGGAGCCACCACCAGCTTGAACAGTGCCTTGCTGACAGTTTGGGTCCATGGCTTCGTGGGGTCTGCGCCACACTCGAACCCTACCATCGGCTCTTACCAGCTGAAATCGTGACTCATCGGACCAGGCCACGGTTTTCCATTCATCTAGGGACCAACCGATATGCTCACGTGCCCACGAGAGTCGCTGCAAGCGATGTCGTTCTGTCAGTAAAGGCACTCGAGTCGGTCTTCTGCTGGAATAGCCCAAGAAATCCAAATTTCTCCGCACAGTTCTAGCAGACACGTCCATTGTACGTCCCACATTGATTTCTACGGTGATTTGACGCAGTGTTGCTTGTCTGTTAGAATTTACGACTCTTTGCAGACGTCGCCGGTCTCGATCTTTAAGTGCAGGCGGTCGACCACTGCCCTGTCCATGGTGGGATGTTATGCCTGAAATTTCATACTCTCGGCACACTCTTGGCACAGTGGATCTGGGAATGTTGAATTCTCTAACGATTTCCGAAATGGCATGACCCATGCGTCTAGCTCCAACTAACATTCCGCGTTCAAAGTCTGTTAATTCACGTCGTGCGGTCATCATCACGTTAAAACCTCTTCACATGAATAACTTGAACAGAAATGAAAGCTCTGTAAAAGCACTGCGCATTTATACCTGTTCTATGCGATGCTACTGCCATCTGAAAATTTGCATATTGCTATCCCATGACTTTTGTCACTTCAGTGTATATATATATATATATATATGTATATATATATATATATATATATATATATATATATATATATATATATATATATATATATATATATATATATATATATATATATGTATGTATATATATATATATATATATATACAGTGGCGTATCCAGGAGGGGGGTGCCAAAGGACCAATGCACCCCCCAAGATTTTGTAAGACTATAAAAAATGGTGGCTGCGAATTTTGAAAAAACATGCAACCTTCATGTACACTGCTCAAAACAATTAAGGGAGCACATGGTTTTAACAAAATTAAGCAAAGATGTACATCAATAAGTAACATGAAATGAATCGCCCATAATTTAAAGTCTACCAGGAAATGGAAGAAGAAACCTTTATGCGCAAATTAAAGTTAATGACGTCAAAAAACAGAAAAAGGAGATCAATGCAGAAATCGGGATGTTACAGAAACGTCCGTTTTATTGCCGCAACTGTGAAATTCGATAGCGCAGTAGTTTGTTTTTTTTTTACATTTTTTAGGAGACAAGGTTACTTGAGAATGTCTCAACAACGTGATTTACCGGAATCAATGCTATGGCATGTTATAGGCAGGCTGGAATCCGGGCAAACATAACGTAGTGTCGCAGATGATGTTGGAGTCATCAGAAATGTTGCAAGGCTGTGGAATCGATTCCAAGAAACAGGAAATGTTAGACGTCGATCAGATACGCGTGTACTATCCATTGTTTGCCAATCCGTGGCTGTCTTGCGCGGTTTTCTTCATTTTTTTTGCTTGCTCCCCTAATAGTTTTGAGCAGTGTAAATATGCTTCAGGTTTTTTCAATAAAAAATACTTTATGGACACTGAAATATTGTCATATTATTTTCTGTTTTCGACAATAAGAAGCAAAACTAATTGTTATTCTGTAATTGTGGAAATATAAGAGGAAAATGAGCGATGTACCCGCGCCTTATTGTTCTTGCATGATATTCATTTTTGTGAAAAAAAAAAAAAAAAAAAAAAAAAAAAAAAAAAAAAAAAACAATCTTTGAGCAACGTTCAATAGAAAAAATTAAATCGAAATACTGCGTTTTTAAAGTTTCACCATATTTCTTGATTTTTTTCCTTTCTCATCACAGTGTCGATGTTCGATGTGCACCCCCCAAAATCAATTCCTGGATACGCCACTGTGTATATATATATATATATATATATATATATATTTCTATATATATATATATCTGTGTAATATATGCAACTTGGTGATTAAAAAGAATTTAACCATTTTTTTTTTTTTCATTTTTAATGCTCACTAAGAAATAAATGTAACCATGGCAAAAAGGCAAGAGCTCAGGGGGAAGGGAAGTCAAAAATCCCTTTGGGACTGTACGCCTGCCTGTCGCATAAAAAATGAATATGGTGCACTATAGTAACGTATGAATATCAGCGAAACAAAATTCACGATTGAATGCTTGTAGACGAATCGAGGAAAAGTAGTCCAACATTTGTAAAGTATATAGCCTAAATTTCATACTCATCATTACAGATAGCTAAACAGGTATATAAATATTGTAACGAGTCCGTAGCACCTTCAACTTTCTTCAAATGAGCATTCCAATCTTGAGGAAGTAACTATAAATTTATTTACAAGTATGTACACTATTTACAATAAGAGCAGAAAACAATTGCTAAACATCAGCAATTAGGCAGCCAACAGTACACTGTACTCTCAACAGTAACTCAGCACCACGTATCTAACGTGAACAGTAATTAAGCAATTACAAAAGCAAAAACAACATTCGCCCAAAGCGAATAAAAACGAGCCTCTCAATAATCCAATCTGAGAAAAACTAACTGACTTGTGTTCAAGGCCAGCTTTTTATACTCTGAAGGACATTTCTACTACGTTCTAGAAATATCTGGAGTATTATGTTTATTCATAAATTTTGAACAATTCCATTGAGAAAGTTCTAGCGATAAAAAGAAAAAGAAAAAAAAGAAAACACTCCGAGCGAAAAATGTCTTCACGCTTATTAAATGCAGGGCAAGTGTAAAAACTACAAAACGTTACAGGGCCGGTATACAAGTGATAAAAGTGATATCTTCAGATACTTTTGCAACATGACGTCAGATAAAACCAAAACTAATGAAAATGATGCAAGGCAGGAAAAACAACAACTATTTACAAGATTTGTAACATTGCCCCCTTCCCAAGGACTGCACGTCCCGGGCAGTACAATCCCCAGAAAGGAAGCAAGGGAAAATTTACAGATGCACACATTACATGATAACCAATCGTAAACAGGATAAACAATAAAAATGAGAACATGAAAGAAATAATAACATTGATAGAGAAATATTACAAACAATTAAAGGCAAAAGTTATTTACAAAATTTACAAACAAATTACCATGGTAGCTCTACATTTAATTTACGAACTATGGCCATAGTATGGGGCTAGCCGATCATAATGGACAACCCTAGGTTTGGAATGTGATGACTTCTGGATCCTCACTACGACGTCGTTCAGCCGGTGGAGGACTGTGTAGGGTCCATCCCAATGCGACTGCAATTTGGGTGACAGACCTTTACGTCGGATGGGATTCCATAGCCACACCTTGTCACCTTCTTGAAAGTCATGGCCAGTGGACCTTGTGTCGTATCGGGTCTTCATTTTCTCCGTCGCAATGTTGATTCGCTCCCGTGCGAAGTGATGAACGTCTTCCAACCGGGCCTGGAGATCCTGGACGTATTCCTCAGGCGATGAAGGCGCATCTGGAGGGAGACCGAAGACGAGATCACAAGGTAGCCGAAGCTCTCGGCCGAAGAGCATCTGTGATGGGGAATATCCGGTGGTCTCGTGGACAGCACTGCGGTAGGCCAGCAGGAACAGAGGAAGTTTCTTGTCCCAATCCTGTTGATTTTTGGAGACCATAAGCGAGAGATTATTAAGGATTGTCCTGTTGAATCTCTCCACCATGCCGTCCGATTGTGGGTGTAGTGGTGTCGTTCGAGTTTTCTCAATTTTGAGGATTTTACATAGGCCCTTAAACACAGCAGAGATGAAGTTTCTCCCCTGATCGGAGTGGATCTGCAAAGGTGTTCCATATCTCGAGATCCAATGCTGGACTAGAGTCTCTGCTACAGTGGTAGCTTCTTGATCCGGAATGGAATATGCTTCGGGCCATTTGGTGAAATAGTCAATGGAAACGAGGATGTATTTGTTCCCATCAGTAGTTTTCGGTAGAGGACCAAGAATGTCGATCCCAATTCGTTCGAAAGGAGCTCCTACGTTGTAAAGATGTAGCTTCCCGCGGCTTCTTCTCTTCGGTCCTTTACGGGCAGCACAGGCGTCACAAGAATGACACCACTTCTCTACGTCATCCTTCGCCTTGCTCCAGAAGAAGCGCTCTCGAACCTTGTGGAGGGTTTTCAAGATACCAAAGTGTCCTCCAGTCGGACTACTGTGCAATTCCTTTAGAACGTCCGGAATTCTTGATCTGGGAAGGAGTAACTGCCATTTAAATGCTTTGCCATCGTCAGATTCCCATTTCCGATACAGGACGCCATTTCGCAACTGGAGAGATTTCCATAGAGCCCAGTATCTTTTCGTTGCAGGACTGTAGAGAGAAACGTCTTGCCAACTAGGTCGCCGACTGTCCTTTTCCATTAACTCTATGATAGGCTTTAGGTCTGGGTCTTCAAGCTGATCTTTTCTTACTTGGTCATCACTCCATGGATCAGGATCTGAAGATGATGAAGTAGCAGTAACTTGACAGGCAGTAGGGATTGTCGTCCCGTACTGTTTCTCAATTCGGGAGCAATAATGGCAGTTCTCGGAACAAGGTCTTCTTGATAATGCGTCAGCATTACCGTGTGACAAACCTTTTCGGTGCTTGATCTCGATGTCATATTCCTGGAGCCGCTGTATCCACCTGGCTACCTGGCCCTCTGGATTCTTGAAATTCAAAAGCCAAGTTAAAGAGGCATGATCAGTCCGGAGCAGGAATTTACGGCCGTAGAGGTAATGATGGAAATGTTCTACAGCTTTAACTATGGCGAGCAATTCCTTTCTCGTGACACAATAATTTCGCTCCGACTTGGATAAGCATTTGCTCCAGTAGGCGATGACATGTTCGTTACCGTCTATTTCTTGAGATAAAACAGCTCCAACGCTCTCGTGGCTCGCATCAGTGTCAAGTATGAAGGATTTTCCAGGCTGAGGATAAGAGAGGATAGGCGTTGATGTTAAAGCCTCCTTCAGTTGTAGAAATGCATCCTCGCATTCTTTGGACCATTCAAATTTTTGTTTGCTTTCCGTCAGCTTATGCAAAGGTCGTGCAATGTTGGAAAAACCCTTCACAAACTTCCTGTAGTACGTGCAGAGCCCCAGGAAACTTCGCAGCTGATGGACATTTTCGGGGCGGCTCCAATTCTTGACTGCGGATACCTTATCTGGATCTGTTCGTACGCCCTCGGAGGAGATAATGTGACCAAGGTAGTTCACCTCACGGCGGAACAAATTACATTTGGACGGGCTCAACTTCAGGTTGGCTTCCTTAAGCTTTTGCAGCACCTTCCTAAGATTAGTCAAATGTTCCTCAAAACTGCGTCCTATGATGATGATGTCGTCCAAGTAGACAAGACAGGCTTCATAAGAGAGTCCTCGTAGCACTGATTCCATAAGACGCTCGAAAGTGGCTGGTGCATTGCAGAGGCCGAAGGGCATCACTTTAAACTGCCACAAGCCTTGTCCGGTTGTAAACGCCGTCTTCTCTCGGTCGTCGGGGTGTATCTCCACCTGCCAGTAGCCGCTCTTTAAATCCAGGGTCGAAAACCACTGGTGTCCGGAAAGGGTGTCCAGCGTGTCATCGATCCGTGGAAGAGGGTAACTGTCCTTCTTGGTGATGTCATTCAGGCGTCGGTAGTCAACACAAAATCTGGTGGAGCCGTCTTTCTTTCGGACCAAGACGATAGGGGATGCCCAAGGACTGGATGAGGGTTCGATGACGTCATTCTCCTGCATCTCTTTTACGAGGATCTCAACCTCTTCCTTCTTGGCGAACGGTAGTCGTCTTGGATGCTGCTTGATAGGGGGATGATCTCCAGTGTCGATCCTATGCTGCGCTAAACTCGTGCGACCAACATCTTCGGGTGTAGATGAAAACACCTGCTTGAAGTCGTCCACCAATTTTTCCGCAGCGTATCTTTGATCCTTCGATAATGCTGCACTCCCAATTAATTTCGAAGTCAAGGATTCGGAAGACACAGCGGAGGAGGAATCAATTCTTCTGATGATGCAGTTTACGGGAGTACAAGTTGCCAACACTTCTCCTTTCTTAATATTCCTCGGTCTTTCACTTACATTGGCGACTCTCACAGGAACTGCATTCTTTGAAAGGTCCACAAGTGTAGATGCCACTAGTACTCCTTTTGGGCTATTATTCTGGTTAGGATATTCAATTAAGCCGAATTTAAAGCTGTTGTTTTCTTTGATGGAGCCTGGTATTAGTACTTCTGATCTAGAGGGAATCAATGAATCAGTTTGGGCTATTATTTGATGAGCAGATTTTAAGTTATTTTCGGTATTGAAAATCACTATGTCTTCCCTCATCGAGTGCAGCTCATTATTTTTAAAGTCGATAGAAAAATCAAATTTTCTCAAAAAGTCCAGTCCGAGAATGAAGGGATCTGTAATGTCAGCGACGAATGCCGTGTGATGGTAAGTGGCACTCCCGAACATTATTTCTAAGTTCACTTTTCCTTCAATCTCGATTTTGTCACCTGTCACAGTTTGGAGAGTAACGCAGGGCGGCGTCCATAAGATCTTGAGTCCAAATTGACGAGCCACATCAGTCTTAATAATGGTAACGTTGGCTCCTGTGTCCACAATCATTTCGCAGGGAAACCCATTCACATAAGCGTAAATGAAGAGTCCGTTGCAGCCGCCACTTCTTGAAGAAATCTGGAAAACTTTAGGATGGGGCTCATTCCAATTTGGCGACCTCCGCCCCGCGAGATTGCCATAGCTTAGTTTTCCTGAGCTGGAGAGGAAGAGGTACCCTTCCCTCTTGTTTCTTGGCGGGCTTCGCAGTTCCTTCGTACGTGGCCCTCACCGCCACATTTCCAGCACTTCAGTGGTTGTCCACTTTGGTCTTTGCGAGTCTTCTTCAGGGTCCCCAAGATCTCTTTGATTTGTCGCTCAACTTCCGAGAGACGAGTTGAGTTTGAATCCTGGACACTTACTTCCACGCCCCTGATTGAGTGGCGATCCTTACGGGATGTTTGCTGTGCAGCCTCGAACTTCATTGCGTAGACCAGACCGGATTTAAGATCTTTGATGTCCGCCATCCGGAGAGCCGTCTGAATTTCTGGATTTCGCACTCCATCTATGAAGTAGTTCAGGGCCAGGCTATCGCGAACACCCGAAGGACAGTCCGAGAAGGCGAGATGGGAAAGCCTCTCAACGTCTGCTGCAAAAACTTGCAAAGTCTCTCCAGCCCTCTGGAGTCGGGATTTGAGCTGAAGTTGGCTGAATTCTTTTTGGCAGGATTCGCCAAAGCGAAGCTCCAAGGCCGATGATAAGGCTTCGAAGTCACGGTGCTTGTCCTCTGGAAAGGTCTGTAGTATATCAGCTGCATCCCCTCTCAGCGAGGCTGCAAGGTGACAGGCTTTCGTGGAAGAGTCCCAGGAGTTTGCTTCTGCAACGATGAGGAACTGCTTCTTGTAAATATTCCACGAGGTCTTCCCGTCAAACGTGGCCAGTTTGATGGATGGACGAGAAGTTCCAGCTGCAGCTACACAGTCACTTGAGTTGTTGGAGGATGCTGATAACTTTGATTCAATTTCTTTAATTTTCTTTTCCATATGGTTTTCTACTGTGGTGATTCGGTTCTCAACGCTGTCAACTTTTTCTTCTAGAACCTCCACTTTATTTTCTATGTTGGTAAATTTAGTTTCCACCAAACTTTTCATTGACGTTAGATCGCTCTTAATTTCTTCTTGACTTGAAGTTATGCTCGCGGTTAAATCACTCTTTAATTGTTCTTGATTTGTTGCCAGATCATTTTTTAATTGTTCTTGATTCGCAGCTATGTCATTTTTTAATTGTTCTTGATTCGCAGCCATGTCATTTTTTAATTGTTCTTGATTCGCAGCCATGTCATTTTTTAATTGTTCTTGATTCGCAGTCATGTCACTTTTAACAGCGTTGATCGCATCAAGGAGTTTTTGCAGTTGTTCCTCCATTGCTCGAGTAATCACCATAAAATTCCGAAGTCAAAAAGTCCTTAGGAAGAAAAGTCCGAATTCACAGGTAATTCCAAGAAAGTCCTTGAAGATGCCCCACGTTGGGCGCCAAAATTGTAACGAGTCCGTAGCACCTTCAACTTTCTTCAAATGAGCATTCCAATCTTGAGGAAGTAACTATAAATTTATTTACAAGTATGTACACTATTTACAATAAGAGCAGAAAACAATTGCTAAACATCAGCAATTAGGCAGCCAACAGTACACTGTACTCTCAACAGTAACTCAGCACCACGTATCTAACGTGAACAGTAATTAAGCAATTACAAAAGCAAAAACAACATTCGCCCAAAGCGAATAAAAACGAGCCTCTCAATAATCCAATCTGAGAAAAACTAACTGACTTGTGTTCAAGGCCAGCTTTTTATACTCTGAAGGACATTTCTACTACGTTCTAGAAATATCTGGAGTATTATGTTTATTCATAAATTTTGAACAATTCCATTGAGAAAGTTCTAGCGATAAAAAGAAAAAGAAAAAAAAGAAAACACTCCGAGCGAAAAATGTCTTCACGCTTATTAAATGCAGGGCAAGTGTAAAAACTACAAAACGTTACAGGGCCGGTATACAAGTGATAAAAGTGATATCTTCAGATACTTTTGCAACATGACGTCAGATAAAACCAAAACTAATGAAAATGATGCAAGGCAGGAAAAACAACAACTATTTACAAGATTTGTAACAATATGAAATATGATTATGAATACGATTCATCACAGTGTGACGTAGTTTTTCTCCGATACGTTTAGCAGTGACCTTAACAATGCATTCGTCTTTTTAGGTTTTGGGTAGTTTAGCGATAAAAGAAAGCTTTATATATATATATATATATTGACGCCGATTTTATAGTTATAATATGTTTGCACAATTACCGCAAAAGTAACTCAACTCATCTTAGCATCAATTACCCTTTCCTATTACCCCAGAAATATGCAAACATTGTCAAGATTATAGCTCAATTTATGAGAGCCACACTAATATAACACTAGCAGAATTTAATGCTGTCTCTTGCCGCAAAATAAATGAATGAATGAATTTGAAAATAAATATTAACAACGGCATTGCCACTTCTTGCTTGGCATCTTATAGTTTTATTCGTTTTCAAGTGTCCTCCTCGACCCAAAAAAAGAGGTAAACATTGTCTACAATCTAGATCATGGCTCAGTTTATGAAAGCCACACTAATGTAGCACCAGCATATTTTGAAGCTCTCCGTCTCTACAAAATAAATGAATGAACGAATAAATGAATTTAAAAATAAATATTAAAAGCGACATTTCTACTTCTTGCTTGGCATCTCATATTTTTACTCGTAGTGTCCTTTTTTTTCTCCCTTACTTCTGAATTCTCCCGCAACGCACACATAAATATATACCACTTATACTTGTACATCACTTACACAATCGAAAAAATATCTTAGTTTTCAGATCGGCTTCTACCGAGAGCTAAAGTAATAACAAAAATGCAATGCGCATTAAATAATGTATGTACTTTGCTCGAGCAAAGAAAGTTATACAAATATTGAAAGAAGGGAGAATTCTTATTTAGTTGAAACACATACTTCCCGCTGGTATAAGCTCACCGGAATCAATACCACCAAATCGATCGGCTAACAGCCATAATATTAAAAACATCTCGATATATTTAAATGCTTTTATAAGAATAGGCGTTGGGATGTTTATTTTAAAGGTTGCTGTTCGGACTAAATGGTTTATTTTTCTCCCCGGTTACAGTTTATGGGAAAACGATGAATCGGGAAAAAATAATTCGCGATACAAATAAGTTCTCTGAAATTTAATAAATCGCCGAGGAGGAACATTCGATAACATTTATTTTTTTTCTATTACTGAGCTAATAATAACTGACAATTTTGAAGGAGTATTATATGTGATCCTGTGAACAAAATTAAATACTGAAAATTGAATATTGGACCAAGTGTTCATGAAAAGAGTAATGCAGTGATAAAAGATGCATGTTTAAATTCGTTATTCTACTCCAATAATTTTGCGTAATGGAAAATTCATTTCACACTACAGAATCCATGCAGAGGGGTTTATTCTTTCATTAAAATTATTTACTTTAAATGTCACTTTAATATTAATTAATGGTATACTTTAGTTTTAAACTTGAAGATAATCATTATTCCAGTTGGTTTTACTTCCAAATAATGCGAGTTCAGCTTGTATTGTAAGCAGAACAAGTTTTCGAAAACGAAGGATACTGTGTGTACAGTACGGTGGAATGGAAAAAATTAAAATCGGGTAAACACTAAGTAATAGAACGAAAAGTTGACTTTTGTAGAGATATGTTGTCATGTAAAAGGACTTTAACATTAAAAAATGTCTTGATGCCACTCGCGCCTTAAAAGTGAGCATTATTGCATAAAAACTGGAAAAAAGTTACGATTTCGTCAAAAATAAAATTAAAAAAAAAATGATGTCATAGCATGCGTAAGAGTAGACTTTTTGTGCAAGTTACACACGGCGTACGACTGTTTTAATTGTTCAGATTTTAGAAACACTAGCTGACCCGTGCGAAGCTTTCTCCGCTTGATAGCAGTACTTCAAAACTCTAGTTTTTAATGGTGATTTTTCGAAAAACAGACACAAAAGGAACTGTTGTTTTTTGCTAATTAAAAAAAGGAAATAATGAATTACTTTTGTAGTTTTACGAAGTATCAAGAAAACAATAAAAAAAAGCACATTTAAGAAATATTATTCATGCTAAAATAAACATTTCTGTACTGATATACTGTTCAGCTATTGTTTGCTTATCTTGAGAAAGATATCAATTGATTGGAAAGGGTTCAAGGGAGAGTTACGAGGTTAGTAAATGAGCTTTCTAATGTAGATTATAATTTAATATTAGAACTCTTAATACAGTCGAGTCTCGATAACCCGAAGCCGTATAACTCGAATATTCCTGTATCTCGAAGTTTTCACTGGGTCCCTAACTCTCCAGAAGGCTGTGGGAACTTCGTATAACTTGAACTACCAATAACTCAAAGCTTTTAGACGGTCCCTTGGGACATCGTGTTATCGAGATTCGACTGTACGTATATCTCAGAGCAAAGGACAGTATGAGGAATTAAGTTCCAGTTTATAAAAACATAAGTTGTGTTCAGTCCAAATTTCTGCAGATGGCAAAACCAGGGGTCATTGTTTTAAGGTTTTAAAATTCCAAATTAATCTCGAAATCATTAAAAAGTACTACTTCAATAGAGCTGTAAGCATTTGAAATAGTTTACCTGAAAGCAATTGTGACTTGAAATGGGGTGAATTGTTTTAAGTGTGCTCTTGGCACTTCATTGTGGATAGAAAAATCAACTAGAACCTGACTAGCTGGATCCAGAGCCTGCCGCTGATCTTTACTTTTGTATTTGTATGTGATTTAACACCACTGGATTTATTTCGATGGCAATGTCTTTTAAGTCAAAGGTCTGTCAAGAAGCTCACATCCACTCGTGCATTGTTAGACTGATTTCGTTGCATCAGCGAAAATGAGATACATTTAGGCAAAATAATCATGGAAGGTTTGGATAAAAGAGTCATATGTGCCAGCAAGGTCGTTTAGATCATTTCCGAGATGTACTAGTACAGCCAAAGACTGCACTTTGTGTTTCAAGAAAAGGAGACAATAATAATAATAATAAACTATTCTATTTATTGTAAATCTTGTATAATTTTGAGACACCCTTTACTGCAAGAATCGAAAGCTAACATATGATTAAACCAATAATATCTTTGCACTTTATACACCCTTTTACTAAGCCATTCTGTGGTCCTTATAATTTGCTTTACTGCTAGGAAAAGCGGAACGAATTGTGAGAATTAAAATCAGTAGAGTTTTTTTTTTTTAATGAAAATGCATCGTGCGATAATAATCGAAAACTAATATATTACCGCTCATCTATAAGAAAAAGTGAATGATATTTCTACTGGTGCCCTCGGCGAGATGGCTGGCTAGATGCTAAAATATGAAGAATGGTACTCTCAAACTTTGCAATATCACTTGATGGTTCTGATTTGGATGACGTACGCGAAAAAGAAGGTAAGCCGCACATTACACTAAAGGTTTTCTTATACAGTGCGCACATCATCTTCTAAAACGCAAGGCGTGCTCTAAGTCTCCGTCTAAGTATACTACGAAGCGGAATCTAGAAGGAGGGAATGATAGAAGGGAAGCCTCCAAAAAATCCTTCCGAACTTCTAAACCCACTCTACAGTCTAATGATTCTTGCAGGGGTAAAAGATCTACTTTTCTATACCTATATCTATATATCTACCTCTATGAGTTTCTTGGAAACTTAACAAAAAATGAGAATGCGCAGATTTATGGGCAGAGTGATCTTATGAAAAAGGAATCAGTTTTTTTTTTTTTTTGCAAAACTCAAGCCACGTTTCTTCTTTTACTTTCAAAGACGGTACAAAAAAAAGATAAGTTTTAAGCTTAAAAGAAAGAATCAAGGTGGTGAGAATGAGAATATGGAAAAGTTTTGACCAGGACGGAAGAAAAGTCCTCCACCAAAAAGAGTAAGAGATAGGGAAAAATAAATAAATAGAGCACACACAGAAGGGGAAAAAATGAGAGAAAAGAGGCTTGGGGGAAAAAATTGGGACATAGCTTGGCTTTCAAGAAGCTTGATTAAAGCCTTAAGGTCCAAGGAGCCAACGATAAGGCCAGTCAGTGCGGATCGATTTTTGCCATTAGAGAAAGTGGATGCGCTTGTTCCATGGATTCCTAAGCTTTTCCACCCCAACCCCCTTAAAGGATTACGGATTCATTCCATCTTCCCCTTAACATGTGATTGAGCTTTAGGACCACAGGTACACCTGACAATAAGATACTGCCGTGGTATCAAAGGAACGTCTAGTTTGCCCTAGAGAAAGGACTGCCGAAAGCAACTAATCGAAGAAAAAAAAACTTTGGATCTTTTTGTTCCTTTAAGGTAATCCGTGCATGATAAGACCTTTTCATTAATTAATTTTAGCTGAAGGTAAAACACACATGCCCACTGAAAATTTTGTTAATATACAACTTATTTCTCTGAATAACCATAATGAACAAAGTTACAAATACCTTTGTCATTTGTGCATTGTAACGTTGTTTATTTTCTGTACATAATGAACAATCTACCAGATTCAATAACTTAATTCAACGACCGTGTATTATAATTGTTGATTGCTTAACTAACTTTTAAAAAATTAATTATTTTACTTGTAATTTATTCATTAATGTAACAATAGGTTTGGTAAAATTATCAGTGTGTGCAGGACTTCAAAAGTATTGGAATTAATGCATGTCTTCAACTATAAATAAAAGAAAAACAAAATCGGTACCTATTCAGATCGTGATTACTCCAAAAGGCTTCGAAAAGTTTGAGCTGTCCCTTAGAATTTTTAAATGGTTCGAAAATGACTAAAAACTGCTAGAATGTTACAGTTTCTACTTTTAAATGTATTTTAAAAAGTACTGAAAATATTAAAACTGGTTCAATAAAAATTTGTGAAATGCTTTTAAAAAAAGAAGGCTTATTTCATAAAATGAGGTCCCTCGGCCTAACTGTTACAAAGCACTTTTGTAACATTTAATTTTGAAAAGTGACAACTCCGATTAAACAACTAACCACTCTTATTCGCTTAGAGTTGAATCGCAAACTGTACAACATTTCTTGATGTCAACGGGACGCTGCCTCAGATCTCTACGATAAAAATACAGTAGAGTATCGAGAATCCGAATCTTGAAATTCCGTGGTTCCGGTAAATTCGAGGCACTTTATTGACGTTTTAAAGTATATCTACTGCAGTAGCTAAAAACATGTTTTGCATTAAAATCCAAAAATCAGAATCTTTCACTATTGTAAAATTTCTTTTAGTACATAAGTTACTAAGTAAAAACAAAACAAAAAAAAAAAAAAAATATTGACCGGTAAGTGTCAATAACACTCGAAGAGAAACAAAATATCCTTACTGAGAGAGACATTAAGATATACTTAGGAGATAACTTGACATGAAAGACAACTTAAAATAAACATTATTTTACGTCCGTCTGCTTTCATTGCTAAAAGAATTTCCGGATAATTCGAGTTTTCAGTAATCCGAGGTCGCTTGAGCCCCAATCCACCTTGGATTTTCGAGTAGTATTATTTTTCTTTTATTTTGGGTGCTAGCTGATAGAATATATGTATGAAGTTTTTTCATCGTACGAGAAGTCACATGACGTTACACACGTTTTGCCAGACTCTTTGTACCACGTCATTAGAAAATATCGTATTAAAAAGTTTTGAAACCAAGTAGGGGAATGTGAGGCAAAGTGAAATAGTTAAGATCACACACCTGTTTCAAAAGGAACAAATTGGAAACTTGTTCTAAAAACCCGTGTGCATAAAGAAGGATTGATGTGTTTCGCAATACAACCATGGTTAAAACATTGTTTTTCATTTTTGGAAGTTAATTTGCACCTTCAAAAAAGGTGGGAATTTTTCACCTCAAAAAACCACAAGGAAAAAATACAATGAAAAATACAATACATTTGTAATGAAACGTTTTCTATTTGATGAGTTACAGTAATTTTTATCAAATGAATGCGTAAATAAACGACTACATTAATGGAAGGGGCAAGTGGATAAAGGTGATATGTGACAACTTTTGAAAAACATACTTTTTATCATGGATGAAGGTGATAAAGTATATTTATTTTTTTAAAGCTTTTTCTAGAAATTTAAAAAATTGTCACATATCTTCTTTATTCATTCGCCCCTTTAATTGTGTTTCTGAGTTAACACAATTAAACACACACTAATTGTAAATCGACGAAATTCAAATGCCACATATCACCTTTATCCACCTGCCCCTTGAATTATTAATGAAAAATATACATATAAATAAATAAACAAATAAATAAATTACAATATGAGAAAAATAAATGAGTGAATAAAATATAGAATGGATAACAAAATAAGTGAATGAATGCATAAATAATTGAATTAATAAGTAAAATAATGTGGATAAATTAATATATGGAGGAATATGAGCGCGATTGAGAAAATGAATGCATAAACAAACTAAATGAGATATTTCTCTCTGCCCCATCCACTTTGCCCCGCGTGCATCTGACAAATTACATTGAATATTTAAAATCAAAATATGCCTAATATAAACTAAATGAGGATTGCAATAGACATCAGTAGATCTCAATTAATAGTTAAAATGATCATTACAAAAAAAATTATAATTTTATATCAACAAGAAATATTTTTTTAGAACCGCAAATATTATGATAAGGGTATCGATTTTTTGAAAATTGCTTGCATTTTTTTTTTTTCGTTGATCTTCGGAGCTATTTTATTTTTTGACAGAAATAAACTATATGTCTAGGAACTACTTAAAGTATTATTAGATAGGTGATACTGCAAACTGTGAAAATATTTTGCTATTTCACTTTGCCATGCTATTTCATTTGCCCCACATTCCCCTACTTTTCTTCAAAAGTATTCAACTAATTTATACCTCTTGCTAATTTCCTCATTTTGAAAGACATTAGTTTTATAACAAACACATTTTAAAACGTAAATTAGAAGACAGGATTGTACCCAATTCGTCATAATTTTCCTCGAGGTTAAAATTACAAATAAATGAAATCATTGTGTCGTCATCTCTGACGTCAATCATTCTGGCGTCTGTAGTTCGTCCAGATATCACGTGTCGTTTTATTCTGATTTGAGACAGATTGGACGATTAATAGCAATTTCCTTTGTTTGTTATGAAAGTGAATCGAGTCATATTAGTGGTGCCTTAGGGCCGAATTCAAGTGAAACACCATTGCAATTGCTTCGAGGTGATCGCAATTGTAATCGCTACTGGAAGTCGAATTACGATAGAATAGCATCTCGTAACGATTTTAACGTTTCACTTGAATCCAAATTTGGGAATTTGCGATTGCATTGGTGAGTTGCGATCGTCCGTGTTTCACTTGAATCCCGGCCTTAGTCGTTTCTGGGCTTACATCAAGACAATAAATGGTGGTGTTTTATTTTGTAAACAGTAAACAATCTATGTGAGCAAAAATGAACGCATGCTTGTGTGTGTGGTTGTTTCATATAAAAACCTCATCTAATCATATGTCTTCCAAATTTTGGGAGGATAACCTTTGATGGTTCGGAATTCACATTAGAGGGGCGGGACACATAGGTCCTACACTGCAAAAAATAAAATGTTTTGTTTTTAAAGTATAATACGGCTAATTTTATCGCAATAAACAGTAAAATTGCTAATTTTACAGTAATAAAGTGTAAAATTGCTTATTTTACAGTAATAAACTGCAAAATTACTAATTTCACACTTTTTTACTGTAACCATTTTACAGGTTGCTACAGGAACTTTTTCTGCCAGTATCATACTGTTGTTTTTACAGTATAATACAGCTAATTTTACGGTAATAAACTGCAAAATTGCTAATTATACAATAATAAACTGTAAAATTGCTAATTTTACAATAATAAACTGGAAAACAGTAATTTTACAGTTTATTACTATGCATTTTAGAGCTTTAAACCGGAACCTCTGTTCACAATATTATACTGTAAAAACAAGTTTGTTTTCTGCAGTGTATGATGCTACGGAATTCATATAGAGGTTTTATCGCCCCCTCCGTAGGCGAAACTCTGAGGGGAGTTTACAATTAAAATGGAATATTTACGTCTATTGATAACAATGACTGAATTTTTGAGATTTAAATAAAAAAAAGTCTAAAATTAAATTTTTAATCATGAGTCAGGCAGAAAATGGTTACGCCTTTTCTTCTTCGGTCTTATGTCCATTCTGACTTCTACCAGATTTAGGGAGTTCAGAAATTTAAAGTTGTAGCACGAGTAACTAAGAGCGAAGGAATTTTGCCACATTTTGAGGAAAAGTAGAAGATACTATCTCAAAGCGTGCGAGTTTGGCGGTTTTTTGCTTAAAACGCCACACTGTGCGGCTTAAGACGCAGTCAGTGGTTTCTAAGAAGTAAAAATATTTAATCCGCCTTTTTCGTTCTAAAGAAAAATAACATAAAGTAAAATACAGCTTCGTTACTTGATGATATGATCTATTCTTATTATATTTACTTTCAAAGCGTTTTTCTTTAAGTTTTTACATTATGCAAAATATTATACTTCTATATTATTAAAAGAAAATTACATAATTGTTTAAGTGCTATAGTTCAGGCGATGGAGACTACATAAGTACAACAGTCGGAGCAAAATAGCATCAGGGGAAACTAGAAAAGAGTACCGTAACTTTATCCTTATTCAATGGTGGATTCAGTTTTTTTTTTTTTTAATAACATTTATAAAAATCTAATTTCGGTATACAGCAGCAAACAGACTGGTTTTAGTCCAACCAAACGAATAAAATCCGAGTATGGAAAAACAATTCTCCCCAAGAAAATACTTTAAAAAAAAGAAAAAACACTCTCACACACACATAAAGAAAAAAAAAGTTACACTCATCACTTTGCCACATACTTTATGATTGATATTATTATTAGTTATTCTAATAATGATTTTTCTAACCTATACAGTATACAAAAATGAAATCTTATATTGCAGCATGGATTCCTTCCACTAATCCTTTTAGTCCAACATGACAAAGTGAAATCCGTGTAAAAAAAAAAGAAAAAAAAAGTATTCTTCCCGAGATCATATAAAAAGCATCCCTCCAAATAAAACAACACGAAATGAACAGAAAAGATTACATGTCATGAGCAATTACTATCGCGGCTACCTTCATTTTCAAAATGATTCCCCTTATGTTGTTACGGGAATGCTTACAAATGAATTTATATTCCTTTAAATCTTAAAGTGCAAAAAATTGTAGATTTGAAGGGACAAAACTGAAGTACAAAAAAACAAATTTTTTCAAATAAAAAAATATGTGACCTTATAAGGGTGTACAACATTCTGAACTCATATTTAAACCCTAAACATATTCTTATTTTCTTTCTTTTAAACTCTGGCGATATTGATCCTCCCCCCCCCCCCCAAAAAAAAAATCAGACAACAAAAAGAAGGGATTTCATTTCATATCCTTTTCCACGTTAAAATTATTTTTACTTCCAAAACGGTTTCTCTTACTCTGTGGCGAGAGAGCAACATTCAAAACAATCTAAAAGCCTTACATGCAGTGTGTGTGTGTGGGGGGGGGGGGGGGGGGGCTGAATCTTGAACACGAGATCTGCTAAATATAAAGATGACAAAAAAAATATTGTAACTTGATTTTATTTACCACTTTCATTACTATTTGTTTTTGAAATGATTTCCCCCACGTTGCTGTTGTGCGCAACATTGAACTTAATCTTCTACAGCAAACCCAACTTCTTTTAACTCCAGCTATATTAAGTATGTACGGTGCCCAAAACTGGAAAAAAAAGAAAAAACATCAACACCTCTCACTATCCTCAAAAAAAAAAAAAAAAAAAAAAAAAAAAAAAAAAAAAAAAAAAAATCAGCAAGAAACAGCAAGAAAGGGTTTCATCTTATAGACATTCAGCGTTTCTCTTATCCTTGGTTTCAAAACCTTGCTGCGGCCTTAGGGCAGATATTTGAAGATTGAGGGAACAAGTCCAATCATTGGCTTAAAAAAAGCTGTCTCAAAGATCCCAAGTCACGTGGCTCAACATCGGCGAATAAAAGACACGTTTAGCGTGTAACAAGTGAACGAAACCTCATTTCTTCCAATACTTTACTTTAAAATGTCACGTGACTTCAGATCTGTGCTTTAAGAATTGAAGACTACACTCCCTCCACCTTTATTAATTCTTAATGGACTGTAAAAAATAGATGTTTTTGCAGTAAAATACTGCTAATTTTACAGTAATATTACAGTATAAACTGTAAAAATAATAAACTGTAAAATTGCTCATTTTACAGTAGTAGACTGTAAAGTTGCTAGTTTATAGTAATGAACTAAAATTACTAGTTTCACAGTTTATTACTGTGCATTTTACAGTTTTAAACTGGAACCCCTGCTGTCAGTATTATACTGTTGTTTTTACAGTATAATACAGCTAATTTTACAGTAATAAAATTAATAAATTGTTAGTTTTACAGTTATGAACTGTAAAATAGCTAGTTTTACAGTTTATTATTGTGCTTTTAGAGTTTTAAATTTGAGCTTCTGCTGCCAGTATTATACTATAAAAACAACAGCTTATTTTTTGCAGTGCGGCTGCGGTATGCAAAGTTCAAAACTTAAACTTCAAAAACAAATCAATCCACAAACCTTTAAGTCCAGTCGGACAAAGTGAAACCCGAATCCAGAAAAAAGAAACCTTCCAAACAAAAACAACACAAAACAAAAAAAGAAAAAAAAAGAGCCCCCCCCCGCCACTTGACATGACAACATAGTTTCTACAATCGCATTTTTTCCTTCCTAGTCACCACGAAGAATCCTTTTTCCTCTTTTTTTTTTTTTTTCTTACATCGTATTGCGTCTTTTTATGGCTGTGACCCGCTCACCCGAGCTGGATCTGGAGTCTCTCCCTCGCCTTAGGTCACAGAACAGGTGACAAAGGGAGTTGACGACTTGGCACCACCAGCCAAATAAATGTTTACTTCTCTGGAGATGTTTTCCTTCGCACGCCTTTGCTCTCTTTCAGAAAACGAAGAGATTTTTTTTTTATCGCTGGGCAATCACTTTATCTCATTCCGTTTTGCTTCTCGGTATGATTTCCCCCTCTCCCAGTGAAAGATAATTTTAATTGCCGTCAAGTGATGGTCGGTTCATGAAAGGAAAGTAATTCAGAGAATAAGAAGAATAAATAGTTTTGTTTTGAAATGAGTGATACCCAAAAGAAATCACTTCTCAAAAGAGTTACTTTGTAGCAAAAAATTGGAAATGATTTCATTTTTGAGGAGAAAAAAATGGTGCAACGATTATGAAAAATTTTTAACGGTAATTTAAAGAGAACTGAAATGATATTTTCCCTTTAATTTTAGTTTCTTGAGTACACGATAGAAATAAAAAAATATACAGCGCATGACAACTAAATAATGAGAAAAATGATTCCTAACCACCTTATTTTCCTTAAATGCCTTGAAGTTTTAGAAGCGATACCGTCTAATTCCAATTGTGACGTACATTCAAAGAATGTATTGACGTACATTCAAAGAATGTATGACTCTATTACTGAAAGTGATAGAGAGCCTATCCAAGACATTCTTTATGAAAAAGCTATTAAGACTTTAAAATAATTCCACATTTCAAGAATTGGGAACAGTTAGACTTTGAAAAAATTGCACTTTAGAAAATTATGAAGAGATAGCTTAGAAGAAAGAATTAATCCTTACCCATCAATGCTTTTTAATAGGTGTTGTAAACTCAGTCTGTTAAACACAAACCACAAATTTCAGAAATTAGTTAATTGGTTGAATTTAGTAGCGCAAAGCAGGGCTACTTATGCCCCTAACAGCAATGACGTACCTCTCCCCCTCTAAATACTACAGAGCCCTTAAGAGCAAGAGACCCCCCCTCCCCCCACTCCCTCAAAAAAAAAACGGAGAAATACCCCTGCGAACAACACCTCACCTCCTGAAAATTTCAATGGCCATCCCTCCTTTGGTGGACAGGTGTATTTGGTAAAATTCGCAAAAACAAAATAACACAGATTTGTGCAGAAAAACATTTTCCCCCCGGGTGAGTCATATCAGTTATTTAAAACTTTGAATAAATTAGAAAGCTTTTTTGGCAAAACTATGTATAGATCCTACGAAAAGAATACCATCCATTTATATATATTCCTCCTATTGCATGGACGGAGGGGAGAGGATATGGGATATCATCTTCTTGTGTATGAATTCGTTCAAAGAGCGGATGAGAGACATTATGACTGAAAATAATAGTGCCAACACATTCTTGATGAAAAAACGATCAAGATTTTATGAGAATTACAAGCCAAAAAATAGGAGGAGTTATCTTGAAATAAATAATTAAGCCTTACGTATCAGGCTCAGTCTATTGAATACAAACCTTAGGTCTCAGAAATGAGTAAATCAGTCCAACTTGGCTATCTTAGGTAAAACGTATAAAAACAACATAAGACATACATTGATGTTGGAAAAATCATTTTTTTTTCTTCTGAAAACCATATCAGTTATTTGAAACTTTTTAAAATCTGAACGCTTTTTTGACAAAGCTATGTATAGATCCCCGCTACAGTCCCGCAAACACTTGCGGCGCGAAATATAAAACCAATAATACCGATCGCAAATCCGTTATCGGGTCAATATAAGAATATCCAACCGATATTTGCTCGGAACCGATTTCTTCTATTCATACATTGTAGTTCGAGCGTAAATGAAACACTCCAGAACCATAAATCTCTCGCATTTAAACCAACTCCATCCAAAAGCAGAGAATCATTTTTCAGTCGCACCGCAAATAAAATGCCCCCTTTTTTAATGCACGGAAGGGGACTTTCTCTTTGCATATATGAAATCCACCACAGTTCCATTACCTTAAAAGTAAGATAAATGAAAAGTATAACGTCTAGGGGGGAAAAAAATCCACATTGTCCATAGCACTGAGGGGTTTCATTTGCTTGATATCCCTTTTTACTTCAATCCCTTCTTGCTTTTTGTTTGACTGGCTTTATGCCAAATGTAATAACTCGGCACTGTTTAGTCGAGAAGTTATCAGAAGTGCATGGGGAAAAAGTACTTTAAAGTTGATTTCGATATAACATTTAAATTACATCGCAGGATGCTTTTTTACTAAATTTCGCTCCCCATGTTTATTTCCTTATTTAGAAGACTACAACCCACAGTGTCTACTCGCTTCCCGTAATTCTGATACTTTCATGTAAATGTGCATAAAGCATCCAATCTTTCGATATAGTGGTAAATAATATCTGATTTTCTTTAAAGAAACGGTTTTCACTTAGGCGAAAACGGTATTAGGAGAGAAATATGAAATATAAGTGAAAGTAAAAAAGGGAAAAGGATTTCTCAAAAGTCCCTCGGGGGGAGGGAAAATGTCGGGAGTTTTAATGCCTACGAATGAGCTTTCGGAGAAAACAATCACCAGACATTTAGGGAGTTGGAGGATGAGTTCTTTTTTTTCCTTTTCTTTCTTTCTTTCTTTCTTTTTTTTCTTTCTTTAAAAGACTGCAGCAAAAGAACAGACATTTTATTTGCGATTTCAGTTCTACCCAAAACTCAAATCAAATTATTTCAAACTCTAAACTCATTTTGTGAGAAATATTTTTTATACATAAATCCGAATTTTGTAATCTGGTGAAATTTTTTTTATAAAATAAATGCATTTTTATTTCAGTTTTTTCTTACATGAGTGAAAATTTGATGATGGAGATACGTGTTTCTACAACTCCCCCACCCCCCTCCCACACATACACAAATAAGTCATTTCCTTTGAAAACTGTTCTTGTGCATGAAACGTGCATTTTAAGTTATGTGTGAAATGTACTTTTTATAGTACTACTTTTGCAAAGTTTCAAATGAATACTTTTTTGCCAGAACTGTTCGCGTAAGTAAAAACTTCGAAAACATACTTTTCAACCTATAATAAAAATGAATTTTAGTTAAACCATCATAATTACCTTCACTAAGTTTCTGCTCGTTTTCGCACTAATTTATTGACTAAGTATTGTTTGTGGATTAGAAAGAAGAATATTCGGTCTATTTAAATCTCAAAACAAAAATAAAAATAAAAAGATGTTCGCCTGCTTTATAAAGTGTATCCGTTCTTACAAATAAAGTTTTCCACCTTTTATGTTATATATTATAAGAATAAGGAAACATTTAAATAGTACGAGAATGACAAGTACAATTTTTTTCCTTAGTTCCTTTAACGCAATATTGCTCAATACGCTTTTATTACATAACAAATACGTATATGACATTGGAAAACTTGTAAATTACATTCCGAAACAACATGTAGGGTCACCTGGGGTAATTCCTGGTCAAAAAGCATTAACATCCAATTATCACAAAATCTATCTAAGTTAGAGTTACAAATTTTGGTATGGAGGAAGCACATTGGGATGTCCATCGAATAAAATATTCATGCTATCAACAATACATAATGAACTTGAGTAATTGTCGTTAATTAGTGACCAGGAATTACCCCAGAGATGGGGTAATTCCTGGCCACTTACGGGGCAATTATTGGTCACTCAAATGATTGATGAAAATGCATACATTTTGTAAGCACATTATTAATACAAGTTATTAAACTAATTAGATAAAGAATTTATTTATATACAGGGTGTCCACTCCAATCGTGGACCAATAGCTAATTTCTAAACCGTTAGAGATAAGCATATAGTTTATTTAGGAAAAAATCTTAAAATTATGAAAGGAATTTTGGGTCTATTCAATGTTTTTCAAAAAATCAAATTTTGAAAGAGTTACGAAATTTAAATTTTTATACAGCCCCCCAGTCCTATCAATCATATTTAGTAAAACATTCTTGACACTGTAACGTTTAAAACTAAAAAAAAATCACTCTTCTACCACAAAAATTGACCGAGTTATGACGTTTTGAAAAATCAAGATTTTGCATTGTTTCATGACGTCATCGAGAGATCGCTTATGGGACCGTATGCGAAATCCTTCAAAATCTTGATTTTTCAAAACGTCATAACTCGGTCAATTTTTGTGGTAGAAGAGTGATTTTTTTTTTAGTTTTAAACGTTACAGTGTCAAGAATGTTTTACTAAATATGATTGATAGGACTGGGGGGCTGTATAAAAATTTAAATTTCGTAACTCTTTCAAAATTTGATTTTTTGAAAAACATTGAATAGACCCAAAATTCCTTTCATAATTTGGAGATTTTTTCCTAAATAAACTATATGCTTATCTCTAACGGTTTAGAAATTAGCTATTGGTCCACGATTGGAGTGGACACCCTGTATATAGCTAATTAAACACTGTATTTAGTTTTTTTAAGGAAGAATGCAATTGTTTTCAACATAATAGCTTTACTTAATAAAACTTAGCCAAAATACTTTTTATACACTTTGTATGCAATAGCTACAGCTTTTATATCTGTTGTGAATGAATCTTCACCTACCAAATAAATAGGTCCATAAAAAATATGGTGCACATGCACCATACACACTGAGCACATGCTTCTGTCTGTTATGAACAGGTTAAGGTGAACAGTTATGTGAATAGTACAATGCAGTTACAATTAAGCATTTTTCTTAGTATGATTAAGAATAATTATTACAACCTATAAAATAATTGGATGAAATTTAACAAAGAAAAATTCAGTATATTGTATACTTATCATTACAGATAAGAATGTTACATTGCGGTTACAGTTAACTTTGCAGTTAAGGCTCACAGAGTTACATATAGTTTAAATCAATAACATATGTCAATAATAGGCGAAATAATAATCCATAAATATTAAAAAAAGGACTGACCAGGAATTACCCCACTGACCAAGAATTACCCCAGTAGCCAGGGGCATTATTTGGAGCCTTCCTGCAAATTGTTCAAAACAATAATGGTAAATCCAAAACTATTTTTCAGTAACTGACATGGTACCTAATTCAATCAAAAAAACGAAAAAGAAAAATATTCAGAAGTTTGAGTTTGATTACGATCTTTGTACAAATGTATCAAAACTAAGGCCAATCTTGTTTTACGAAATTTAACAAGCGATTTTAAAAAGATTTTTTTTTTCAAACTAAATACACAGTCAACTCATAATTAAGTAATGAATTGCAATGAAGATAGTTCAGAGTACCTCTGTGATTTTTTTCACTTTGCTGAAGGATTATTAAGACATAAAAAGGACTGTGACCAGGAATTACCCCAGAAACTTGCTGACCAGGAATTGCCCCGGGTGACCCTACATAAAATATTTTCCCCAGTACAACCTTATAACCATAAAACAAAAACTTAAACAAATATGAGTTTTACATTGCCAAAGAATAATTCTACTCAGATATCCATTTTTGAAGTATTACTATAACAGCTTAAATTCTTGACTGCTCAGAGTCTGACAATCAGGTATAAAAATGCTTCGTAAAAGCATGCGCCATGAAGCATCAAAAAAGCAAAGTCAGAGGCGTCCAAGTTTACCGTCACTTTCTAATTAAATGTCTTGATCACTTTCCGTTCAATTAAATCTCGCTGTCGATGGCATTTCCACGGCATTAACCAATGAGCGCGAGTTTCCGCCCAAGCATAACAACGAGTTTTCTTCATTAATGAATAATACACGGACCAAATTGAACGTAAAACTCTTTCTGAAACTTCCCGAGAATAATTACTGCTAACGACTTTGAAACAAAACACCAAAGAAACTTTAAACAGTCTCTCACAAACTTGCAACAAACTTCACTTTCTCTGATGCCTACTTTTATAAATTTCTGCACTGCATAAAAAAGAGTTATGCCATCATGGTCCGCACACGGCTCATTTAGAAATGACGAACCAACAAAGAGTAACATACCTTGCATTTAAGCAGATTTGCTCATAGCGTTGGCAAAGGAATGACTGAAAATACTCTTAATAAACTGTGCATGTAAGTTGTAAGAGTTATACTTAACTCCTGATGTACTTTTACAAATGCATTTACCCCCCCCCCCTCCTAACTCTGATGTTTAAAAATTTTAACTACACTAAAAAAGCGATAACAGCTAGAACTTCGCTTCAAAATTTTCAGGAGGATACAAAAGTATCGGAAAACGTAACGGATTAAAAATTTTATTTTTTTTTAGTTTATTTTAAAAAAGGCTTATTTATGTTTTTTTTTTTTTTTTTAGTTGTTTATTTATATATTTATTTTATGTTTATTTAATTCGAAAACTGAATACGAAACAAAAGAAAATGCACTTTTAGACTCTTTCTTTTATAAAACTGGAAATTATTTGAAATGCATTTTGCTGCAGTACTCCATCAGAAATTGCTCAGATATCTGAAACTGCGATTTGATAAATTTGATTAAACAACTAGAATTTCAAAGCAATCACAAATGAAGGGCCAGGGGGAAAAAAGATGAAAGTCACTTTTTCATCAATTTTAAGATATTAGCGCTATCTAGGAGCTATGAAAGATAAATATCATCTAAAAGAACAACAAGGGGGGGTGGGAGACGAGAATCGACCGAAATGTGCATGAAGACTCAATTAGCGAGTTACGAGAAATCAAACTTTGTTCTTCGTTTTTCTCGAAATCGCTTTTTGGTTACTTTCATTCTTTTTCCCCCTGGCCCTTCAAATGATTTAAAAACAATAATACATCAATCTTTGAAGCGTTTGTCGCAATTTTTGAAGTGTTAACATGATTGAAAATTTAAAACAATGGTATCAAAAGAAAGAAAAAAAAATGCGTCTTTTAAAATGTGTTTGGAACTTCCACGCAAAATAGAACTCGAATTATAACGTCTTTTAGCAAATGCGGTTAAGGCTTAAATTTACACGATTGGTAACCGATGTCAGTGTTGACCGACGAGGAAAGAAAACTCAATTATTTAAAATGTTTATCTGTTACCAGTTTCTCTTTGTTAACAATTAAAATACTTGTAATTGATTTAAGTATAAGGATTTTCAATTTTCCCTCTTTATTCTGCTTTTGCTACTAGCAAATTGTACAGCAAGGAATATTTTTCATTTTTCGTTTTTACCATATCCTCTCGAAAACAATTAAATATATTTAGACTTAAAATGCTTTATAAACAGTGAAACTCATTTTAATATGAGATCAACAATCGGGACTGTTTAAACTCTTAATTTAATTTTAGTACTTGCTCTTTCTTTGTCTTTTCAGAAATTTTAATTTGGATAAACTTCCGTAAAAATTTCGATAGTACTTTGAACATACACACCGTAAAAAAAAGTCTTTTAAACTGGCAATTGAATTGTTTATGCGAAACCGTAAAACGGACGAAGTAAATGTGTAATCATATCTGTTTTTTCCAACACGACATGATTATCTTCGTAAACTGCTGTGACAACGAACTTACTTCACAACTTTTACAGATTTGAGCAAACAATCCAGTTATCAGGTTAACCCATTTATGCCCAGTAGCCTAAAAACGGGACGCTTGTTAGTTACTGCATACACACAGTGGCGTAGGAACTTGGTAAAAGTAGGGGGAGCTGAGCGCAGTGCCGAATATTGGTGCTTCAGGGGGGGGGGGGAGCGAGACTCACTTTGCCACCCTTTGTACACAAAAGTTCAATTTTTGAAATCATAAATATTCAAACAAACTTGATGTGAATGAAAAGAATTTAAAAACATAACTAATATCTCTTTTCTCAAAAAGACAGCAAGTTTAAGTGCATACTTTTACATTAGTAATATAAACTTAGCTTTAGAAGTAATATTCGTGCGGAAATAGGGAGTCTCAAATTTCTCCCAGAAAATTTCCAAATTGTAGCTTTAAAAAACGACTGTAGACAATTTCTGGTACATTTGGTAACGTTAAGGGCACAGCTGTTTTTCAAAACTGAAGCTCCAAAAATGCAATTTTAATCTGTTCTCAATGTCTGAAAAATTTTCCGTCAATTTTGGAAAATTAAAGCCCGAGAAACGAGAGTTCAAATGTGAAGTTTAATGCACGTTTGATTTTGGCGGGAAGAGGGCTTTGGAAAAGTAAAATTTTGAACAATGAACTGAAAAAAAATTGTAGTGATAGAATTTTTCCGGGGAGCTGAGCCGGCTTGAAATATTCCAGGGGGAGCCGGAGCTCCCAAAGCTCCCCCGGTTCGTACGCCCCTGCATACACTGTTAAAACAAGGTACTTAGAAATGAGGCGAAACGTCTTGTTTTCAAGAACATCATTGACCCAAAATGGCTCCAGAACCAAATGTCTTGGAATTAGAAAACAGGGTGTCTTGTTTTTGAAGCACACGGCGTTCTTAAAAGTAATAACCGATGTTCTTGTTTTTGAGACGGAAATATGTTCGAATATGATACGAAATGGGCTCATTTTCAAGACAATCCTATTCTTAATTTTTGAGACGGCTCTACTCTTGGAAATGATACAGTGCTGTGTTTATTTCCGAGTCATCACAGAATTTAAAAAATAAGCATTTTGCGTCTTGTTTATGAGTCGGGTCTTCTGTTCAGAAATGAGACATTTTTGTTCATTTTGTTTTTGGATAATAATTTTACAATTTTTCAGATGCAGATTAAAATTACCAGTGGCCGCGCCGCAGCTGATTTTAAAAGGGGCCGATTCAACTAAACGGCACCCACTGTATTATTTTTTCTGATGAAATTAAGGATTTTTTTTTTTCAAAATCAGTTTAATGCATGTTTTTTTCCCCTTTTGACTTTTTTCTCTTTGGTTTTGTGTGCAAAGAATCACATGTCTGAAACATGCATGAAAACTTAAAAAAAAAAGTTTTTTAATTCATCACAAAAAAAAAAGTGGGCGCTTAATAATTGAATCAGCCGCTCAAATGATTAAAATCGAGCGAAGTCCAGCTTATTTATATTAAAACTGTCAAAAAAGAAACGTGATTTCAAAAAGCGACAGCCACTGTAGTAATTTTGGACTGCATCTGAAAAATAGTAAAAGTATTATTCAAATTAACCCTTTTATTTCAGAAACCCATCAAGTGCACTCTTTTAAATTTTAAACAACTAAACTAACTAAAAAGAACTTCTCCGTTTTAAAATCACAATAGGTATAGTCGTTGAAAAAATTGCTTCGAATTGTATTGCAAAAACAAAAAAAAAAATAATAATAAGGTGACGGAACCAGTTACAGACAGGCATAAGCTTGGATTTAAAAACTAAGCTTTTTAGGCAGGTAAAACTGATATTTCTGTGACTCATGTATCCATCTAATGTTATTAGAGTCAATTTCAGGAGCCATTTCTTAAGCATGTCTGTAACTGGTCCCAATGGATCTTAAGCATGTCTGTAACTGGTCCCGTCACCCTACGGGTGGAATCAATTTTCCAATTATTTTTTTTTTTTTGCGAAAAATTGTTTAAAATTTTGCACTTAACAAGTTTCTGCAATGAAATAATTTTTTTAAAGAAAAATTGTTCACACACATCACATATGAAGGCTTATGTTTTTGCATCCGACGGTGTGCCTAAAATTGGCCATTCATAACCTTTAATAATATCATTTTTGGGGGGGGGGGGGAATCAGTTCACAGGTTTCTGCAACAAACGATTCAATTGTCATAAACTTCAAACTCCTACAAATGGATATTTTCTTTCATAGAATTCTTGTGAGTTTTGTTAAAATCTTCAGAAAAGGCATATCGTGCCACAGCCACAGTGCCAACACTTTTTATTGTAAAATGCAGAGGATTTTCTAGACGATGGTCATGGGTACAATCAATAATTAAAACTTCAAATAACTTTGTCTTAATGCTCAAAAAAGTTGAATTTTCTCTCATAAAATTTCTACTTATACACCATTTGAGTGGTTGGAGATAATCAGTTTTAGTTTTTAATTTTTTCGTGATTTTATAGAAGTTCAGTTTCTTATTTTTGAAAATTGCAATTCTTGTTTCTTAGTTTGTCATTTTTCTGGGGTTTTGCTGAACTTTTTTTTTCCGCTGTGTTGTTTTTCGTTCCTATTTTTTTTTCATTGCTCTTTTTTTCTGTTTCTCATGTTCCCATATTTTACTCAAATTCCACTATGCTATCTTTTTTAATATTTAATTTTCTGAGAATAATATAAAAGATAAAATTGAATATTAGGGCCATTCCACAGAAAAATCGCCAACAAGCAGCACATAATAACGTGTATGTTTCATGTAATAGTAATCATTTAAACGGGTAATGAAAAAACAATTGCTTAAAAAATTATAAACATGCAAAATTGTCACTTTTTATTGAATTATATGAGATATCACATTAGGACAACATTGCTACTTTTTCATGGAATGGCCCATTTAGATGTGCACCCAATAATGCTGGGGAGTACAACTAATTTACAATTAAACCAAAACGATGCAAAAAATTTTAAACTTATGCATTTCATTTTCCGGAAAATTGCTGGTAGTATTTCACCCCCCCCCCTTCATTTAAATTTGAATTTGAGTCAATTAATTTTACATCTACACAACAAAATTTATGTTCTTAAAATTAACATATTAATTATAATATATAATACAAAATAGTAATTTTATATACAAGAGCTAATCAAAAATAATGCATATAAAATATCTTTTTCAAAATTACCTGCACTAACCCTAATTCTAGTTTTTTTTTTCCAAAATAGTATCTATTACCGGAGCCAAAAAGTAAAATATTTAGGGCCAGCAAAAAAAAAAAAAAAAAAAAAAAACGTCTCCAGACATAATTTCTCAGCTGATGATAAATTTCAGTGTAATATGGATTCAAAAATATTCTTCTTCTGAAAGAACTAGTGCCTAAGATACTTTTTTCAGGTGCGTGGGTGACGTGGATCAGAATTTGTGTCCGACACAAGGCATAATTTACTAATATAAACTTTACTATTCAATACTGATAAAATCATTAGCAATTTCAATTGAAACAGTTTAAAAGTGCCAAGTAAAATATTAAACATTTGTTAGAAAAAGAAAATACCCAACATCCAATATAATAACCAATAACAATATAAATTATTTTAAATTTTATTTTATAATATTATCAAATCTTCGATGTCCAATATTTTTTTTCCATAGTAGTACTTATATTTCATAATATTTGTTAGTAGTATAAGTTTTTTGAGCTATGTGTGTTAATTCTAATAACAGTCAGTTTGAAAAGAATATTCTTTATATAGCAAACATAAATGATATGCACAATAATACTGATCAATTAAAAATGCAAATTAAACACTCATTAAGAAAATATATAAACAATCAACTCAGTCTCAATGCGAACACTTCCGAAAGTAGCTAGAGAGATTGAAGCACGAATATGAGCAACAGATACATCGTGGTCCCTTATTGCTTTAGTTAAATTGCTTAACTTATCATATCCTTAAGCAGTCCAAGAAGAGTTCCTGTCAGTACTAAAGAGCAAACAATTCCAACAGTACAGTTTGTTGTGTGACACACTGCCAGTAAGCCACTCACACCTTTGATAATTCACAGTCTGAAAATGACGAGTTACAGTCTTTTGCTGCTGAATTAAATTTGGCAGTGTAGGTACCGGTCTCCCTTCAGAAATCAATCTTTTGTTTTCTTCAAATAATCTTCTAGAAAAGGGTACTTTAATCAAATCGGCGACGATATCCGACATCTTGAAATCCAGCGACAAAAAAAAATACTTTGTTTAAAACATTTTACTTTCACCCGAAAAATAGCAACTTTTAGAAATCTCACCAAGCATGGAACTGCCTGCTTGGTTTCGAAGGAGCTTCAGGCACTGCAGGAGCTTCTTCGGAGGTCTCCTATCATTGGATAGGAGCCACGGCGACATTCGTTGGCATGGCAACACCCCTTCAAACCTCCTTGTGCTAGGGTTCGACTCGCAGCAGGGATGGTCTTCTCTTTCTGTTGTATGGGGATAACGGTGCTCCAGGGGAATCGTGGTTTAAACGATTGTGAGAAAGTTGTCAAGCGACTTTTTAATGAATTTGAAACTTTGTTTCAGGAGAAAAGAAAGACAAGAGAAAATATACATTCATATTTCCTGTCTTTACTTATAAGCATAATAATGAGAGTTTTTTTTTGGTGCCCATGCACTGCTTGGTTTGCTTGGGCAGACCGCACGTCACTGTAAAACACTATCGTAAACTGCTTCGATGAGGCTGCAAGGAACGGTAAGTAGGGGACTCTGGCTCCCTACGCCACTTTCTGGGTCTCCCAGGCAATGCTCCTCAGTTTCTGCAAGTAATGCCCTGCAAAGGAAATACAATGAGAAAAAAACAAGTTTTGATTTAATGCATATTTAAAGAAGGCTTCCCACTAAACTATGAAAATAAGCACTTCTCTCCAACTCTTCATACAATAGGGTCTCTTTCCCACGTTCTTCGCAACTTTATCATTTTTACTTTGTGTACTCTCAGAATTTTTGCTAGATAAAAATGTAAAAAGCTAAACTATTGTAAACTTAAATTAAATTTTGGGACTGGAACAAAAAGCAAAATAAATTCAAACACAAGTAAATATTAAGCATTCGGCAGGAAGTTTCCCCTTAAGTGACTGAAGCATGATGATGAAAACATGTGAAAACATGTGAAAAAAAATAAATTTTCGAATTTCGAATCGCCTGGGGTCTCAAAAGTTGCCTTTTATCTCCACTACCTAGAATAATATCTTTAGGTTTCCACATTGTCCCAAATAATATCAAACGTACCAAAAGTTCGAACTTTTTTTTTACGATATTGAAAATACATATTTTAGAAATGTTAGGGGATATAAATATGAACTCTTAGTTCCATTAGTATCTCTTACAAGTATGAGTTCAATAGGAGTAATTTCTCTAAATTTCCCAAAAGCCAAAAAAATAACCGAAAATCAACATTTTAGCTTTCATTTTCACACGATACGAAAAAAACCAAGTGTACACAATATAGAAATTTTAAACACGGAGTTAACTTTCACAACCCCTTTCATTTCCAAAATATGTATTTTCAATTTTGAAAATCAATTCGAAAAAGGTCGATTTTTGGTATATTTGGAGTTTTTTGGGACAATATGGAAACCTAAAGGTACTATCCTTGGGGGCTAAAATTTTAAGGGTAATTTAGTGGAGCCAAAAGGCAACGTTTGAAACCCCAGGGGTTTGAAATTCGAAAATTTATTTTTTTTCACTCCACCCTAACGGAGAGTGTCCATATTTTCAATACATTCATACATAACAGAGATTAGAGGAGGAGATGTGAGAAAATTTTAATTCCACAAAAGGTGCTGTGAACTGGAAAAGTTTGGGAACCCCTGGTCTAATTGCATTAAAGCTGATAAACATGCAACAAACAAATTATTTAACCAAATCAAAACAATAACAAAGAAAACCAACTTTCTTACCACACATACACACTAGGTTTTAACATGCCAAAGAGAAGGTTCAACATTAGAGATGCACCAAGTAGCACTTTGGCCGAGTACTCGGCCTTTCACTACTCGGCCGAGTACCGAGTACATACATACATGTACAGGGTTAGAAATCACTAAAAAATCTTACGGGCTCTACTGACCAGTGAACAGGAATTTTTTTCTTTAAGTATTAGAAGTCAATCTTTTTCTCACTTTAAAATTTACTCATTTTTACTTCTGTGTTGTTATCATTATGCCACAAGTTTGATTAGGAATATATTGGAATATGAGACAAAGTTTTTTTTTAACAAGTTCATTAATATTTGTCTTAAGGATCACTTGGACTGTTCCTGATCATAGGTAAAACGCCCAACACCAATATGCAATATGAAAAAGGTAACTACATTCGCACACCCTTAGTTAGCTTTTACACTAATTTGTTTTAAACCTGTTTTTAAAACTTTTATATAAAATTCAAGTCATATTTTATTAATATAGCAATTGTAAATAATTGCATTATACATATTTTTGCATCTTTTTAATTACTGAAAAAAATATCTTGAATAATATTCAATTATTTACATTTACTCGGTATCGGCCGAGTACCCGATTCAAATTTCCGAGTACCCGATTTGCACACCCTTAGTTAGCTTTTACACTAATTTGGTTTTAAACCTGTTTTTAAAACTTTTACATAAAATTCAAGTCATATTTTATTAATATAGCAATTGTAAGTAATTGCATTATGCATATTTTTGCATCTTTTTAATTACTGAAAAAAATATCCTGAATAATATTCAATTATTTACATTTACTCGGTATCGGCCAAGTACCCGATTCAAATTTAGCCGAGTACTGAATACGAATATTTACCGAGTACTCGGTGCATCTCTATTCAACATCTGAAATTATTTAATACACAAACTGATCACATATGGAAAGTTCTTCATAAATAGGACAACTAACTTATTTCAAACATGATTGTTTACATTAAAAGTACAGTGCCACCGGTGTTTGAGATCTCCTCTTTATGTTATATTAATATAGTTTAAGATAGTAAAATTTAACTAAGTTGTCAGTAGACAAATTTTACCTTTATTCGTTTTACATATTGAGTTGCTACAGTCATTTTAGGAGTGGATTATAATTGCATACCATAAATTTATACAGTCGAACCTGTCTATCTCGAATCATGGAACACAAGAAAAATTCGAAAGGGAGGTTTCGAGACATAGAGATGGAAATTACAAAAGTAAGCAATTGGAAAAAGTCAAACACTTAATAGATTGTTTTGCTGTTGTTGATATATTTCTACGTTTTCGGGAATTCAATTCAAAATCCTCACACACAGGGTTGGGTTTTTCCCTGGAAAAACTGGTTTTACCACGACATGAGAAAAACCAGGTTTTTACCGGGGAAAAAACCTAGGAAATACTGTTTGTCCCTTTCTAAATAAGCCTCTGCATAGATCTTATATTTTACTATTATGTCCTATGTATTATTTTGTCTTAATATATTATTCCATATTACCAAAAACACCATGTGACAAGTAATGAAATGACAACTATCTCACGAGTTAAAGATTTGTAGAATAAATAAATAAAATAAGAGGGAAGGTTTCCGTTTCGGATAAATTAATAATCTCACTAAATTTTCAAAGTTCATCAGTAGGTAATATAAATGAATGTTAATCAAAATAATTTATTTGTGTTACATGTGAATTATACTAAACTAAATCAGCTATTGCACTAATCATGCACACGAAAAAATTGCATTTTTCCACAGAATGAATGTTAAGAGGACACAAATATTTATATTGTTAAATTTATGTTTTCCTTTCTTTAAAAATTTTCTTAGGAAAAAATTAACTGCATTTATTTTATGCATGAATGAACTTAGCAAACATATCCGTTGAAAATTAATTATTTGAATAAAATTACCGAAACAATAATTATGTTTTAAGCATAAGAATTTTTACAATAACATATTATTTATGAGTTTAGACTTTCATTTATTCTTTAGCACATATTGCAAAAGAAAACAACAACGGCAAATATTTTTAGAAGCATTTTTTTATTTTGTTGGCTCACAAAAAACCAGCAAAGTCAACAATAAAATCACATTATCACCATCAAAATAAAAAAATGCTTTCCTTTTCATTTGGATTCCCCCCCCCCCCGTGTACATAGCTCATATTAGGAGGTTGTGGATATTATAGTATTGTTCGTAACTTAAGTTCTAGCTTTGAACGAATGATTACTGTCGTTGAAATTTGATTTAAATTTAAAAAAGGGGAGGGAGAGATTGTTCATGTTTATACAGCCTTGATCATTTTACCTTAACTTACACTTTCAAAATCAAAAACATTTTTATTGAAAGGAAACCCCTTGAATGTTTTATATTTTTGTCCAAGATGGTAAAAACCATGGAGAAAACGGGTTCTTCTAAGGACGGTAAATACCATGGTAAAAACAGCTTACCACTTACACATATAGATACAGGACAGGCTTAGTTTTCGCGGGCTTCGTCCGTTAGTGAAATCGATAAAGTTGAAATTGTGCTATACTTATTGCTAAGACAACTGGTTAATTCAAAAAAGGTATCAAATAAAAATAAAAGCAGGGTAACTGTTCATAATCATAACACTGAAAATTAAAAACTTACCCATTATATCGCTTCTCAAGCCATCTCTGATTCGTCCATCGGCGCTAGGGAAATTCCCTTTTCCTTTCCTGCTGCTCGCGTAGTGATATCTGTTTTCGTCGGAGCTGCTGAATCGTTAGTCACGCGTAAGATAGAAAATCGTTTCATGATAATAAACTTTGTCTTTTTCTACGAATTTAAATTGTTTCAATGTAAATAAAGTAATATTTCCCTTTTCCGTATTTGTGAAATATTTAAGTAACAGGTCTGTCTCAAAACTCAAATTTTCGGAGACTAAAATTCAAGACCAATTGACTCGGAAAAAACAAGTCACTATTTTGTCTCATTTTCAAGCAAGTCAGTTTTAACAGTGTACAAAAACCTGAAATGGTTATATCATTTTATTAAGAAGGGCTATTTAACTTGTGAAAAACAGCTTTGTTTTTCCCAAGTTAAATAGCCCTTCTTCTTGAGAAAACGAGTTAGAGCCACTATTTGGACATCAGAGTTTATTTATTGACAGCTATTTTCAGACAAATCAGTCAAGCAACGATCTAGCATGGGTAGCCACAAAAAGTAAGTTTTTTTTGCGAACTTATTTTTAATAAAATTAAACTATTTTAAAATGATTTGCTTAAAATTGATCAGAGGTGGATTCTGTAATGTTACATAGCACAAGTAAAGTCAAGTTAGGTCGTATTTTGCTCACATATCTGCAAAATATCCAATAAACAGGATGTTAAATAACTTAATAAATATGGCAACGGCGAACTATTTCAAGCCTAAAATATATGTAAACCATTCCAAGTAAGAGTTTTAAGCAGATAAAAATTGAAAAAAACTGTTAAAAAACTTGGGCATAAATGGGTTAAAACAGTCATTTTTTGTGTGATTTTTTAAAGTAAGTTGGGCACGCAATGTTTGAAAATTAAATTAGCCGATGTCTCTGTATAGAGAAAAGCTCAAAAAAAAAAAAAAAGAGAGAGAGAAAAGTGCAGCAAAGAGAAATTCCACTAGCACTCACAATTTATGAGACAAACAACTATAAGAAATAAGGTACTTTAGCAGATTAAATATGAAATATGTTTTGGTGACAAAAATATTGACTGGTGCATGTAAGAAAATGGCGTATTAAAGCAGAGCTAGAATCGATTGAAATCTAAATTTTATAACAAAACCAATAAAAATAAAAGTAAATTAAAATAATTAATAAATCCCTTACTCGGACTGATTGAAACCTAAATTGTAGTAACAAATCTGTAAAAAAAAGTAAATTGAAATAACTTAAAAAAATATATTGAAATTGAGCAAAACCAAAAGTGTGCCTCAAGTTAAGGGATATTTTGAGTACATTAATTTTATGTACTTAAAATATTTATTAAGTACATATATTTTAAATGCATGTATTATCATTTTATGTACATTTTATTTACATAGACCCATGCAATATGTGATTATGGGAGTATATACAGAAAATGTACTTATATGTTTAACAATTACATTTTATGTTGCATTTTAATTATATGTGCCGATACGTTTCATCACATATAGTACAGATGTTATAAAGAATGCCACTTAAAACTTTAAATATCTTTTAATTGGACCTTAAACGCTGATATTGCGATGGCAATAACTTATTGAAATGCGAAGAACAAAAGTAAGCTTGAATTGGTAAGTTGCTCGAATTGGTAAGTCAGTCAATATACTTTAAACTTAATTGTAAGTTTTTATGATGTGTGTTCTTACTGCGTAAGAAAAATAAGATTTAAATTACTGTTGAGAACTTTTGTATTTTTCCTGAAAATAATGGAATTTAACTACCATGGCTTTTACCAGTTTTTAGTATGCCCATAGCCGTGACCATAACTGGGTCAACCAGTGAATTCCAATTTATTTCAAAAACCAGAGATAAATCATGGGTGAAAAATGAGGAAAATTTCAGTCACAGAAGCGTGTGTACACATATGGGCAATTCCACGGTGACTTACGTTACATTTTGACCAACCCTTTTGCATTTAGCACCTCAGTGAGAGCAAATATTGTTATACAAACCTTGTACGAAAGTTATCCATGAAAATGACAGTCAAAAGCATAATAAAAATACAAAAATATTTGCTGCATTTAAATTTTTCAAAATTTAGCAGCCAAAAATAAGGCAGTAACTTATGTTACACAAAAAGGGAATGCAATAACGTGACAGTTCGTTCTAAGGCAAATCTCTGCTCTTTCACAATTGTTTTTAGTTTGAATCATAATTTATCTTTTTTTTGGATAGTTTTAGGAAATTATTTTCACAAATTTAAAAATGTAGTTCAAAAATTGAAATTTATGGGAATTTTTAGCTGAGTAACTTACGTTACAGTAACTTATGTTACAAAGTTCACTTATAAGCATATTTTTATTACAATAAATAAAGAATGAAAATTCCAGTCCAGTTTAGATCAAGATATTGTAAAATAACAATTATAAGTTAAATTCACAGAAATTTAATACCAAACTCAATGACCAATCAAACATATTACATAACATAAGACTTAAATCCATCATAGCCGCTGTTTTTAACAAGTTCAGGTAATTCAATTTTTCGTATTATGTTTTCTTTCTTGTAATAAATTTCATCTGCGTTTCTGGCCATTTCTAATTGGTTCCAACAGCAGCCATTACTTATATTTTAAACTCGTTTTCTTCAATAATCGTCACAATTCAAGGATACAATGTATTTTCGTACTTCACCACACACCATCATTCACCGGCTTTTATCTCTGTTTTTTCTTCTTGTTCCTTAAAATACTTAACTAAACGAAACCCCACAGTTTGTTAATTTCTAGTTCTTAAATAGTCATTGTCAATGTGCGGATCTTCAGAAAGTAATTTTGATAAATTTTGCTTTTCTAACATATTTCAATACCATCAAGAGGGACTTTTATTCACAAATCTGTAATATCCACATGACTTTTCTCATACCCCTTTAACAGCGCATATGTTCTGCAGAGTTCAGTGGCATTTAATGCAGACTAAAATATATTTCACCTGTAAGAGATAAAATATTTTTGTGTTTGTGTTTTCCAAAACATATTTGATAACTTTAAAACATAACAGAAGTCATTTTTGAATAATTTATAGTACATTACTCCTAAATATTTTGAATGCAGTGATATTGTTTAGAGAGAATTAATGTCTCAAAAGCCAAAAAGAAACATATAATTTATTATAGAAGTGTATTGTAAGCTTATTAGCAAACAAAGACATTTTAAGAAATATGATTAATTTAATATAATAAAGTAAATACATAACGATAAAAGAAGGTTCGAATAAATTACTCCTACTAACCACATAAGTTTATTCCACAATGTACTTTATTTCTAAACGCAAGCATTTAAATTTTATTTGGGTAACTTACGTTACGTGCATATGCCAGTAACTTACGTTACGCATTTTGACTGTGGCACAAAGAATAAAATTAACAGTATTTGAAAGAAAACTATCATTATTTATTTGATACACACTTATAAGATAGAAAATATAACATTACTAATATTGTATTGCTCTTTCTTTATTCACATAAAAAACATTAACATGTTTTTGGTAACTTACGCTACATAGCATAGTGCTTTTTTTAAATATACATAAATCACTTAATTTAGGTAACAACACTTACTTCAGCAATTCAGAATATTAATTTAAAGTGTAATAATCATTAATATTTCATTGCAACAGTTATCTAAAGAAAAAAAGTGAAACTTACCGACGTTGAAAGTTTGACCATTTGCTTCACCAAGAATAAAACATTCTAATGCCAACTTCAAAGTGCTGCCAAAACTAAAAAACTAGGTTCTAGACGGAAACTTATTTTGCATAAGACACTTTCAACCCTTTTAAATCGAAAAATATGCAAATTAATCACACTAGTTTAATTTAATTTTTTCAACGATTTTCCACACTTTCATGGAATTGCCCATATACACAATATCTATCTCCAAGTTCTACACCGTGAGAATTTATTTTTTCAATGATTTGTAACTGCAACATCACAGCTAAACAATAATAAAAAATGAATAAATCTAAAACTTAACCATATCTATAACAAGTCATTTACTCTATACTGTAAGATAAATAAGCGTTTAATATAAGTTTTTTTTTTTTTTTTTTTGTGTATTTCCTGAAAATAATTGAATTCTGCTAACATGACCATTACTATAGCTTTTCGTATGCCCATAACTAAGCGAATGGGGCCATAAATAACTGAAGAAATCAGTGTATTCAAATTCATCTCAAAAGAAGTATAAATCATGATGAAAATGAATGAAAACTCCACAGCTGTAAAAATGTGATTTCTAAGTTCTAACACCATGAGCTAAAACTGCAACAGCACAGTTCAACCAACAATCATAATTTACCAAAAGACAACATTAACATTGCCCATATTGCCGCCATGTATTTGATTCAGATGAAACTTTTTCAGAATTTTTTAAAAATATTTCTCGGTCTCAAATGACCATGTCATTTTGTATTTTGGTAAAATACGTCACAAAGAGCCACTTGGTGGCGATAACTCAATTTTGTAAAAAAAGTGCAGATACGACTTTTGTGCTTAGCACGGCAGCATAGCTAGTCATTTACCCCATTTTAAATTTGACTAGCTGCGTAGCCCGGCGTTGCACGGGCTGTAATGTAGTGAAGGCAGTTTGAGAAAACTACTCGCCACCAAGGCGGCTCGCCTTTAAAGAAATGAGGAAAGTTTAAACAGTTTACTCGCCGTCAAGGCGGCTCGCCTTTACAGTAACGAGGAAAATTTCAATTCACTACTCGCCGCCAAGGCGGCTCGCCTTTAAAGTACCAAGGAAAAGTTTAATAAACTACTCCCCGCTAAAGCGGCTCGCTAAAAAGCTTTCCTGCATCAAAGAATCAATCGAATTATTTGCACATGCTTCCTCAAAAATAAAGACGATGTCAGGTAGCGCATACTTAGCACTCTCCCTAAATTACAAATAAAATTCCTTTCCAAAAACAATTATTTCCAAACCGCTTTCTTCCGGTAAAATTAATTGCAAAATTTTAAACGAAAAAGTTCTTTTAATATTTGGATCGAAGCCAGAAAAAGTCCCTTCTAAAAACAGCAATTGCAATTTTATTTAAAAACACATTTTCAAAATGGTACCTGAGAAAAAATATGTCATTAATAATTAGAATAAAAACAATTGTTAGAACTTTGTTATAACACGTATTCAAAATGACAATGAAAAAAATAACACTCTTTCATTTTAAAAAGTTCAACTTAATTAACGTTTTAATTCAAAATCGCAACGGAAAGAAATAAATATCTTGGAATTTTAAATAGTTCAATAATTTAATTAACGTTTTAATTCAAAATGGCAACGGTAAGAAAAAATGTCTTGGAAGTTTAATCATTAATTAGGCTTAATCGCTTTAAATTTGACTACTTATTAATTAAACATTCGCTTTAAATTTGACTACTTATGGATCGCAGCCAGAAAAAGTCCCTTCTAAAAACAGCAATTGCAATTTTATTTAAAAACACATTTTCAAAATGGTACCTGAGAAAAAATATGTCATTAATAATTAGAATAAAAACAATTGTTAGAACTTTGTTAAACACGTATTTAAAATGACAATGAAAAAAAATAACACTCTTTCATTTTAAAAAGTTCAATTTAATTAACGTTTTAATTTAGGGCCGAATTCAAGTGAAACACCATTGCAGTCGCTTCGAGGCGATCGCATATTGCAACCGCTACTGTAAGTCGAATTCAAGTGAATTCGTTTCACTTGAATCCAAATTTTGGAATTTGCGATTGCATTGGTGAGTTGCGATCGTCCGTGTTTCACTTGAATTCCTGCCTTAAAATCGCAACGGAAAGAAATAAATATCTTGGAATTTTAAATAGTTCAATAATTTAATTAACGTTTTAATGCAAAATGGCAACGGTAAGAAAAAATGTCTTGGAAGTTTAATCATTTATTAGGCTTAATCGCTTTAAATTTGACTACTTATTAATTGATATCTTCGCTAATTAAAATCGTATAATTATATAGATTGAAACTAATGAAGCCTGAAAAATTACCTATTTATCGGTACCTGGTTCGACTTTCAGTTCATTGGCGTTCAGGAGAAAGAAGCGTGACATAGAAAGGATAGTTAGAAAGAAAGATACTCAGTTTTTAATATAAGTAGATTATATTGTAAGAAAGTGAACGTTTTAATGCTGTTGAATATTTGTTTTGTGTATTTTTTGAAAATAATTGAATTCAGCTTGCATGATCATTACTATTTATTAGTATGCACATAGCTGAGCCGAGAATAACCATAACTCGTCAAACCTCTACGTTCCTATAAATTTCAAAAAAAACATATCATATTTGAAAATTAATGAAAATTTCACTGCTACAAAAGTGCAATTTCCAAGCTCTAACACCGTGACAACTAATTTTCCATGACACGCAACATCAAAGTACAAAAGCAATCCAAATTAAAAAAAAAAAAAAAAACTTATTCTGCCCATGACTAGTTATTTGACAAAATAAGCAAGTTTTTTATAAATGGCTGTAAACTGTTTTTTCTTTCGGTGAATCTCTCAAACTCTAAAGTGAATTCCCCTAACATTTTGTCTCACAGTACTGCTAGAGACACGTTCATTGTAATTAAATAATAGGCCGTAACAGCACACTTCATGATTCATATTCTTTATATCTTTTACTTTCATAAATCATCGAAAGTTTTCATTTTCACTTTAATACTGATTTCAACAGGTTTTCTTCATTTCGATAAAAATTCATGCATATACTGCTATTGAAAGAGTCATTTATTTGAAATCTAAATCACCTTTGAACTGGTAGCCGCTTGGTCGGGAAAACCATTAAAAGTTATAAAGCAAATCTTTTGCCCCAACTGTTTCTTACCTTACGAGATCAAGTTTTCTCCATGTAGCATTGTGACTGTATGCATTTGCTTCTCAACTTTTATGTGGTTTTGGACAACCAACACAGCTGCCATTTTAAAGCCATAAACATTGTGACACTGACACTATGAAGTTAGCTTTGACCAAAAAAGCTCCATTATAAAAAAAATTAATAAACAAAGAGTGGCACTCCGAGAGTGCCATATAAAAGTGAAAAATTGAACAATTTCGGGTGATTTTTTTTAATCGTCAGGAAATATTTTTTTAATAGTCAGAACTCAACTCTCGTGCAAACGGGGGCATCTATACAGGTTCCGCTTCAACTGTCATGGAAATTATTTTGGCAGTCCTAGATGCATACTTCCCATTGTAAAAATGCTCAAGATATGGCGTAGAGTTAAAATACAAAAAGTTTGAAGCGAAAAAAAAAGTCAAAAAATACGAAATCTAACTTTTCATACAGGCTCCAGGCCCCCTAACTTATGTTTAGGGGAAAAAATTTCCATGAAAAAAAAATTCCAACCCTAAAAATTTGAAGACTTGCGATCAAAGCTCGAAGAGATATTCAAGGCTCGTGCAAAAAATGAGATCGGAACGTATCGGCCCTGTAGGTAGATTGATCGGCTTTCATTCTAATGAAGCCGTAGTCGTATGCAGCTTTATTTTAGCCCAACCTGTGTTGTTGACAGCGAGTGTAAAATGGTGTAAGTCGCAAAACGCTGCATTTCATATCTCGGTGAGTATTGGTCGTTCTAATGCCAAACTTTTTATGTTTGAATCGTTTTTTATGCTCTTGATTTCTCGTTAGGGGACCTAGGATCCGTATAAAATGTCACATCTCGTATTTTTCGATTTTTTTTGTTTTTTGTTTTTTTGCTTTAAACTTTCATTATAATAATTTTGAGCATTTTCGCCATTGGAAGTTTGCATCTAGGACAAACGGTAGCGAAAATAAAGGTCATGACGGTTAAAACGGCAACAGGAAATGTCGCGAGTTCAATGGTTTTTTCCCCATCTTCAAAAATGCCAACATGCATTCGTATCTATGTAAGTAAACTCATGTTTGTGAAAATTGCAACACCATGAAGGAATAGTCATAATTGAATGAAATTTAATACCCAGCTGAGTGATAGTGGTACTAACAAATAATTAAACTTAGAAAGCCAACAAACAGTAAAAAAAATATTGAAATCAGTATTTTGTGTAGCCACCACGCGCTGCAATAAGTGCTGCTACGCGACGTGGAATGGGGTTAAACAAATTTTTAATGTCTGCCTGATCAAGAGCATTCCATACTGTTTGTATGTGTACCCAAAGTTCGTCTGTAGAAGCAACAGGACCAGGATCACGAATGAGACGCCGACCAACGAAATCCCAGACATGTTCAATCGGCGACATATCCGGGGAGTATGTGGCCAGGGAAGAAGCTGTAATTGCTGCGATGCAAGGAAGGATTGAACAGTCCTAGCGACATGAGGCTGGGCATTATAATGCTGAAATACCGCGCCAGGCAAGCCTTGAAGGCTTGCCTAGCAATGGAAAGAAGGGGACTGCTTGGGGCTGTAGAACTTCACTTATGTACCGGTTGCTGTTCAGGTTACCCACAATTCGTAGCATTTGAGATTATCCGGGATGATATGGCACCTCAGACCATGACTCCAGGCGTTCGTCCACTGTGACGTTCGATAATGCGCTCTGGAAGGTGGCGCTCACCAGCATAGAGTCGGACGCGAATGCGGCCATCATGGTACCACAAACTAAAGCGGCATTCGTCAGAAAACACAACATACTGCCAATCAGCACGCCAGTCCTTATGCTGATTGGCCCATTGTAGCCGCAGGCGGCGATGGTTTAGTGTGAGGGGGATCCGGTATAAAGGAGTCCTTTCGCACAGTCCACGCTGCAGTAGACGTCTACGAATTGATGAAGCGCACAATGAAACACCTGTAGCTGTTGACCACTGTGCTGCCAGTTGTCCAGAAGAAGTTGTTCAGTCCATCACCACCATGCGGATCAGGTGTCAATCATCGAGCGCTGACGTCACATTTCGGGGTCCACTCCCGGATTACCGAGTTGTTCGACACTCGTCCGTCTACTGCTTCGAAACACGCATCACTGTGCTGCTGTTACGCTGCACACGAGCGGCTACTTTACGATAAGACAATCTAAACGAGTCTAAAATTCTAATCATTTGCATATCATACACTGCTTTGCATTTGCTGAAAATTTCAGCCCATTCGCGCAAGTCTTCATGGTGTTGCAATTTTCACAAACATGAGTTTACATACAAAATATGTGTATACAGAGGTGTAGGTAATGGTAACGGTAACAGTGTTCGCGTGCTCAATGTTTTCTTCGCATCTCAAAAAATGCTCACCGCGGCTAAAGAAATTTTTACTTAAAAAAAGAAAAAAAAAGGCTGCAGTAATGGTGAGCGTCAGAGCGGGGTTGAGGTTCCGCGGGTAAGTTGATCCCTTTGCAGTAGCTCAAATTAGAAAAAAAAATAAAAAAATGAATGTATTTGTCAATATGTCGTAAAATAGAATGTTACGGCGCACAAATGACATCCCATTTTAGCCAGCCCAGTAGCTTCCGGTACACCAAAGGCTGAGCCCTTGCAACGTGCATCACTACTCTGCGACAGTAAATATTTTCGTTTTTGGTCTTTTACACGAAATTTAATAGTCAATGTTTAGCTCTGTGGTGCTTTTACGTAAAGATAAATTCTACACCCTAATACCCTGAGCTGAAACCATTTACGTTTCGTTACATAACCTGCAATTTACGTTTCGTTACATAACCTGCAATTTGATTTTTTAAAGTAATGTGCTTCTGGGGCTAGTTCTCTTTTTCGGGGACAAGTTGTTCCGCAGAACAACTTGCACCGCACAGAAAGAGAGCAACTAGCCCGAAGGAATGTTATGCCCCTATTCATGTGTACGAGTGATACAGTAACTAAATATACACACAAATAAATATTATATATATAGATATAAGACCAAAAGTGGAGAAGATCAACTTTCAACAAAAATAAATCCAGAAATTATGCTGATATCAAAATGATATTTTCGGAGGATCATATTTTAAATTCTGGATGACTTCCTGCTATAACAGAAAACTGAACCAATTAGCTTGGTTTTTTAGCTGCTGAAGCTGCTAATTGAAGGGCTTGGGAGATGAAGGGGTTATGTGACAAAACAGAAATTGCGAGTAATTAAAGTTCAAAGCTTTGTTGTTGCAGTTGTTGTAGCTTTTTTGTTTTCTGATTTTGTCGTTAGTGTGCGTGTGAAATTGGTCTAATGACATCTAGTTTTGATGTACCAAGTTTTATTTGCTTACCTGTATCCATTGCTTACTATTGTACAGAGTGTTCATTTTTTAAAATGTAACTTAGCCCCTTCATCCTCCAAGCCCTTAATATATGATTATATTAACGTAGTAAAGTAGCTTGGTTGAATGAAAGACAAGATATTAGCCAAAAGCAGTGTAGCAAGGAGGAGAAAGCATCTGATTTTGAAAGATGTCGTTGTAGTCCTTACGAAATACTACTCAGAAAACAGTCTGTATATCAAAGGGACACATAATACGAGGTTTTAATCTCGGATAATTAATTCTAGAAGTTTTCAAAACAAATTTCAAACTTAATTTAAAAACGAAACTTTTCGCCCTGACTTCCATAAGTCATTTGAAATCCATCTTAAAGCTTTTCAAAATTAAAAAAAAAAAAAAAAAAAAAAAAAAAAAGGCGCCAAGTTTTAGGAAATGGCTAGAAATGGTACTAGAAATGTGATGTTGTATGCACGTGGCAGGGTATCCATTTGCAAAAGTATAAAAGATTCACTCACAGCCATTACTCACCGAAACTCGCTAAATTTGGCGACTTCTCTTAAAATTTCGGCAGACATTAAGACCTGATATTTTAGTACTGGGGACACGAGAGCAAATAATTTATGACTCCAAATATATATTTAACTATGCTCTTTCGATTGCTTCTTATTCAGAGTTTTCTTCATTTTTATACTTTCTTACGATTTTCTGGTTATATTATACTAAATTGCCTGTAAAAATCATAGCATCAATAATGCCACAATTATGCAACTTTCTATACTGAAATGTAAATAAAGAAACGTACAGTGTACACACGAAGCATTAATTTCAGTTTCTTATAATTACAGTCAAGTCGCTATTACTCGGAGTTTCAAGGGACCGAAAAGCTTCGAGTTATTGGATATTGGAGTTATAGGAAGTTCCCGTAGCCTTTTATAGAGTGTGGGGACCCAATAAACACTTAGAGATAAAGGGATATTCGAGTTGTAAAATTTCGAGTTATAAGAATTCGTGTAATCAAGACTCGACTGTATTAACATTTCGGATGAGATAGAAAACTTTATATCGCAGTTGAAGGGCTGGGAGGATGAAGGGGCTATGTTACGTGTTAAAAAATGAACTTCTGGAAGATGGTAAGCAATGGATACAGGTAAACAAATAAAATTTGGTACATTAAAAAAGAGATGTTATTAGACCAATTTCATACGTACACTAACGACAAAACCAGAAAACAAAATAGCTGCAAAAACTGCAACAGTGAAACTTTGAACTTTAATAACTCGAAATTTTTGTTTTGTGTCATAACCCCTTCATCTGGTAAGAACTTCAGTTGAAATCCATTTTGCTATTTCACGAAACTTCTTTCTATATTCTTTAGCTTTAAAAAGCTAAATTGTATATTAAATGAATTTTTTCTTTATTTCTTAAAAAAAAAAAAATCTCGAAAGAAGCATAAAGGATTAAAAATCTGTATAGGAAATATCGATAAACAGAGAGATAGCATGAAAAATGTTATTTCAATTTTTTTCTGATGAATTCTTCTCGTGCTACTGTCTAACCACTTTGTTTCGATATCAGAAAAAATATTTCATTTTGCTATATTTTGAATTGCACAGCTTTCAGAATGAGGAAAAGGGTAGACCACGCAGAGAACAAACATTTAAGTGCAATTTTGTCTTCGAAAATTCCTAACATTGTTAAAAACTAGCATGGGTATATGGCAGTAAACTACTTTAATTGATACATATCATTACTTTTGAAACATACACTGCTAAAAATAAATGTTGTTTTTACAGTATCATGCAGCTAATTTTATGGTAATAAACTGTAAAATTGCTTATTTTACAGTATTAAACTGTAAAATTGCTAATTTTAGTTTATTACTGTGCATTTTAATTTTAAACTGAAACCTCTGTCCACAGTATTATACAGTAAAAACAACAGTTTATTTTTTACAGTGTGGGGAGGACCTTTTCGACTCTGCATCAGTTTTTTTGGGGGGAAGTTGAAACGAAAGAAAGTACCATCAAAGTAAATTAACACCTTCAACAGGCCCGTTATTTCAAGTTTTTCCTGGAGGGGATCAAAGGGTGCAAACACAATGCAATTTCATCGGAAAACAACAAAAACCACGCCCACTTATATGCAAATACATGGATTTCTCAAAGCCGGGGGAGGCGGCAATTGGTGCCCGCCCCCCTGACCCCTTAAATGACTGGCCTGACCCTCAACCCGTGAACAAACCACAGCGTTTTGCAGTCGTTTTCGTTTTGGAAACGAATACATCACTGCCAATTTATCTAAGAAGATACTTTCAAAACCAGATTTGAAAGAAAAATTGAAAAAATACTGAAGCTGTTGATTTTCTGAGAGATGATCATTTACTGGTCAGTCTACCCTAAAAATATTGAAAATCATAAAACAAATAAGTAAATGAAATCATTTTCATTCAATTACAACTTCTCTTTCGTTTGATATTCGGGTAGGAACGAACCAAAATTGAATTTTTCTGAACTTATACAAAACGCAAATGAATGCTTGAAACTTAAAATACTTAAAACACTCCATAATACTTATGTTTATTCGAACATATTTCGAAATGCGTGCAAATAAAGTATCTCAAGTACAAAATACTTGAATGATTCAACAGCTTGGATAAACAACGCAAACCAAGCAACAAAAGTTCATTGAAAGAAAACGCGCAAAAACAGAAACGTTTCCTTACGTACCGTCGCGTGGGAGGAACGAAACGTAAGCCTAACCGTCCGTCATCCGGCACTCATCCTCCGCGTCCGGGAGCCGAGGATCCGACATCTGCTCTCCATCCTCCCTGAAGATGCGTCCGAAGATTCCTGAATATGCAGGGGAGATATTTAGGCCGGCACCTTGTCTGTCCGGTCGGAAGTGACCAGACGGTCATTGCGGTCATTTTCCGGGAGGCGGAGAGAGCGACCTTCGAGTCTGGGGGGCGGGGGGGGGGGAGACGCGAGAGAGAGAGAGAAGGAGGTTGCGCGGCCACAATTGCGCATTTAGCCGCTTCATCGCGCTCGGAAAGAAACTCCCACCGCGATGGAATGTCGCGCCGATAACGGTCAGCCGAAGCGCGGGAAAAATGCTTGGGAAAGAGCGGGTTTAATAGGTTTCCGAATGTACAGTGCGGCACCTGCTATGAGTCTCTTCAGTTTGTTGGATTTTTCTAAGTCCTAATTCAATTGTAACTTCTCTAATGACCAGTAGCGTAGCTAGGGGTTGGCAGGAGTGGCTCTTGTCGCGGGCGCAGCAGTCCGTGGGGCGGCATTTTGACCGATAAAAAAGTTAAGAATTTCTTTTAAAATGATATCAGTAGAAAAATATTAAAAAAAAAATTTCTCCTAAGAATAAGAGTTTGAGTAGAAAATGAGACATCTAAATGAGAAGGAAGATTGGGCATCATTTCAAACATGAAGGAAAAAGAGAATATCAAAGTTCGAATATTGTCTTTATTTGCCAAATGATCAGAATTTTTTGCATATAGAATTGTTTTGGGAGGTCATAATGACCTCCTGGTCCTGTTAAGGTGAGCATAAGGGGGAGGGCGCAATTTCTTACGTTCGCCACGGGCGCTGGACCCTCCAGCTGCGCTACTGCTAATGACAAAGCATTTCGCATATACACTTTTTTTTTTTTCGCTAAAGATTGAGGTAACCCTTTTTTTTACATTTATGCATACACTGCAAAAAATAAACTGTTGTTTTTACAGTATAATACACTGTTAAAAAATTTTCCTGAAAATAACGATAAAATATACGGCAGCTGAGTTGCTGGAGTGTTTCCGTTTCGTTAATTATATTTCCGTGATTTTACGGAAAAATTACGAACGGAGCGTTCGTCATTTTTCCGTTAGGCATTTTTTCCTTTCGTAATTCTCCGTTCTTCATTTTTTCGGTTCTTATTATCCCCGCTTTACGGTATAGGCTTATACCTATACGCTTTGACTTATATGTATACATGCAAGATGGAAAATTATTTAAATTTTGCAAATTAACAAGCTCTTTTATAGCAGCTTAATATCAATAGCAAATTATCTATGGAAGTTCAATAAATTAGTCCTTTAAGTGTCGCAAAATGCGTAGATTGTGTAGAACAACAAATGCACAAATTGAAATTTTAAGAAACATTTGAAAATTTGCGAAACAATATAAACATATAAAAAGAACAAACATGTTTCGTAAATTTTCAAATGTTTCTCTAAAGTTTCTTAAAATTTCAATTTGTTCATTTGTTGTTTTTTCCAATCTACACATTTTGCGCCACTTAAAGGACTAATTTATTAAACTTTCATATATTATTTGCTATTAATATTAAGCTGCTATAAAAGCGCTTGTTTATTTTGCAAAATTTCAATAATTTTCCATCTTGCATATATAAGTATAAGCGTATGATTTTTTTGAAAAGATTACATCAATCTCGCATAAAATACTCAAATATTTTGAAGATGGAATGATCAATGCATAGTATTTCTGAGCGCATAACTTCAAAAAATTAAAAAGTATTAACAAGGTGCACTCTTTTAAAAATATTTTCTCTTATGTTTGAATAAAAATTAAGTTCTTTTTTTCCTTTCTGAATTTGAAACATTCGTGGTTCCTTAAAAAAAAATCCTGTATTGTTACTGATTTCCTTTATTTTCATATATATTTACGTTATGGTGTTCATAGTGATCAACACTTTCAGAAATGCACTCTCAAAATTAACGAATTTTCTTTGTTTTTGATGAAATCACTTCCAAGAATATACCCCGAGCGAACATTTCGTCATTTTTTTGGGGATGAATTTCGTCAAATGTAGCGAAATATTTCTTTATCCTAGTATCGTAAAAATTGACAATCATTTTCGTAGTTTTGACAACATTAATTTCGTCACATTAACGAAGTAAAGTCATAAAGTAAAAAAGCTAAGTTTTGAAACTAAGCTTTTAAATCTTGATATAAAATTACAAAAATCATTTCACTAAATTTTACTAACCCTCAGCACCACTAAGTTTATACATGCATCTACTAAAATGCACAATTGGTTTACATCATGAAATAACTAACTGTTAAGTCTGGACTCAGATTAAAATAAAAATAGCAGTAACAAAAATAAAAATTCTTACCTCTTAAAATAAAAATTTTCAATTTTTGTTGCTCAAAAAAAGCAACAATAGAGCGAGTAGATTTTAAAATATACTAACACGCCCTTTTGTTGCCCATTTTGATTCTATCCATTGCGATAAACGAAGTCTTCTTAAAAATGTTGAGCCAGAGGAAATGCTGGATACCGAATAATCACATGAAAAGATCCAAATTATTTTTCCAGTCAGTTTGATTAACTACGCAGAATCCTGGAATAATTCTTCTTCGAATGCTATAACTATAGTCAACGCTCTTCGACGAAGCATTTTCAAATTGAAACAAAATGGCGCACACATAATAACGTCCTGAGGAACACGATAAAATAACATTCGACTGTGATGTTTTTTGTAAAGTAGCTATCCAAATGACGAGACACAGATGTCCTCTTTTCCATGCTAATGCGAATAACACAAGTCGCTTTCACAGAAGCTTAAACATGCATATTAATTCTCGATGACTTTGCGTTACTTTTGCTGCGCACTTTGATTCAGTTATGAATCCTATGAATCATTTATGCTGCCGACGTCGTTTTTGCGCACGCGCCAAGTCTCTTCAGACTGCCTCTAACTCTCTCGTTCGGTTATATTTCAACCACAAAACCGGGTAAATTCCGTTTTTTGTTTCTCCAACTTGGTAGTTCACGGAATAGTTCCGTTTTTTCGAGGAAAAGTTCTGTTTTGAAACGAAAACGGAAATTTACTGTTAAAATCAGTAAAAATCTTCCTGAAAATTCAGGTTTATTTTAACAGTGTACTGGCTGCCGAGGTTCCTGTTAAAAACTAAAATGCCCAGTAATAAACTGTAAACTTGCTAATTGTACAGTAATAAACTGTAAAATGGCTAATTTTGCAGTTCATTACTGTTTATTTTAGTTTTAAACTTGAATCTCTGCTGCTAGTATTATGCTGTAAATGTTATTTTGTGCAGTGCAAAATCACTCTTCAAAAATTTCAGCATTCTACTCTTAATGAAAGATGGGCTCAAACATATTTCATTTTTTCTTTTCGTATTTTTTCCCAAATTTTAAATTTTGTACAGAAATTTTATACAGAGCATTTTTTTTACAGAAAGATTTTTTTTCCAGTTATTCTGATTTTCCAACTTGCAAATATTAGTTGAAACAATTGGAATGTGTTTTAATCGGTTGAACCTGGCAATACCTTTTATCCAGTCAACTATTTGGTAGTGCAAAGCAGATAACATAGATTGCTGTATTGTGATCATTTTGTGCTCTGGTTTTCAAAAACTTTTGGGCACCCCAAAGTCAAGTTGAGGAAGAACTGCGTAAAATGTAGCAAAATATGTGTGAATGTTTTTAAAGCAGTAGGAAGTGGAGAAAAAATGACAGGCTTTAAATTTTGATACTAAGAGGCAAAAGCATTTACTAGGCACTTGCTTTGGTCATCATGTTTTTCTGAAATTCTACTTTTACTACAAACTACTTACTATACTACAACTTAAAAATTCAACCTGCTCGGAAAAAACTTAAATAAAAACTCTTTTAGCGCGTGTTATTTAAAAGAGACACTAAGGTCACAACTGTTTGCATTGATAAAGGCGTTCCTTGTAACGCCGAAACGCGTGTCTGCAGTATTCCTGCACATTTGTGCTTTTTTATACGTTGTATTTATCCTTTTCATTTATGCACAGAGCTATTTATCATTTCATATTTAAATTCAAAATACTTTCTGAGACCAGTTAAATTCGTTTTAATATGAGGTTGGCAATCAGGGTATCGGATTTTTTAAATTTTTAATTTTTTGTTTGTGCTTGTTTATAAATTTAAAAAAGGTAAATCCAAAAAAGTGGGCACAACTTCAAGAGGTGATTGGGACATAAGAGATAATGGTCATGAAAGTGTTGAAAGCTGGGGGAAAAAAAAACTGTGGGAGCCATGTCCGAAAATAAAGGGAGGGGGGGGGGGGCACAATGGAGGAAATGGTAGTCTTATTTGAATTCAGGGAGTCGTTTTACATAAAAATTAGTCAGAATTGTTTCAGAAGCCTTTTGGGTTTTCTTTCTTTTTTTTTTTTTGCTGTTCACTGTTACTTAGCTCGCATGGACAGTGTATTTCGATGCATTAAAAGCAGCCAATTTGGAACATTATTTCACCAAAAATTTAAAGAAATTGTATGTTCAGATTTTAAGAAATACAGTTTGTACCAAGTTTTAATCCCTTCATTTTTATTAATCCTGTCGCTGCGCATCCCGCGATTTTCACGTGCAACGGCGAAATTTGCGCAACTCGCAATTATCGCGGTTTGTATTTCAGCCGTTCATTTCACTGCGCAACCCGCGTTTTCCCAGTTCACGGTTTCATTTCGGCTTTTCCGTGATGTTTCATTGTTTATTTAGATGTGGATAAATAGGTAGCTTTAGTTTTCCGCATTTCTGCACTGTAAAAAATAGATGTTGTTTTTACAGTATAATATAGCTAATATTATAGTAACAAACTAAAAATTGCTAATTTTACAGTAATAAACCGTAAATTTCTAATTTTACTGTAATTAACTGTAAAGTTCCTAGTTTACAGTAATAAACTGTAAAATTGCTTGTTTTACAGTTTATTACTGTGCATTTTACAATTTTAAACTGGAACCTCAGCTGCCAGTATTATATTGTAAAAATAGCAGTTTATTTTTTAGTGTGAGGTAGGGATGCACCGATAAGCAAATTGGCTGATTACCGATTACCGATTAATCGGCTGTTGACAATCGGCCGATTAATCGGCAGAGCCTATTATTGACCAGGATTATTTTTTTAATGTTACCAATTTCACCATCACTGTATTTTCCCCTTTCTTTTACAATTTCTGATTTCAGAAATAGTTATTTATTTCTGAGAGAAGACTTGTTTCTGAGAGAGAACACTAGTCATGAAAATTATTTTTAAAACAATTAGGGAGAAGCTGTGGTGAGCACTTTAATTTAGGGGTGTTTTTAATTTAAATTTATTTTTCAATTATAAGTAGCCATTTAATTCAGGAATTTTATTCTTTGAAAAGTAGAACTTAATAAAAGCATTAAGCTATAGAGAAAAGTATCGACACGCGAAAAATGTTGTAACATTGTTTATATGTGTATATTTATTCAAAATAGGAATATAAAAGTATTAAATCATTTATAATAGAGAGCATTTTTTTTTCTTTTTTTTTTTTTTTTTTTTGTATTTCATTCTTTGAATAACTTGTTTTTTTATACTCACTACGCTGCTACATGTTATACTTGTATTTGCAGAAAATTATTTATTTATTGTTCATAAATGTATCGATTGTATAGTTTCTTGTTCAAGCATACTTGGAGTAATTTTGTATAAAACATCTTTCTGTCCTTGATCAGTAGAATTTGACTGATTATAAATGAAATGAACTATTCATAATTTCGCATTCCAACTTAAAAGCTCAGGAATTCAACATTGGATTATCTTTAAATATTCCAATCAGTTTTGCGCATTGTATGAACTATTTGTGTTGTTTTTACCCTGTATACTTTCATACTGCATGTTATAGTAAGGATTGCAGAAAACTACGTTCATTTACTGTTAATAAAAACATTTGTCATTGTTTCTTTGCAAAGGTATACCTTGAAAAATAATATTAAAAAAATTTTTTTCGCCGATTAATCGGTAAGATTTTGCCGATTATTAATAATCGGCAAAGTGGCCGATTCGGTGCATCCCTAGTGTGAGTAATGGGGAAGAGTTTCAATTTTCTGACAGCCTTTTTCAATGATCTAATTCTATACTGAATAAAACATTTTTTTTTTTTTTTGGTAAAAAAATTTCAGATTTTAACACTATTTAACACTAAAACGTGTGTAGATATGAAATGTGAGGTGAAAAAAATACGCACTTTTTGTACATATTTTAATTTAAAAAGTACGTAAAGAGAAGGTTAAGAAAATCGTCCTAATATCTGTACCTTAGACCCAGACTAAGTCTATTTTCGTAATTTTTAACCCTTTAAGCGGTCAATTATTTTACCAGAAAGGCTTCCAAAAAAGGCATATTTTTTTATTGCATGTAGTTAAGTACCATACTTAACAGAATAAGAATATTAAGAATTTTTTTTTTTTTAATGCTTTTACAACATTTTTTATTTTACAATTTCGGTCACAAAACCCCCTAAATGTTTGCTTTTTTCAAGTACATTCTGCATGCAGTAAAGAATGGTTTACAAATTATGCAAAAATTTCTCTCACACTTACTGTGAATTTTGAAGTTAACAATTTTCCAAACAGTTCAGAGGTCTTTTTGTATATGGTACAATTTGAAGCATGGTGTAATGCAAAGTCCTACATCCCATAATAATCTAAATAATTAGAAGAAATATCTGTATCAGAATGTAGTTCATCATGTAATAAAAAAGTATTTTCGTCGTCTATTCCATCCATAATTTCCATAAGATTCACAAGCACGGCATACAGTACATCAAAAAGTTCCCGCTTTCCCGCTACATAGAAAAAACGGATAAAAAGCATTTCATTTACATGGACAAGCCTCACCATCTGTTGAAAAATTATACTACTAAATAGTTTCTTTCAATAATGAAAAATTCGGGCAAACCAGAAAAGGAAATCAGAAAATATCGATGCCCGTAAGCCGTACGAGCAAACCAGATGAGGCCAATTTCGGGTAGCACATACATTGTACGGGCAAACTGCTTAAAGGGTTAAAGAGGGGGCGAAAACGGTTGTCGGATGCATGCAAAAGATGGGATTCGCTCTCTTTTAGCTCTGCTAAACATTAATTGCGAATTAATTTCTTTTATAGAATAACATTCTCATGGATCGATGAGGAATAAGATTTTACTTGCAATGTAGTAATTAAGTGAAACTCACCATTTTTTGGACTTATGTCGCTCCGTTTCTGAGGTACAGAGAGATATAAGAGTAAATGAAATTATTTGTGTAAGTGCACACATTATGCATTCATACGTTAGATATTTATGAGTTCATTATTTTAATGACTTGCATCATATCACGCTTTTGGATATCATACGCCTTTTTGTTACACCCACACGAGAAGTTGCTGCATCAGAAGAAAAAGAATAGCAAAACATAAAGTGATTACTCCATAATAAGAGATGAAAACGAATAGTAATAATACTAAAAGCAATTGTGATTTCAAGACAACAACAAGATTTTAAATAATATTAATTAGGCAAAACACACCAAATAGAAACACCAATGCTTATTACAGTTGTTTTTAATCTGACATTCCGTAATATTCAGAGAGCGGAAAAAAAAAAGCTTCAATCGGCAGAAAGAGCAATAACTCGATCAAATCTTCCCTCAACCATCACGAAACTACCCTTTTTAACAATGAAAATTTTTAGTTTTCGATTTTACTTGTTGACAATTTTAGGGAAACCGGGCACTCTGCTGATACAGGGGCTTTAATTTTCTAGGGCATATATCCCTAGAACTGAGTCTTTTATGAAGAGGCAACCGATTAACGCACTGCAAAAGTGAACTATTTTTTTTTTTACAATACAGTGAACTCTCACTTATACGCCGCCTCATTTATGCGCCTTTTCCACTTATACGACGATTTTGAATGGTCCCAGCACAGTCCATAGCAAAATAAGGATAGTATCATTCGTTTATGCGTCGCTCTAAAGATAAATATTTCACTTATGCGCCAAATTTTCCGAAAAATGTGAAAATTTTAATTTATTTTCTTTAAAAAAAAAAGATTTTTCTTGCCTTTTCTCTTTAATCTTTCGCCTTTATTGATCGCAAAATGCATTTTCTCCGCATGAACTAGAGTTCGGAGAGGGACAATCACCTATTATGGATCGTTTTAAAGGGAACAGTTTGTAATTAGGCGTGCTACAATTTTTGTTTTCCCATTGTCATTGTAGTTAAGTTACAGTTATTGCCAAATCGTAGTAATATGTCCTTTTTCCATAAAAACATTCTTATTCATTCTCTCATTAGAACCTATGTTGCGTTTTAGCCCTTTAAATAGACTTGTTCACTTATACGTCTCTCTCACATATACGCCTTTTTCTGTTGGTCCCTTGGGCCGGCGCATAAGTGAGAGTTCACTGTATAATACTGGCACCCGAGGTTCAAATTTAAAACTGCAAAATGTACAGTAATAAATTAAAACTAGCAAGTTTAGTTTCTTATTATAAAGTTAGCAATTTTGCAGTTTATTGCCGTAAAATTTAGTTGTATTAACAACAACTGTAAAAACAACATTCATTTTTTTCAGTGTGGCAATTTGATCTACAGGAGGAGTTGTTCTGGGAGGAGTTGTCTTTTTTCGTTTTAGAATTATTTGTAACAAATCTTTTTCCGTACACAAAAGCAAAATTTCAAGGTTTTTTTTTCAACTGTCGTGAAGCTGCTTAAGTGATTCGATTTTATTGAAGAAGATACTACTGTGTTCCTTGAATGGGACGCGTGATTTTTCTTTATAGAACAATGACCCTCCTCCCCCCCGGGCAGCATGCGGCCAGCGAGCCTATTTTCTGTAACCCACGAAGCCTTTTGGGAAATTCTTTGCAACATTAAATTTCATGTTCGTATAAAAGACAGGTACAAATTAAAAATTTAAAAAGCGAAAAAAAAAAAAAGACCATGATTTGCCGATTTCATATTAAAACGAGCTTCACTGGTCAGAAAGCATTTTGAATTTAAATGTATTTAATTGTTTTCGAGAGGTTCACAAATTGCTCGTCAAACTTATGATCCTTTTGATTGTTGCGTCGGGGATTAAAAAGTTGTTTTTGAGAAAATCTATATTTGTTAATTTTTGAATACCGTATTTTGTGGAATATAGATTATGAAACGCACTGCCAAAATTCAGACGTGGTTCAAACGTGAAGAAGACCATTGAACATTTCAAACATTTGGAAAAGTTTCTTTTTTGTTCAGTTTGTAATAACCATTACGCTACTCGCTCCCACCCCATGAAAAAGTATTTTATTCAATACCATAGTTTATTGCAGCCCATTTATGCGCAACATTAGTAATTGTTTCATTTTTTCCTTTGGATAGGCTTCCCTTTTTTTCTAATGCTTGTGGAAAAATAAATAAATAACTAATGTAAGTGGCAAAAATATGAAGTTACAAATGCTCATGAAATAATAGTATTTTAAACGAAATAAGTCAATCAAGTTCTCTCCGTGTAAAGGTTGAGCGAACACTGCATGACTTGCAAAACAAAATAAATATTTGTTATCATTTCATCTAATTTACGCTTAGGCTTACTTATTTCTTTCATAAAGCTTAAATGAATGAATAATAAAAATAACTAAGCAGCAAAAGTATGAAGTTAGAAATGCTCATCAAATAAATAGTATTTTCAAACGAAATAAGAGCCAATATTTAGAAAAGTGTCAATTTGAAGTTGGAGTTTTCTGAAAAAAAAATTTTTTTGCAGAAAAAAACTAATATTGGATTTTAAGTCTAAATTGGGTCTAAATGCAAGAAAATAAAAGGGGGAGGTCAAGGAAGTTATTTACCCCCTCTTTAGATTACTCACTTTTAAGCCGTTACAGATCTGATGAATGTTACAGATCTGATGTTAATATGAGTTACATATTTGAGTTTATGCTTTCAGTCTTCGTTAACATCTCTAAATATGATATCATTTCCTTGCATTTTTAACATAGAATTAAGATAATTATATTAAAATATATATATTAGGCTAAAAAATCAAATTTCATTATAAAAAAGCATTTCTTGGAAATAAAAATGAGCGATAAGGTTTTTAGATACAATAAATTATGAGATTACCAAATCCAAGCTAATAAAACATTTGTTTTGTTTTGAAACAATACACAACTTCAACTTTTGCAACACACAACTCTGCTGCTTGCTTTTCTTTAATTAGTTACAGGGAATTTAATTTCTTGATCAGAAATTCAGTTTAGCATGCTAGTTATTATCTAGTTATTTAGCGAAGTTATGAGAAATTGAAGCACCAAAAAAATAAATAAATAAAATAATAATAATTAATTAACTTAATTTCTGCAGTGTCAATTTTTCTTATTTTTCTAACTTCTATTGTTAGGTCATACAAACCACAAATGAAGCAATTGTACTGAAACTCATTGCTTTTAATTTTTTAAGAACAAAAATATTCAATATATATGGCTAAAACCTATTACTTTTGCTTTTTATAATTCTGAAACGTGTGAGTTAGTTCTGTAACATATTCGCTGTTTTTCAATGTTACCGCTCTGACTGTTACCGATCTGACAAACTGACAAAGTTATTTTTTTATTTCCGAGTCGATCACACTAAACCAAAATCAAACACGTGGTTTTTTCACTTGTAATAAAGGACTATACTTATATATAAAATAATTTTTAAAATAATAAAAACTGCGCATTTTAGAGCGTGTTACCGATCTGATGACTCAAATGACACACATTTTATAAAATCACTTTAAAAAAACTTACCTACAATTTTAGATGCAGAAATGCAAATTTTTAATTACGATTCGATAAAACATTCAGCCAGGTACTCAGTATCACGTGGTTTTGGTGCAGGAAATGATTTTGGGAGCCTAAACATAGATCGGAAGTTATTGTTACCACTCTGACGGCGAAACTTGGGACACGCTTATTTCGCATCGGCTAGAAAATCAGAAAACGATTAAAACAAAAATGAAGTAAAATATTAACAAAGGGGTAAAAATAGAATCGTTTTTTGTTCAAGTGTGTTTTTTTGGGAAGTTAGAAAGTGCGCATGACCTGTTTGCATGCTAAGCTTTGCTACTTGGGACACGTTACCGATCTGATTTTTGATGTATAAAAATAATATTTTCTGAAGAAAAAAAATTTTTTTTTCTGATGTTACAGTCGAACCTGTTTATCTCGAACCTGCTTATCTCGAAAACCTCTCTATGTCGAAAATTTTCAATTTCCCTGCTTTTACGGCATAAGATTAATGTTTTTTCTTATGTTTATCTCGAATGATTTTTTCCGAAAACCTCTATATCTCGAATTTTAACGGCTCTGATTTTTGAATTTCATCTCCAGCCACCTTTATCAAAGGTATAACTTGTGGAGACAAAAATCATCTTCTGCACAATCATTCAAAGACTATGCTCGTACTTAAAGGTATGCATTCACTTGCTACCGATATGGCCGTCACAATTAGTAAAACGTGGACAAACAGAATGTCGTACAGTAAAATAGTCAACAATATCAATGCAAAACAATGTATTAAGTATTTAACTGTGTTTCAATTGCTTATTTTTGAAAATTTTATCACAATCTCTGTATCTCGAAAACTCCGCATCTCGAATTTTTCTTCTGTCCCGTGAAATTCGAGATAGACAGGTTTGACAGTATTAGATGAAATGAAAGCAGAACCTTATCTTCTTTCTGGGAAAAATTATTTTTTTAACTAGTTATTGAAATACTAGTGAAAATTCCCTTGGGACTCAAATTGGCACTTTTCTAAATATTTGCTCATAAGTCAATCAAGTTCTCTCCGTATAAAGGTTGGGCGAACACTGCATGACTTGCAAAACAAAATAAATATTTGTTATCATTTCACCTAATTTACATTTAAGTTTACTTATTTCTTCCATAAAGCTTGAATGAATAATAAAAAAACTAAGTAGCAAAAGTATGAAGAAATGCTCTTCTAGTGAGCAGCCATATTTTGTAACTAAGTTGGTATGAGTTCAGCACGAAAGAATATATTTCAAATCGAGAAATAGAGCAGCATTTGCCTCTTTTGCCAAAGGTGCCCGGACTTGTAAAACATGATGGATATTTATAATTATTGTATCTTATTCACGCTTAGGCTTTCTAAGTTCGTTTTCCAAAGCTTAAATAAATTAATAAAATAAACTAAGCAGCTGAGATGTTGTTGAACTAAGTTCTCTCCAAGTTAAAGTTGAATGAACATTTGTAATGACTTCATATTTTTCCACTAAGTTGGCCTCACTTCAGCACAAAAAGAAAATTTTTCGGACAGAGAAATAAAGCAGCACTTCCATCTTTTGCCAAAGGTGCCCGGATTGCAAAACATAATAAATATTTAAATTATTTCATCTTATTTACTTTTAGGCTTTCTTAAATCTTTTTCCAAAGCTTAAATAAATAAATGAATAAATAAACTAAGCAGCAAAAATATGAAACTTAAATGCTCATCTAATAAATAGCATTTTCATATAAAATAACGTAGTCCAATCAAGTTTTCTCCAAGTTAAAGTTGAACGAACATTTGTAATGACTTCATATTTTGCCACTAAGTTGGCATGACTTCAGCACAAAAAGAAAATCTTTCGGACCGAGAAATAAAGTAGCACTTCCCTCTTTTGCCAAAGGTGCCTGGAGCAATGAAAGCCCCGGTCGCATTTTATCAACTTCTCTCTTTTGATATAACGAACGGGGAGAACGGAGCGAGAAAAAAAAGCGTTAAAAAGATTACACAACTCCTCTTTTATGCGTTACAGCAGACAGTTCTCAAAAATGATGCGTCTGAATTAAAAACGAACCAAGATGCGAAAAAATGATAAGTCTAGGGTGCACAATTGATTTTTTAACCACTTTTTTCAATGCCTCCAACTCTGATAAGGGAATGGGAGGAAAGTTGTTATTTTTTTAATTAATAACAGCGTAATTTAATGTAGAGTTGGTGAGCTATTATAGAGAGTAACTTGTTGGGCTTGTGACGATTAAATTACATTAGAGTTGATGAGATAGCTGAGTTTTTTTGTTGCTCGTTTTTTACGGGGTTGTTTTTGTTGAAGTCTTTTGGAGGGTCCAACGGACCCCAAAGTGTTGGGTTTGATTGTTAACGCTTGAAAAGAAACAGATTCAACGAGTAAATTAATGGAAAATTAAAGCACGTACAAAAGATATCCATTTTTAATGAGAACACTACAGTAATTACTTACTTTTCGAAGATATGGAAAATTATAAACAGCTTTTTACTGCGGAAAATAAGTAGCAGCACTTTGGATTCAGTAAGATTTCTTATTCTGTTTTTAGAAGTGAATCAATTTTTTTTTTCTATTCAGTAGTTCAGTAATCTTATTTTGCAATCAATAGTCGACTTTTCTTATTCTAAATTTAGTAAATTAGTAATTGCATTTTGAATTCATTAGTTAACTACCCTTGTTTTGGACTCGGTAAAGTTTCTTATTCTGTTTTGAATCAACTTTTTTTCGGATTCACTAGTTCAGTAATCTTATTTTGCAATCAATAGTCAATTTATCTTATTCTAAATTTAGTAATTAAGTAATTGCATTTTGGATTCATTAGTTAACTACCCTTGTTTAAGACTCGGTAATAAAATTGCCTTTCTCTAAGATGAAGAAGTTCAAGTTATCTCATTTTGCATTCAGTGGTTAAGATCTTTTTTTTATTTCCTTTTTTAATTTAATCTCTTAAAGAAAAAAAATATTAAAAAAAAATACCCTCAGTGTTGCATGAACAGATTACAAACTGAATTAAGCTGGATGCGCCAAGTAAGATCATGATAAAACTCGTAAAGAACGGAATATATTCTTAACAGATGACGACTGCACTGTAAAAAATGAATGTTGTTTTTACAGTAAAATACAGCTAATTTTACAGTAGGGTCATTCCATGTCAAGTGATCCAACGTTTTTTACCTTACATTTTTGTATTTCTTTCACATTTGGCTCATCAATTGTACCCCTTGAGGTAATCAAAAGTCTCAATTTTTGGATTTTTATCTCTATTATTTTTTCATTTATGAGACTTTGAACTTTGGAAACACCCTCGTTTTTCCATGGATAAGGGTACATAAAAGGGACCATAACTCGGCACCAAATATAGATAGAACGATTTGGTAAATGGCATTTTAAAGTACGTTAGTTGCCGCTTAATTTGATATGCAACATGACTAATTTGATAAAAATTTTCTTTTTCAAAAAATGAAATTTAAATTTCAAATTTAAATTTCTCGAAAAACATATAATTAATTTTTTTGAAAAAATTCTCAAAAATTTTTGTGTATTTCATCTATGTTTGTACAAATTTTTAGATTGGGATCTCAATGGGATCATATTTTTTTGAATTTTTGAATAAAACTGTATAGGAAAAAAATGATATTTTTTAGATTCTATTTATTTAAATACTAAGTTCTCTTGCTTGTGATGGTCTAAAAAGTAGTGAACAAACATGAATATGTTTAAAGTGAACTAGCATGAGCTTATAGATTTGTCAGGTTCACCCCCCTCCCCCTTCCTCCACCGCACAACCACTCTTTTTTAATTCAAAACTGTTCAAAATGTTAAAAAAAAACCTCTTTGATACAAAATGAATACTAAACTTTTTTAAAGTTGGTAAATGAGTTTCCTTATAACTAGACGAAGTATCCCCCTCCTCCACCCAAATATACCATTAACGCTGTACTATTATGACGTCTAACCTGGGGATTGAATTGACTATTATTTTTACTCTAGGTAAGTGAGCTAACATTAACTTGTAGATTAGTTAGCTCCCCCTCCCTTCCTTCCTGACCCAACCATTTTCCCCAAACTGTTTAAAATGCTAAAAAAAAGCTTCTTTGATACAAAATGAACAGTAAACTTGTTTAAAGTTGATAAATGGGCTTCCTTATAACAAGGCAAAGTACAACCCTTCCCCCACCCAAATATACCATTAACGCTATACTAATATGACGTCTCACCTGGGGATTGATTTGAGGATTATTTTCCCCCTAGGTATATATTGTTTTTCAGACGAAGTGTTTCGTTTTCAATCCGAACTTCACAAAGTGTACTTCCATTCAAAATCTGAATTTAAACTTATGGTTCATTTCATCCCCTCCCCCAGCACCAATCTTCAATTTTGAAGGGAGGGAATAAATGGGTCGCCCCAAGATCATAGCAAACAGCAAAATAGCCACTGTTTCCCCTTGTTCTCATAATGTTTTCCCATTATTTTTACACAAAACTGAAAAGAAATTAAAGTGTCACGTTATATGTCAGTCCCCATCACTGCCTTTCTTTTCTCTTATTGGACAAAGCTCATGAGCTAATAGGAAAGAGTAACAAACAGAACAAACTGAAACACTACCAGACATCAGTAGAGACTAAGGCTTTGAAATGGGGCTAGGCGGGATGATAAAAAAAATAAAAGTTTGGAGTGGAAAGGTAGGGTAAGGGGGGGGAGCAATCTGTAAAGAAGTTAAACAACATGTGAGGTTGTGCTCAAAAAAGCAGTGTTTGTTTAATATGTACATATATAGATATATCTTGCTGCATTACTTTCCTTTACAACAAAATGAAAAAGAACACAAACAATTAAATAAAAGCTGCACACTAGATAATGTGGGAAGATAGTTATGGGGACACAGACATATGGTCTGATATTTTGATTTATTTTCAGTTTTGTGCGAAAAGAATAGAAAAAACGATGAGAACAAGGCGAAACAGTGCTATTTTGCTGTTTGCTATGATATTGGGGCGACCCATTTATTTCCTCCCTTCAAAATTGAAGATTGGTGCTGGAGTAGAAGATGAAATGAATCATAAAGTTAAATTTCAGATATTGAAAGGAAGTACACTTTGAAGTGCGGATCGAAAAGAAACACTTCGTCTGAAAAACAATATATATATACCTAGGTTTGAAAATAATCCTCAACTCAATCCCCAGGTTAGACGTCATATTAGTATAGTGTGAATGGTATATTTGGGTGGGGAGGGGGATACTTCGTCTAGTTATAAGGAAACCCATTTCCCCACTTTAAATAAGTTTACTATTCATTTTGTATCAAAGAGTTTTTGTTTTTTTTAAACATTTTGAACAGTTTTGAATTAAAAAAGAGTGGTTGTGCGGGGAAGAAAGGGGTGGGGGGGTGAACCTGACAAATCTATAAGCTCATGCCAGCTCACTTTAAACATATTCATGTTTGTTTACTACTTTTTAGACCATCACGAGCAAGAGAACTTAGTATTTAAATAAATAGAATCTAAAAAATATCATTTTTTTCCTATACAGTTTTATTCAAAAATTCAAAAAAATATGATCCCATTGAGATCCCAACCTAAAAATTTGTACAAACATAGATGAAATACATAAGAATTTTTGAGAATTTTTTCAAAAAAATTAATTATATGTTTTTTGAGAAATTTAAATTTGAAATTTAAATTTCATTTTTTGAAAAAGAAAATTTTTATCAAATTAGTCATGTTGCATATCAGATTAAGCGGCAACTAACGTACTTTAAAATGCCATTTACCAAATCGTTCTATCTATATTTGGTGCCGAGTTATGGTCCCTTTTATGTACCCTTATCCATGGAAAAACGAGGGTTTTTCCAAAGTTCAAAGTCTCATAAATGAAAAAATAATAGAGATAAAAATCCAAAAATTGAGACTTTTGATTACCTCAAGGGGTACAATTGATGAGCCAAATGTGAAAGAAATACAAAAATGTAAGGTAAAATTTTTCTCAGATTTTGGATCACTTGACGTGGAATGACCCAGAAATAAACTGTAAAACTGCTAATTTTACAGTTTATTACCATGCATTTTACAATTTTAAACTTGAACCTCTGCTGCCAGTATTATACTGTTTTTTTTTTTTTTTTTTTGCAGTGTAATACTCGCCAAGTTAATTTTGAAGTAAGACTCACATGCTTACCTGAAAAAGTTGAAGTATTTCTAACACATAAATTATTTTTCGTGAAGAAAGGTGCTATGGTGTACCCGATATACCTCTATTTACCAGTTATAAAAAAACTGCTTAGTTGTGCTATATTTTGATTCAACTTACACAAGTAAGCACCAAAATATGTTTACATTAAGTACTAAAAACTTACATTAAACACTGCTTTAGCACTAAAAATGATATGAATTTGCTGTCTGCAAAGGACGGTGTTTAATTTTACTATATTTTGGTACAGCATACGAATTTCTATTCTAATATACTTATTTATATAAAAATTGCAAGTCACATTCCAATTCCTTCATTGCGGTCATTTTATTGTTGTGATTCCTTTTTGCAAACTTTCCAGTTGACTAGTTTTTAACATAATTTGCCCAATATTTTTTTACATAAATATTATATCCGTCAGTTTCCTACGCTCAGTTTTTGAAAGCCGAAATCGTTCGAAGATTTCAACGCGGAATACTATTGACAAAAAATTATGACCAAAATAATGACGCTTTTTATGGCTTCGTTTCGCCTTTCAAACAAGCGGGCCCAACCCCCAATTCCAGCCTTGCGTCATCCACCGAGTCCCTTTAATCTCATTGACACTCCAACTCTCTCCAGCCACGTGTTTCTCTTCTTTTTTCACTCCCTTGTTGTGATGGATCTTGGCGAGTTTTTTCAGTTTCCGCCACGTGGGCGATCACAACTCCAGCCTGGCATCCGTGACGCGGCAACCCCGCGCGCATGGCCGCCCCGTTTCCCGCGCGGCCCGAGCAGCTTCAGTTCTATTCACAGCTCCAAGAACGGCTCGCTATTGGCTGGAAGCGAGTGCTGTCACGTGACCTCGGAAAACTGAAATCATCCAAGTTCGTTCCATCAATCCAGAAACGCAGACGATATAGAGTCAGTGGCATGCACCCCCGAATAAACCTTTGTAAAACGTGGTGGTGAATGGGGGATGTTTTGAGAAGAGATTTCGTGGACGATCTCAGAATTAAATCCTCGTACAACCTTGGAATTTTCTTCAGAATCTTCTGCTTATAAAGATGATTCTCCAACAAGTTTCTGCCGCAAACTTTGCCGGTGAGTTTCGTTTTCTCTTCCGTAAAAGTGCCGCTAAGTTACGGCAAGATATTTCAACAACAACCGGTGACTTTTAAATAATGTTTTGCGTGTTGTGCTCCATAAAAATTGCGCAAGACTGACAAAAATGTTTTGGTGTCTCAATTAGGTGTTACTTATTTGATGGAAAAGCAATACGACAAACTGTTGAAACTATTTAAAGTAATGTGAACACTTCGTGTTCCAATTGAGAAATGTGCAATAATTAATCAAATAATATAAAGCTAAAAATATTCTATGAAAGAAATTATTTCAATGGTTTAATATTTGAAGAATCGTCGATCTTTAAATTTGGTTAAGGGAAAAAAATACAGCCCTGACGGATTGTTTTTCTTTGCAATATATTAATTATTATAATGTTTATAGTTTATTTTACGGTTATTAGAGCATGTTATTATACGTTTTCCTCGATAAAAAATACTAGTCATTTTTAAATCTTTGTTTTATAAAAAGAAGCAAATAATATAATCACCATGCATGTTTTATTTATAAACTAGTACAGGCGAGTTATCCTGTAAAAATAAGCTGAAAATATGAGTCGCATTGCGATAAATGCAATATGACATATGAGTGGTTAAAACTTGGCGGTGATGCAATCAGTTTCTTCTCAAATAAAAAGAAACATCCTCAGAAATTAGAGGAAAAAAACCTGTGATAAAAAAAAACTTTCTGCTCATGAGCGAAAAAAAAATTAAGCGAAAGGTTGGAATTTAGGTGAATTGACTAATCACTTGAGAAAAAACATCCGATTTTGTATATTCTCTTTAAAAGCTTCGTTTTTAGTATAAGATGATTAGCGTTATACTTCAAAGATAGCTGTTAATAACAGTAGATGATTTACATGATTATGTTCCTTTCGTACTTTCAGACAGTTAGATGTTGGAAGTATACATTCTATGAATTCATAAATTAGTTTAGTCAAGATAATCATAAAGCATGAAAAAGGAAATGAAGTGATTATTAAGAAATATTCTTATGACTTATTTTTCTTCCAAAGTAAGATATGCCCGGTGACTTTCTCAAATAACACCAAATCTGCAACTTTTTAACTGAAGTAGGTGCTCTTTTGAGCAAAACTGCTGTCAAGAAATCTCTGGTGATAAGAAATGCATTTACGCTACGAAACCAAATTAATCGTCATATGATTTTACCATACTGCATAAAAACTAAACCATTCTACAAAGCATAAGATTTCTCACAGATAAAATGATTTTAACGTTTCTTGAATTTTCCAAACTTTCAACAATTCAATTTGTTTGTGTACCATAAAATACAAATCAGCTCGATAAAAAAGAACATATTGATGCGCCTGAACATTGTGGAGCAGTCCGGCATCAACGCAGCCAAGGGATATTGAATTGATGTCTTTATCCTCGGCTGATTGTCCCCATCCTTTCTGAGCCATGGAAGTAACATGCGAGAGTGGCTTTATCAACAGTCAGCCCTCGATGGCTGAATTTATGACTGCTCTGCCCCACATCAACGAAACCTTCCATCGCGTCTCGTCGATGCCGCCCTCGGTTCAGCCTCCCCTTTGTCAACTGGAAGTCTCCCCCCGGCCCCCGAGCAGCCTGCACGTCAATGCCCCCCCGAGCCCCCCCAGCAAGCACAACTCTGGCTCCGGACTCAACTCTTCGGTCGCCGAGTACCCGTGGATGAAAGAGAAGAAGACCTCCAGAAAGCAACACCAAGGTAGGTTTTTCAATCCATTAACAGGGCACAAAATCATCCATCATCTATTGAGGAGAGGGCTTTTAAAAGGATTCCTTTTCAAGGGCTCTTTATTCCTCTAAGTCTTGTTGACTTCGGTGGAAAACTTGAATTTTCGTTTAAACCACGTGTTGACTTTATGACCAAAAGTTTGTGGTTATGAAATACGAATAAAACCAATAATCACCATGAATGAAGCACAAATTGGGAAGAACGATTTGCGCATCCTTTTATCTTCCTCATTTGTGCTTTTTTCACGTTGATCATAGGTTTTATTCATACACGTGGAATGGTTTTTCGGATCATTTTGTGTCCATATATTATAGCTCAGTTTGAATACGATACTCGGAATTTTATTTAGCTAATGTGCCTTAAAAATGAACAGGATTGTTTGCTAAAACCCCAGCTACAAATTTTAAGAATCTTGAATCGATTATTACCATTTACTGGGATGTTTTACTGACACTTTTTCAAAAAGAGTTTTAGTGCCACACTTGAAAGAGTAAATCTAGTTTGAATTACTTACAAAATTCTCATTTTTCCCCCTATACAGTCAACAAAGAAGTTAAGCTGAAAATTCGCTTAGTCAAAAACGAGTTTGAAAAATATTGTTTAAGAAAAACATTTTTTTTAGAAACTATGACCCAAGTTAATGCTAAATCTTCGATTAAAATTGCAGCCTTATGATCCAATATAAATTGTTCTTACACTAATATAAGGACCTGCTGCAGAAAATGTTGCAACGCACCATGTCTAGTTTTAATGTCGAATTAACTCATATTATTTATAACATAATTTTTCCAACAGACATGCATACTAATTTTTTCAAATGTGTCTTTAACCATTCTTGTGTATTTAAAATCAATTAAAATGACTTTCCATTCACGATAAATAGTTATTCCTAATAGTTCCATTCACGATAAAAATTGTTTCATCAACAAGAAATATTGACTCCATAAATATGACGTTTCAATTTTTTTTCTCTTTACACCGCCATGTTAAATGAATTTAGTTATTGAAGCAATGATGAGGCAAAGCTATAATAAACTCTTTGTTCTTAAAGAGGCCTTGGATGAAATTAGTAACTTACAGCACTAGAAGTTACAAGATTATGAGATAGAATCCCGAGGGAGAGTGAGAGAGAGAGAGCTGTTTTAGAGCAGTTTTTATAATATACTTGAATAACTAACCATGTAATCTTTCATTAACAAGAAATATTGACTCTATAAATCGGATGTTTTCAATTTTTTAACACTGTCATGCTAAAGAATTATCGAAGCTCCAATGATGAGGCCAAACTATAATAAACTCTTCGTTCTTGAAGAGACCTTGAGTAAAATTAGTAACTTGCGCACTAGAAGTTACAAGATTGTGAGATCGAATCCCGGGGGAGGGTGAGAGAGCTGTTTTCGAGTGATTTTTCTAATATACTTGAATAACTAACCCTTAACCCTTTAACTGTCAAGTTATTTTGATTTTTAACACTTTTCCAAGCACAAACCCGAGAAATAGGTGGGTTTGACAAAGAGATGAAGCCGAAATAAACGTCTCCCGATATATATTCGGGTATGACAATACGATGCACTCAAAAAAAAAAAAAAAAATTACCCCGAGTAATACTCGGGCGTGACATTTTCGAAAACCAGCTGTGCCCGAGACTATCTCGGGCGTGACAGTTAAAAGGTTAATAATAAGAGTGATGCTATAATCACTATATCCCTGAAGAACCTAAGAGGCATTGCGATAATTCGTAGATTTATTTTTATACTTTAACTTTATGAAATATTTTTAGAAACGCCATCACTTTAGAACATCATCTTATTTCGCAAAACCTCTAATTAGATATGTACGAAATTTGGGAAACACGTACTTCAATCTGAAGAAGATTTATAACTTTGCAATGATTCAATATTTATTTATATATATTAATGAACCAATATTTATAAGTAAGTTTTCAGCATAATATCTTAAAGAAAAAGTCTTTAAAATTAGTAGTTGTTATTTTAGCATACAAACTTATCTTTGAAAAAAAAAAAAAAAAAATCTGAAAAATTAGTGTGATAGCTTCAGCCCGAAAAGGACACCTTCTATATTGAGAAGCAGTTATTACTGAGGAAGTACTTTTTTAAGTGTAATTCTTGAAAAAAATTTGTTTTTTTTCTTGATCAAAAAATGCTCTTCGGACATATACTAAACACTGCGTTTTTGAAGCACACCTAGTAGTTTAACGGGATTATTTCTGAAGTTGAAAATTCATTACCATATTTTTCGATGATTGATATGTTTAAGAAAGTGGAGTTCTTTAATTTCACAAAAGTATCATTTATGGAGATTAATATATGAAAGCATATTTAAGTAATATGAGAAATAACATTTCCTTTAACAAACCTATAACAGCTTCTTTTATAGGTCGAAATTAATTTGCAATTATTTTTCTTTTTTACTCGTGATTTTTTAATTAAAACAATAAGCTATTGTCTTGGGGAATTTTTTTAACCAGATGTTAGTAAGTTAACAAGCGTATAACAAGAAGTATAAGGGACATTCCATGGTAACTTACGTTACATTTTGACCAATTCTTTGGCATTTAGCACCTCTGTGTAAACAAATAATGTTATATAAACCTTGTACAAAAGTGATTTATGAAAATAGCAATCAAATGCGAAATTAAAATGCAAAAATCTTTGATGCATTTAAATTTTTCAAAATTTAGCAGCCAAAAACAATACAGTAACTTACGTTACACAAGAATCCCTCTTTGTGTAACGAAAGTTACTGTTTTATTTTTGGCTGCTAAATTTTGTAAAATTTAAATTAATCAAAGATTTTTGCATTTTAATTTCGCATTTGATTGCCATTTTCATAAATCACTTTTGTACACAAGGTTTATAAAACATTTTTTGTTTGCACAGAGGTGCTAAATGCCAAAGAATTGGTCAAAATGTAACGTAAGTTACCATGGAATGTCCCATAAGTAAAGTTTTAGACAAGCATGCATAGTTTTAGAGCATTAGACATTTCATAGTTAAAACAGTATACTGGACTCACAAACGCATTTTTTTTTTTTAAACTATAAACGCAAGATGTACAAGTGTCAAGCAGGCCCGTCATTTAGGGGGTCAATTCCCCCCCACCTGACTTTGGGAAATCAATGTATTGGCATATAAGTGGGCGTGGTTTTTGCTACTTTTTGGCAAATTTTACATTGTGTATGCACCCTTTGCCCCCACACCCCTGGAAAATTTCGAAATGACGTCCCTAGTGTCAAGTGTGAATAAGATAATATAAGTGTACTTTCTTCAATGTCAAAATATTATAGTGTTTAAAAAGCCACAGTTATCATTATTCAGACATTATACTCCAACAACTTTATAATGTTTCTCTTAATGAGAAAGTACGCACTAGATTTTATAAGTTGAACCAATTCAGTTTAATGAAAAGGATAACCCACGTCTATTCTTTTAGCAAAAAGATGCTGATGATGTGATGAAAGAGATTTAAATGCTATTTTATTGCTCTTAAAAAGTTTTTTTCCTCCCTCTCGTTTTATAAGAGTTTGCACAGAACTGTTTCTCGTAAGTAGTTTCAGGTCTAAAATACAAATTGAACCATAGAGCAATTATATTTAATGGATACCCCAATAGGGTAGATTTTGGTGATTACATTGAAAAAAAGTTTAAGATCAAATATAAGAAATTGAAGAACTGTTCCGTCAGATTAATAACTTCTTCACAATTTTTGCTCTCTAAACATTCTTTATTTCTTACTTCTTCAATTTAAAGCGGAAACTATTTTCTAATAACTTAAATTTCTAGGCAGTGGTGTATTCCCGCAGAAAAAAAGTCAGCGAAAGCTTAGAACTGTTAATAGATGTCTTATTGATAATGTTGTGTTAAGGGAGGAGGGAGGGTGGGGTAACTTGAGTTGAAATAAAATAAAAATGGTGTGAGGACACCACCCCAGTGAATTCCCTTCTTGACTACACCACTACTAAGATATTTGGGAGCCCTAGCCCAAACACTTTATTTTAGGGGGAGGGGTTGCTTCTGTACTTAAACATTACAGTTTTAGGCATTGGATAAATCACTCTCAGACATTAGAGGTCCTCTAGAGAGCAGGGATCCTGTGCCACAGCCTAGTTGGCCTATACAGTAATCATACCCAGCCAGTGGAGCACACAGAAACACGTGAAAAAAAGGGAAGGGGTCCAGAATCGAAGGTTAACTATTTTCGTACCATACCACTCCAATAAGTCTCCAACAATATAATGTTCTGATTTTATTGATTGTCGGGAGCAAAAGACAGTTAAAAATGAATAAATAAAATATTAAAAACAAATACTTAGTTAAATTATCAGAAAGAACAATAACTTAAGGATTTTCTTTTTTTGTTCATAATTCTAAAATAAAAGAAGGCAAATTAATGGTAGTAGACCGAAAATCATTTTTCACTTTCAAAATATTTTGTGTTTCATCTTCGCGTACGTTTTTCACAAAAGACTTTTCTTTTATGATTTTAATCATTCATTTTTGCTGTATAATTTAAAAATCATATTTTACAGATAGAAACCGGAATTTATTTATGTAGCATCGAGAGAATATCCGAGTTACAGTCAATAAATAAAGGGAGAGTAACAGGGTATCCGGACCCCTGGACATCCTCCTTGTGTGGGCCACTGAGCCCAACTACTGATACTTCGAGGCGAAATCCTTTGAGACAGGATGGATTTTTTGGCTTATTTATTAAGAGTTGAAGAGCAAGTTCATTTTCCCCGTATTAAGCCACTGCTTAGTGATAGCTGTCAATAACTTCAATTGAGTCTTGAATTGACAGTTTTGATGACAGCATGTCCATTTTAGTACCCTGAATTCCTTATTGTTGCATTAAACTTTAATTGTGTTTGCTGAGCAAATAGCAACTATTTCATGTCATTGCTTAAAATTCAGCTATATGGCAATCTAAATTACTTAGTTCGAACGCCAATAACAGCTGGTTTTTCAATAGAACTTTTCTATTCTTGATTTCTTTAAAAGCTGTGGTATACTAATATCTACCTTATTTGCATGGGCAAGTATTAATTTGTGGTTAGTAGGAAATTACGTTTATCTGTCAAAAAGCTTTATAAAGCTTGTTATTTGTCTAAATGAGTGTTGTAATTGAGGTGCATGACAATAGACACGTCTCGAATTTCAAGTTCGGAAACAATCTAAACTTAGAAAACCAGTTTCATCTTTTCAATGGAAGTTAAAAATCATACTAATGATGATAATAAAAAAATGAGAATAATATTTTTTTTAGGTCGCGGAAAGATGGGAGGTTCTTTCTTGTGAGAGGTTATTCAAGAAGTATGATTACAGCTGTTGAAAGAAAAAAAATTAAAAATTAAGTGTTATTGCTTGCTAACAACTACTTACATAGACATCATAAATTACATTTCTATAGTAGAAATGTTATTATGTTTGAGATGTTTTCTTTTTTCGTTCTTTCTTTCGGGGGAAGCAAGGAGAAGTGCTCAGCCAGAATTTTCTTCCAGGAGGTGTGGTCATAAATCAGATTTTCTCCTCCTGAGGTTGCGAGACCTTGAATGCATACTACTAGGCTAGGATCGGAACTATGATATAAAACCACGACCACTAGTTCTTGAGTTGCGAGAGTGTTCTCTGTCCCTCTCCAAAAAACAATGTTAAAAATCGAGCATCTCTGCTTTTAATAAGATAACTGGCGTCTTTTGTTTTTTCGTTTTGAGCATTCAAACAAACGATGATTAGTTTTGATGATGCTTTTTGAGATTACAGTACAATAATTCCATCTAATGCGTTTGAGTTAATGAATTTGAGTCGAACATAGTTTTTCAACTAGCACAAATAAAAATTGGCAGCATTCTCGACCATGTGAGCCCGTATAGGAAGGCGGAGAGGGGGCTCAAGACTCCATTTCGAAATTAGTACTTTTTTGCTTTAAGTTTTTTTTTGGCAAAAATATAAAACATTTCTTCTTCAGCCATCAATGAATAAGTTATTAAATATTTAATTTTTAATGACTCAAATCTGCCCTGAAACGGCTTTATCTTGCTACACCATAAGAAAAAAATCTGAGCCCTTCCCCTCAAATTTCGCATATGACCGCTCATGTTCTTAGACTTAAATCCATCCTCTGAGTGTCAACCGACTGTGGACCTTGAGTCGTGAGAGCTCCTCTTTCTTTCTCTCTCTCTGCAAGAAACAATGTTTTAAAGTTGAGTGTCTGTTGTGTTTAATAAGAGAGATGGCGTCCAAATTTCTGTTTCTTGTTTTGAGCTGAAATGTTAGCAGGATAGAAATTGCATTGAAAGAAAAAGCAAAATCGTGGGCCGTTTTATCTCGCCGTCGAAAAGAATCCATCATTTTATTTCCTCTGTGGCATATCCATTTTTTTTCTGCCCTTGAGCTAAACGCGCTAAATATAACTCTTTCGGTTACAAATACCGTACAGTGGAGGCAGGCCAAATCTTTGAAATCTAATTCTTAAAATGCAGTCAAAACTTTCTTGTCAGAAAAAGGATTTGGTTTTATTTCCCACAGAGCAGTTTCATATTTACCACGCTCCAGAGGATTTCCCCATGTCTGCCTCAATAAACGAGATTTCTTTAAGTTGATATACATATATGTTTTTTTCAACCTCGTGAGAACTTCATGCAACCTCAGTAGTCAAATGGCATTTTCTGGAATAAATCCATGTTGACGATTTGAAAGACGAAATTGTGTTGCAGAAAAGTTCGTTTTGATTTTGTTTTTATTTTCCCTTGCGAAGTATGTTCGTACATGTTTGTCGTATGTAAGTACAGTTAAAAAAGTTCAAGCTGTGATTTTTATATTTTAGGCGTTTATTATGAAAACAAGCTCAATCCATGATTTTTCAAAAGTTTTGTTTCATAATCAAGCATATCTTGGTGGATACTATCACGCTACTATACGATTTGGATCCAGCTCAATCAGGTCGAAAACGACTGTCAAAAGCAGTTTTCTTTTAAAAACAGCTCAATGTGTGTGTGAGTGTGTTTCGGTGTAATGTAAATTTGGAAAGTGTATTAAACTGGTTCAAATACTAAACGCCTGATTTACAAATATCATCCAATAAATCATTCGAAACTGATAATAAATATATACGCTGGAATGGCCCTATCTCTCGTAGTCTTCATTTTCATAAATAAACGTTTTTGCTTGATTTGTAATTATGGTCTTCGTGAACATCTTTAAACTGTCTTAACTTTGACTTTTGCGTTGTGCTACTATTTTTCTACGTGTACGATATGTTCATCTTTGCAGTTCTGTTATACCATTGAAACATTTGACCACATCTTTTATTATCAAGCATCCATTTAAATCTGCAAAACGAACTGACTACGACGAAATGCCCCCAAAATTTAACTAACCATGTAATTAGATGCCCTAATTTTGAATCAAAACACTTTAAAATTTATTAGAATAGTAAACTAAAAAATTGCTGACCACGAGTTTTTCTTTTGTTACGTGAATTCTTTCCTATAAAAGAATTTTGTCCCAAATTAATAAGGAAAGAAAAGGTTAGACATTGTGGTTGCAACTAAACGAAAATGTATGGGAAGTTACTAACGATTATAGTTTCTAATGCAACATTTTTCAATCTTTCCTGTTTCTTCGAGCGATCTTGAGTAAATATCCCTATTTCAAGGTTTTGTTTGAGAAAGATTCCAAACTTCTGCCACTCTTATGAGCGTTGGAAAGGATAACGAATGAAAAGTTTGTTTAAAGGACATGTTTCCAATATCAGTCGAATAAACTAAGTTTGGCTTTTTTACAACCATACATTTGAAGGAAATAAGTTATGTTTACTAATTTATTCACTATTTATTTACAATAAATCTAAACATCCGAGGAAAAATGCAACTCTGATGAAATAAATAAATACCTCTGTCCCACAAAGAAATAATCCGAAAACTTAAGTTGAAAAGCCCATATTCGCAAGACAATTCCAGACACGTGTTTCGGAGTTTCAAGTGACTCTCTTTTCAATGCAGAAAGGTATAAGCTTATTTGCTCAAAGTCATAGATTGGCACTCCCCATCTAGAAGTTACGACTTTTCTACAATGACAAAGGAACCCCTCAAAACCACAAAAAAAAAAAAACTTGTTTGCACTCATTAGCGCCTCGATAGGAGGTTAGGGGAGATCAATAAGTCCTCCCAAAATTTTGCTTATTCGGAAAATTCTGTCCAGCTATTCGGCAAATTTGAGACTTACCGAATGTTTCATTTCATTAGATGTACTTAAGTGGTTCGGCAAAATTTGGAGCTCCATTCGGAAAATTGAGAATTCTTGCTCTCCCAAAAATGTAAGTTCAGGTGCTCCCTGAATGCATTTTGAACGTTGGATTTTCTAACTATCTATGCCTCTTTTTGTCCGATAAAAAAAACTTTCAACAAAATATTTTCTATTACATCTGTTTCTTTATATATATATATATATATATATATTTTAATGGTCCATTGAGTATATTTTTAGCTCATCACTAACATTGAAAGGCTCAGCTTAGTACGAGTGTAAAGATGATTTCCTTCTTTTCATCTTTTATTGCAGCTCGGCATGATATTGAGACAGCCATCTCCAAACGCTGAGACACGCAAGGCAGCGAAAATTACGAAACACTTAGTCACGTGGTACCAAGTGAAAAAATGTTATGCTTTGACTTCACAGGAAAACTGTCATTAACATGAATATCTGCGGTAGTAGTCCATTGTTAATTATTTGATTTTTTGGATTAAAAACTGTCATTACGTTCAAAAAGATTATTGAGGAGCTACTAGTAGTAGCAAAATGTTAATTGAAAAGATAATAAAATAATTTTCTGTTATTTAATACACAAAATGCAGGAAATTTTTGCATTAAACAATCAAATAAGTGTAGTTTTTTTAAGGAGCTACGTGGATTTAATTGCGGAATGCTGGAAGATTTATTTTTTAATTTAAGGTTTAATGACTTAGCACTTAAAAAAATCAAAAACTTACATATACTGTTCTTATATCTACATTAGATATATTTATTTTTAAAGCAGCAACAGTAATTTTTGTATTTGAAGTTCTTTTTTTCACCAATTAGCAATTTCTGCTAATTTTAGTTAAAAATTACTACATGGGACGATAGTCGTAACTTACTTTTGTTTTGAAATCTTAAACTTTTATTACTGCATTGTATGAAGACGTATATGAAGTTGCCAGTTAGCGATTAGAGTTCGAATTGTTAAAGTTTTGAACGACTCCTGGTATACAATGTACGCAGAAACGAATGTTAAACTAAATGTAAGAAAATTTCCATAAAATCTAGAAAAATATAAAAACGAAATATATCCATTTTCAAAAGGAGTGAAAGAAAAGAAAATCAAATTGTGGAGAAAAAATCGATCAGAATTTTAATATTTGATTCATTGGTATGATTGAATTGATTTTCAATCTTTACCCCCATTCGAGTCACCCGAAAAATTCCATATGCTTACAAGAATATACAGAAAACAAAATGATAAAATGAATCGATCCGTATCGAAAAACAAGAGCGGAATTTAAACCATCATTAATGAAATTTGTAACCGGAAAATTTGCATCCGATTGTAAATAAGACCAAAATGGCGAAGAGTAAAATAGCAATCCAGGGCTCTCCCAACCATGAATTGCAAAGTTTGTGACGACATCTTTTTCAAGTCGTACGTGTCAAATCGTGTTAACCACTATCATGTATTATTCAAGTCGGCCGAAAGACAGAAGAGGGAATGTGTGAACGCAATTTGGGAGTTTTATTGAGGGGGAAGCAAGAAGTTAGGGAAGAGAGCATAAATAAAAAATAAGATTTGACTTCGCAACAAGGTGGCTCTCTACACTGCAAAAACTAAATGCTGTTTTTAAGGTATAATACAGCTAATTTTACAGTGATAAACTGTAAAATTGCTAGTTTCACAGAGTATTACTGTACATTTTGCAGTGTTAAACTGGAACGTCTGCTGCCAGTATTATACTGTTGTTTCAACAGAATACCTTTAATTTTTTGGTAATAAACTGTAAAATTGCTAGTTTTACAGCAATTAACTGCAAAATCGTTAGTTTTACAGTTTATTACTGTGCTTTTAGTTTTAAACTGGAACTTCTGCTGCTAGTATTATACAGTAAAAGCAACATTTTATTTTTTGCAGTGTAGAGTTGGGCAGTCTAAGTGGTTTATAGGTTCGTTAAATGGTTCATTAATTGGTTCGTTAAAACCGATTGTATGTAAAAGTAGATCTCGGGAGAAATACGTACAAAAGTTTGCTTAAATACGTGCACCATTTATTTTCATTTATTTCACGGTGAAATATAGTTTTTTTCTTTCATTTCTTTTTTTGGTTTTTGTGTACTTTTCTCTTTGTGCGCTCCTTTTATTTACTGTCTATAGCCGTTAATACACGAAAATTACCATTATCTCACTCTTAATGTAAACCGTGCTGTACTAACATGTTTACATGTTAAAAAAATATTTAAATAATCTAATAATTCTCTTGAAGTGTAGGTTCATTTGCACTTAAAAATGGATAGAATGTCTGCTGAAATCTTATTTTTGCTTAATGTGTAATCTTTCAAACAAAATCTCTAAACTTGCAGAGAATTCTGGTGCAACCTTACACATAAATTAGTGAAATTTTACAACATAGTAACATTACTATAGCGCAACCTTCCTAAAGCCATGCGTGACGTTACATCAGTTTTAGCAGAAAAATTACTACAGAACATTGGAGGCAGCAATGCTGCCACTGATTTTATGGAGTAAGGTCACACCATACTTTGTAGGGGATAAGGGGAAAAAAATAAGTGTACAAATATACCAGCGAAGTCGAGCAGCATGTTATTAAATCATACACTGGTGGTCAAATGTATAAGGACAACTGAAAATTGTGCAGAAAAAAAATTGTTTCTGAACTAAATCGAATGAAATTCATACATAAAATGCTTTTTTATGCTGAAAACATTGTGGAGTATGTAACATTTGAGAATAAAAAGTATGAATGATTATTTTCATGATTAATAAAAAATTTCATTTTTGAACTTGGACAAAATTATAAGGACAATTAATGTTTCGGCCTCACACCTACTAATAATTAGTAATTTTTGCCCTCTTTTCAACCACTGTTATCAACCTTGCTGTCATGGAGTTTGACAGTACCTTCAGAATATTTTTGGAACTTTTTTTTTCCAAACTTTTCGATGGAAGTCATAAGTTTCTGCTTATTTTGATATTGGATGCTAGTTTTGTAAATTTCATGGGGTAGAATACTGCACAGATTTTCCGCAGGATTTAGACTTGGCTTCTGGCCAGCCAGTCAAGTAGTTTTTCCAAATTAGCCTCAAACCAAGATTTTGAAGTTTAAGAAACATGCAGTGAAGCATTATCCTGCTGAAAAAATTAGTCTCCGCTCGTAATTAACGGTCCATTCGGTACAAAATTATCTCCCACTGTATCAATAGAGCTCTTAAGAATTCATTCTGTCTTCCACAAAAACTATGGAAGCAGTTCTATGTTATGCAAAACCTCCCCGCACCGTCAATAAACCACCTCCAAATGTAAGCTTTTAAAAATTTTCTTTTTATTTACGGGGAGCATGCCAGAAATAGTGAAAAACGTATGGTCCATCTAATTTACACCTTTTCTCGTCAGAAAAGACAACAACATGCAAGGGAGGGGCGATGGGGGCGATCGCCCCCCCCTTGAGGGACTCTTCTCCAGCAGTTTTTCGACTTTGAAGCTCAAAGAAGGCAGTTTTAGATGGTCTTCGATGACACTATAAGGAGTGGTTGGGATTCGGGTCTCTGACCTGGAATTTTTTCGAAATTGAAGACAGAAACATTTGTAATAAACATGTGTTTCCCAGGATATGTGGTAAAAGAAGGGAGGGCAGTAGCAAAAAAAAATAAAATAAATAACAACCGCCCCTCCCTTGGAACATTTCTGGATCCGCTCTTGACAATATCCCATTGCCTACCCATAAAGCTATATTTTTTAGCGGACTGGACTCTCAATTTCTTTTGAACTTTTGTAAGATTCTGTCGTGACTTCAGTTTTCCATAATGAAGCTTTTTTCTCGTCTTGTAAAACACGTCGGAGAGTTCGACTACTGCAAAATAAGTTTAATTCCCTGTTAATTTCTGTGTCATTCTTTTTCCACGATCAGAAACAGAAGCTGCCCTACTTATTCGCCTCTGCTCTCCATATTTGCCGGGATTTTTAAGGAAATTATAAATAACCGTTTTCGATCTATTCAGACTCGTTGCAATTTGACGTGCAGAATGTCCTGAAGTTTTAAGCGCAGCCACTTTTCATTTCTCAAACTCCGAAAGTTTAGCTTAGTGGCATAACTGCAAAAATAGAATGCGACGATACCAATCACGTACTAAGCATTTATATCGTTAAGTAGTGCCTTGTGCAGAGCAAAAATTATGCAAATTTTGCTTTTCAGAACTCAAAAATATACTTATCCTTATAATTTTGTCCAAGTCATATGGCTGTCTAAATCCAAAATGTATTTTTTGAATATGAATTTTCCATCTATTTACATCAAACCTGATCAAAATATTCTTCACTTAACAATAGTTTCCTGCCATAAAATTTGCTTAATATTACAGGCAACGGTAGTCAAGATTTGGTGATTTTCCCTTTGTCCTTATAATTTTGACCACCAGTGTATTAGCAATTCTCATTGCATTCCTTTAAGTATCATTAAGGCTTTTTTTATTTTCCTTCTTTCTTTTTCTAAAATGTATATTTTCAATATTTTTATGGGTTTTTTTTAAACAACGATAAACATTGGTTGACGACTTCAAAACTACTGCCTTAAATAACAAGATAACCTATTACTAATATCAAGAGTCTAAAATCAAGCTTTGACAATCTACGGGAAAATACAAAATATTTGAAAAACAATCATCATTACTATTTAAAATGTTACAAGAAAAAATCGTCCTGAACTGTAATTTACCGAAGAGTCATACCTTAAGTTTTCTCCTAAATTTAGTTTTAAATAAAAACAAATAAATTACAACAAATGCTATTATTTCATTTGATACATTTAATAACCCTAATTGTGAATATAACTCTTACTCTAGTGTTTTACTCTTCAGGTTTAACTTCTTAAATTTCAATAACTGTGTTGAATGTTAGATTCATTAATTTCAATAGATGGGTTGAATGTTGAATCCACTAGCCATTGATGTCAATATTTACGTCGAATTTTAAATCGGCTAATGCCAATATCAGGGTTGAATTTTAGATCCGTTAATGCCAAAATCTGTTTCATGTTGTCTCCATTTGTGTCAATATCTATGTTGAATGTTAATATCCATATCTCAGTTGAATGTTAGATCCGTTACTGTTAAAATCTGTTGAATGTTGGCTCCATTTATGTCAATATCTGTGATGAATGTTAGATCCATTAATGTTCATCACATCTCAGTTGAATACTAGTTCTGTATGGACTACACAATCATAATCACTATGAAATACACCCCCCCCCTTTTTTTTCGTTAAAATACAGAATTTTAGGTAGTTACGAAATTTTACATTTATCGATATTCCGACCCAAATCCACGAAATACATCAAGCGGAACATGACAAACGCAATACCAGTAGACACATACCCAAACTTAATTCGTTATTTTAGATCACGTGATAAACATAAAATTTCGTAAAACAAGGGCATTCATGATAAGCGGAGGGCAAAGGTGACATCAATTAGAGATTATATAACCCGCACGATTTCGAAACAATCTATTAAGTCGTATGATCTTTCCAATTGGTAAAAAGGAATTTTAGTTGCTTCATTTATGCTAAGTATAAACGCTAAAATTATTTATGTATTGACTTCTTTATTAACTTTAGATTAATGATTATTTATTTATTTATTTACTTGCTTAATTTTTTATACTAATTTTTCGAATCAAAAATAATACTTTTACTTGTTGCTACTTACTATAACTAATTACTTATTTATTAATTTCTCGAATCAAAAATGAATAAATATTTTTATCTATTCGACTTGCGGTCCTATCTAGTTACTTTTGTTCGTTTAATACTCATACACTAAAATTGTTTTTTAAACTTTACTTTCAGTAAACTTTCGATTTTCCGCGGAATAAAGTGGCCCGGTAACTGCGGATTAGTGAGAGTACTACGGAAAATCCGAAAAATAGGTAAAAAATGGTACTTATACATTCAAGTTATAGCTAAAAACGATAACACTGAATGTAAAAAAAATCTTTAACGTCAAAAAATGAATAATAACACACTCAACATCACCATAACTGAAAACGGAAGTGTAAAAGACCCCTAGATAATTCGAATCGCGGGTAATAGTAAGTTTACTGTAACTTTTTGCATTTACAGTAAACTTTCGATTATTAGTGGAATAGGGTGACACGGTTTCCGCGGATAAACGAATACCGCGGATAATCGAACAATAGGTAAAAAATAACACTATTGTATGCAATAGCTATTGAATGTAAAAAATACCTTGAAAAGCTAAAAATGACCAATAACTCACGATTATATTTTGTTTTCAGTAAATCATCACTGTAAAAAATAAAACAAATATAATAATAAAATGTGAAAATCCCGCGGATAATCCAAACCGCAGATAAACCGATTGCGGATATTTGGAAGTTAACTGCACTTTTTAACTTCTTGCATTCACAATAAACTCAGGATTATCCGCGGAATAGGGTGCCACGGTAACCGCGGATAATCCAACCGCCGATAATCGGGAGTTTACTGCACTCAGCGAATCAAAAATAAAATATTTTAAACTATTCGATTAGTGTCTTGTATCTCGGCGGTAAGTTCGGCGGGAGACTCCTTTCCTGGCTCCCCCCCTGGGGGTGCGACCCCCCGCCGAGAGGACAAAGAATCAGTGAGCGCGAGTGCCGCCGCGAACATCCATCAACTGACCCCGACAGCGGCGGCTGCTTTCCCCACTGGGCAGCGCGCCACGTTCAAAAGCGAATCGCGCGCGGAGTTCCCCGTCTTTTGCCGGTTTCGCTCTCCCCGCTGGTGGTAGGGGGACACCCCCGAGTCAGTGTGGGGGAGTTGTGCCCCTTTCGGGGATGGGTTTTGTTTCTGCTTCTGGAGACGAAGAATTTTGCTTCGTATTTCGATTTAGTTCCATTGAATGAGCTGAACGCACGAGGCGTTCATGCCCATGATTTGAAAATAAATAGTTTGGTACTATGAAGATAAAACATCTTATGACGTGCAACTGTACATAATCTTCAAAATGTAAAAAAAGTCTATGCAAATTCATGAAATGTTATGTTGAATAGCCAAATACTAATTAAAAATAATAATAATATAAAAGGGCAATTCCATTTTGAAAAATACAACAGTGTAGCTTGAAAATTGACCAAATAAATACCTACTTGTTTATTCTCAAACTAAAAGCAAAACAATAGTCCTCCCGTCATCATAAAAATTGCCCTTCCTTGTTCAAAGGCATTGACAGTATTTAGTATTGTTGTTTGTAATCTAATTTGAAAGGAATACATGAAAACTTGCTGCTGTACCGCCTCCTTCCCCACCTCTCTAGCTTTTATCTAATGGTGTTTTAAGTACAGCAAATAAGCAATTGATAATATCTCACATTATCAAATCCAAGTCATCAATATGATAGAATTTCAACCGATTTTCATCAATGATATGATAGAGGGACAATCGATTTTCATCAATGATATGGTAGAGTGACAATGGTCATTAATGATATGATAAAGTAACAATTGGTGTCCTTATTGTTCCGGGATAGCTGTAATGGTTAATCTTTCGATCAGATTTTTTGGCAGGAAAAACTATTTTAAAAACCCGTCTGGTCGTATCTGCCAGATTGACAAATTTATGATTATCGAATAGACAGCAGATTTCTGTCAAATTTCTGAAATAGTATCTTCTCAAGAGTTTTGACACTTTGTGTGCGCTTTCCATTGTGATTGTCAGCAGGTTAACTTGAAATCAATTAATAGGTCCTTCCTACTTAGGGGCATCGTTGAAACTCTGGAGCTGTGTTATTGAATGCAACAAAGCTTAAATGGAACACATGAAAAAATCTTCGTTGTGATCCTGCCTCTCTGGATTTTACCTAATGGTACTGTATCTTAGGGGGGGGGGGAGTAGCTGTTAATGCTGCCCACATTTTGAAGAAAAAAAGTCATTAATTATATTTTAGAGTGACAATCAATGGTTATTGATGACATAGATGATAGATTGACAATCGATTTAATGATATTATAGAGTGACAATCAATAGTCATTGATGATATAGATGATGGAGCGATAATCAATTTAATGATATGATAGAATGACAATCGATGTCATTATTGATTCGAAACATCAGTAAAAATTAAACCTTCAGTATTTTTTTTTTTCCCTTAACATGAAAAATATTTAAAAAACCTGTCTAGCCTTATGTCACCTACCACACTGTTGACTATAGAGCAAATCTGTCAAATTTTTAGAATCCTATCGTCTCAAGAGCATTGACTGTCTGAGTGCCTCCCCCTCCCATTGTGATTGTTAGCAGAGTTACTTCTGTGTGATACTGTTAAAACAAAGATAAAAGCGAAACGACAAAGTATACTTTACGCTCGATTAACCCCCAGTCCAACCCCATCCGAAGCAGTCATGGTCGATGAGCACGCTGCTGTGTCTGACCTGACCACCTTCTTAGATCTCTGATTGGTAGCCGTTGGACATTTGCCCGCTTAGTTTGCCATCAGGTGCAAGAAAAAAAGACACAAAAAATCGGCACCATGTGATTGGTGGGCCATAGACTTGCACCGCTGCCCATGAGTAATAGTAGGGTTGCAGTGCAAAGAGGGGCTTTTTTGTTGTTTCTGTTCAAGGTCCGGGATTTTTTTTTACTCAGTTGTTACATTGTAATTTGAAACATTGTTTACAGTCTTTGACTATATGGGTTGCGGAAAAGCGCAATTTAAATTTTATTAGCTCGTTTAAGACGTGAAAATTTCCATTTCTCATGTCGGGGGTTATACTTGGTGATATAGACATTGTTTCTATCAAGTTACACGCACGTGCCACGATAGTAGCAGACGGCTGTTTGCGTGACATAGTCGCACGCCTTTTTATGAGTCACGAAGTATGGTTCATTTTGGCGTGACTAGCCTAAGTAGGAAATGAGAGAAGAGGCACCGTTGAAGGCATATTATGCAAGTAATAATACGGTTTTAAAGTGTGATTAATGAAGTATTTACCTTTTGTGAACTATATTACTTGATCGTATATACGAAAGTAAGGCGGGAGGAGCTCGATAACAGGAAGTTCATTTAGAATTAATCAAGCTTTTTTTAATATAGATTTCTCTGCACATTTCTGCTTTTTTTGTGACAATGACTACAGTGAATGTACTTTGTAATTGCAGGGATTAAACTGAATATCTTTTATCAGATAAACAAATTATAAACCTTTTTTTTTTACCTTACAAAAGAATAATTATCGTATCAACAAGTATAAAATTTATTAAAAACAAAAATCTTTTTCTTTCTTTCTTTCAAAAAAAAAAAAAAAAAAGCATCAACATTCGTTTCATTATCACGGCTTGTTGAAAAAGTGGAACGTTAATACAACTTTACTTATTCTAAATTCCTTGATTAAATAAACGGATAAACTGAACAAAACGTATATTTAAAAGTCTTACTTTTGTAAGCATTAATTTCAAATCTAAGGATTTATAATTGGTTAAACATTTTATGGTATTCTTCAAGGTCCTGCAGTTTACAAATTTATTGATGGAAAATTATATGCTATTGTACTCACGGAATATAATTTTCTATTGTACTTAATGATGTGTAGAGTTTTCAATTTATTATTTGGCAAGAAATACTCAATTGAAAACTTTACACCTTAATGAGTAATATTTCCTAATGCTGTCTCACTTGCTCATAAAGTAAAAGTCAATTCAGTGAAAATGAAATGCACCATAGTAGGGAAATTTAATTATATTGAAAATAATCAAAGGACACACAAGTAGCACATTTCTTAATTTTCATTTTTAGTTTATGAACAAAATTGTGAAATCATGTATGTGTCGATACAGAAAATTAATTAACAAATTTATTTCAATGAAGGAATCAGGAAACTAAATTTCTATGTTTCGCTTTTCAGCTTTTGAAACTTTTTCGGTCAAATTTTAGGAGTTAGGGAAGAAAAGGTAAGAGTTGGATCTTAGAGGAAATTTGAATTATGTATAAATCCTCAGCTACTATTTCAAAAATCCGTATGAAGAAAAACGTAAATAAATAAATAAATTAAAAAAAGAAAAGTCCGAATGAGAAACATTTTCAAAAAAGTGTCAAAAATAACTCTTAGTGAATAATTTACTACAGAGAGCTCCTAACATGGCACCTATAAGTTTTGAAATGAAATGCGGGGTTTCCCAAGAGTTTTCTTTGAACCTATAAATCAGAAATTTCACACTTTCGCACGCCATTATAATCTTATACGATTGACTTCCTGTTGAAATCTGTTCGCCTTGAGAAGGAAGCCGAAACAAAGTGTAGTTCGAATGAGGGGAAAACGACAGCGTACTTATTTTTCAATTTAATTCCTTTTTTACTTGTAACAAAATCAAGGTGAAGTACTTGACTTCAAATAAGAACTGGCATGTTAACAATCAAGCTGACGGCTTGAATTAGGCAATGTTGTTTACGCTGTAGCCACTTCGCAGAAGATTACGCTTTTTTTTTTCTTTTTGCATAATGTGTTGCAATACATTTGACTTTGAAATGAAAGAAAGTTTATGTTTTCATAGAAATGACTTTTTGATACGTAAGCGTGACGATTTCACATATAAAGTCGAAAAGAGTGAATTAGTGCATGTATTATCACCGAAAACCCCTCTCAAGGAGGGGGGGGGGATCAGTGCTTGATTTCTTACAAAAGAAGTGCCAGAGCCCTACATCCAGTGACGGATACAAGGGAGGGGCTATCGCTCCTCTTTTGTGGGATTCTCCACCGGTAATTTTTCGACATTGAAATGCAAAAACCGTCATTTTAGACCAATTTTAATGATGTCGAGGTATTAGGATTGGGATTTCCGTCCGAAAATGTTTCGGAATTGAAGTCTGAAAATTTTATGAGCAATATTTGCTTTAGTAAAATAATAAAAATCAGACGCACCTCCCTTGAAAGTTTTCTGTATCTGCCTTTGCCTACACTCTGCAATCTTCAGAAGTTTGCAAACCACCAAACATGTAAAAAATCAATGAAATCAGCTATTTATGTTATATATCTTTAGACATTTATTTTGAGCAATGGCCAATTTTACTGCTAAAGCTTATTTTACATTTTCACTAAAAGCTTTGTTGAAAGAAATCACACTGGTAACTATGCGCAAAATATCCCTGGTATATAACTTTTTGACTTAAGCATTTTCTGATAGACAATTATATTTAAACTGACAGATTTTTATCATTAATCAAAGATTGAGTTAAGGAAATTGCGTTTCTACCCTTATGTTTTTTTTTGTCATTAACACTCCACTTCAGTGGCGTATCCAAGGGGGGTTCCAAGGGACCAATGCACCCCCCAAGATTTTATAAGACTATAAACAATGGTGGCACCGAATTTTGAAAAAACATGTAACCTTCATGTAAATATGATTCAGGTTTTTCCAATGAAAAATACTTTATGGACACTGAAATATTGTCATATTATTTTCTGTTTTCGACAATAAGAAGCAAAACTAATTGTTATTCTGTAATTGTGGAAATGTAAGAGGTAAATGAGCGATGTACCCGCGCCTTATTGTTCTTGCATGATATTCATTTTCGTGAAAAAAAAAAAAATCTTTGAGCAACGTTTAATAGAAAAAATTAAATCGAAATACTGCGTTTTTAAAGTTTCACCATATTTCTTGATTTTTTTCCTTTCTCATCACAGTGTCGATGTTCGATGTGCACCCCCCAAAATCAATTCCTGGATACGCCACTGCTCCACTTTGTTTTTATCAAAGCAGTTCCAAAGTTTTTGCAATCCTGTACAATGTGGAGGAAATAATTATTAGCAGAAATGTGGAGGGATTATTATTATTGTATTACGAAATGTGTGTCTTTAATACTTTAAAGGTTATATTTTTTTACTGTACTCGTTTAATATTTGGGACGAAAAAAAGATTACTATTACTGCTTAGTAATAATAATAATAGCAATAAAAAAGAAAAAATCCGTGCGTATTTATCAAGTAGTATCTCCCCTCAGTACTTACTTCCCAGTTGTAGTGATAAAGCTAGGAAGTATAATTTTTGTAAAAGCAGTACTGATTCCTTTACATCTCTTTTCAGTAACAAAAATTAAAACATATTACTCGCATTTTCCCAAAATAATTTTTTTGTAATAAATGCAACTTCCAAAAAATCCGATTGCGTTAGTGAAGTCTGTTGCTGGGTGCTATAACTTTAAGAAGAGAAAAAAAGATTGTTTAAAATTAAATATATTTTGTGAAGTGTCTAACAAAACAACAAGACATTAAAGTTGTGCAACTGAAATTTTATTTCACGTATTACTGAAATTAATTAATAAATGCTTTCTTAAGAAAATAAATTAATGTTTAAGCCATCAGCGGTAAAAGTAAATAATCGATGAGAAGACGTTAAAAGTCGTCTATAAGGTGCGCTGAACATTTTCGCCAGCCTGTTGCATAGCACAAACTTCCATGCGGTGATTTCGAAAGGCAACCCTTTATTCTAGCCCATTAACTTACGAAGTTTCGTGACAAATGTAGGAGGATGATCAACAGGTTTCGATCAAAGGTGCGTAAAAACGTCTTTTAACTCTCCCAAGTGAAGGTGAAAAAAAGCCCCTCCGACTGGCGGGCGCGCCTCGATGTCTGTTTGGCAAGAATTATTAACGAGATTTAAGAAAGACTGCTCATAAAAGGACCACCAAATTCGATGAATTTCAGTGTGACAGGTAACAGTGTTTCCAACAAATGTTCCGAGCCAACACTATCAAGTGAGTAAAATGATGGATACAGTACTTAGTGGGAACCACTCACTTTGACATTCACTTTCTCTCTCTTCGTCACTCTTAATTACTCCGCTCACTTCATCACAAAAACCAATCTGTCACGCCTGCTACCAAGCCGGAATCTCACCTGCTTTATCTTCGCAGTTGGCACTGCAGATATTTTATGGTCCTTTTATTGCCCTGCTCCTCTATCGGAGTCGGGGAGTCATCGAGATGCCGATTTGAGAGCAAAATTCAATCGAAGTGACTTGTTTGGCTGATTCTCAACAGCACAATAGAGTGCCGATTACCCGGACTCTGATTATCCGGGAGTTTATTTAACCGGACCATTGTTTCTATTCCTGGAATCTCACTTGCTTTATCTTCGCAGTTGGCACTGCAGATATTTTATGGTCCTTTTATTGCTCTGCTCATCTATCGGAGTCGGGGAGTCACCGAGACGCCGATTTGAGGACAAAACTCAATCGAAGTAACTTGTTTGACTTATTCTCAACGTACGAAAAGGTGGAATCTCTTTCGGTGAAGAACAGCACAATAGAGTGCCGATTACCCGGACTCTGATTATCCGGGAGTTTATTTAACCGGACCATTGTTTCTATTCCTGGAATCTCACTTGCTTTATCTTCGCAGTTGGCACTGCAGATATTTTATGGTCCTTTTTACTGCCCTGCTCATCTATCGGAGTGAGGGAGCAATCAAGATGCAGATTTTAGGGTACAACTCAGTCCGAATGAGTCAGTTCAAGCAACGATTTTCAGCCTACGAAGGAGTGCAATTTCTTTCAGTGAATAACAGCACAATAGAGCGCAGATTATCCTGACTCTGATTATCTGGGAGTTCATTTAACCGGACCGATCATGGACCATTGATTTTACACTGTTTTGCAACTTTCTGCAGTTTTTTTTAACATGTGGATTTTGCCTGAAATAGTTCTTTGTGTACTTATCTTTAAATGTTGTTGTTGATGCTGTCGTGCAATAATGTTGTATTAACCACTATCAACACGGGGGTGCCATTGCCTTGAGAGGTTGGACGTCTTTATTAAGATATATGACGACACAAAAAATATCTTCAAAAAGAGAATAACACCCAGGGTACCGGTGGGAATCTTTCGCTTTCGAGGCAAAACCTCTGCTGAGGCACAGATAGAATAATTAACTTCTATACACTTTATTTGAAATATGCACTATAGTAGAGGGGCTATGGTCCAAAATATAGCCGGAAACTGCATTTTGTGATAAAAGCATGAAAGTTGGTGTGTATGTAGACAATGTATTTACAAACATTTTTAGAAGGGGAGCCATTCCGAAATCCCCACCCAAACCCCTCCGGCGGCCATTTTTGGTCAAAAAGTCCGAAATTGCTTTTCTTATTTCTTTTTCAAAAAACACCTTTTTTATCACCTTATTAGAGTTCAATTATATTAAACAAAGATTAGAAAACCGTCAAAATAGCTTAAAACCGATTAATTTTAATAGTACTCATTAAAAATTCGTTTTTTTTCTAAAAAACTGAAATTGATCAAAATCTTCCAAATTGTTTTCAGGGGTCGGTTTAAGGGTGTCCAACTATGTATCTGAAAGCACTATATTAAAGAAAAACAATTTAGTTGCATTAAAATCCCAGCAATCCGAACCCCAAAAATCCGAAACTTTGGAAAACCCGAGCATATTTTTTAAAACCTACTCATAAAAATGTGTTGCAAAACTGAAAATAAAAACAGAAATTAAAAATCATAAGCAAAACTAGTACTTTTTCAAAACTTAAAAAAAAACCGTTTGAATTGTTCCTTAAGAATGAATATTTATCTTTGATTAATTAAAATAAAACCAGTTTTCTTTATGGACGAAAAAGGTAATAAAAAAAACTTCAAACATTTTGAAAGAAAATACGCAATGTCATGGAAATTTCACTCACATTCAGCAGGATTATAAGTTACGCTTGCACCTATAAAATAGGGGGGAGGGGGAGGCACGATCATATTTTTATACAACTGCGAAATTCTAAAGAAAAAGCTTTAAAACAAATTTCAAGTTTTTTTCTCATTAAACGATTTGAGGAGTTTGTTCTCTCTAAAAGATGAGAGAAGAAAAAAAAAATTGCTGTAATAAAGAGTTTAGTGCTGTGTTAATTACGCAACTTCTTTACTACTTATCATATTGTGCTGTTATTGAAAAGTAACCCTTTATAACAAAAGAAACAACTGAATTTCAATATAAATCTGAGCAAGCAATTATATACAATGATTATGTGTAATGGCTATATACAAGCTGATTTTTCGTAATTGAACTGGCTAGTAATTTACATAGATATACAACATTTCCCATTGCAGAATTTACACATTGGTGCACACAGTCCATTTTTGAAGCACCAACAAGTTTTTGAGAGCAGTTTGTTTTACACTTCCGTGACGTAAATTCGCTTAAGACATTTCACCTCTTTCAAGAATTCATTTGTTAATTTAGTTTCTATGAAAAGCATTTCTGACTTATTTAATCCATCAAAATTAGATTGTGGTGGTTCCTTCACTGAAAGATATACTGGATTTACAAATAATGATATACCTGATGTGGTAACTGAGTGACCTTTTTAGAAGATGGTATTTCGGGAAATACAAGAGGAATTTTTGAGCCTTGCTGCTGAAATGGCACATGCTGAAACAATGAAATGCTTGTTATATGGAAAGAGTCCTTGTTTGTTGTACTACTAGAGTTATAATAAAAATTATCGTGCGCAGCCGGTGTAAAAACAAAGATCCTGAAATGTGAGGGAAATGTAGTTTTATATTTATCAATTTGTTTAACTGATGCTTTGCAGAGTCCAGTAGAAATCTTTAGAAGCCTTGAGTAAGAAATGAAAAGTTCCAAAATATGCATTATGTCAACAAGACTTTTTCTTCTAGTCTGTTCGTGTACTTTAATGGCCAAATAAACAGGTATTGGTTGTTCCTTGTTTACTTGATGCTTGATAGTTTGCTTTGTTAGTTTGTTTGAAGTAGATATATATGCATATTAAATACAACTGACAAATTGCAAGTAATGGTTGAGAAGGAAGACCATCAATATTGAAAGTACCATATAACAAGTTATTTAAAAGGACGGAGGAAGAGGATCAACAGTTTCTTGCTGACTCTTCAAATCCGCCTTCGACGCTGGCAGTTGACTTTCAAATGCATGTCCTAGTGGTCTCCTAGTACTGGAGACACATATTGATTCACTTAATATTCAAAGCCTGATTTCTCTGCATGCATATGTCCATGTCCGAAGTGTGATAATATCTTTGCTCTAAGCCCGGTATTGTCAACATCATTAGCAAATTTATTTTCGATTGATAAATTGTGTTGTAGCATAAGTCTTCTATTCCTTCAGAATAATATTTTAGTAGAACGAATATTCTGAAAATTGGATACTTATGACCTTTGTTAACTCTAAGATTTTGTAAGTAAGAAATTACTCGGTGTAGGGCAATTAATTCAATTCGTGAATAAATATTTTCCTCAGAACAATCATTTGCTGTCCTTCATGAGTGATAAAGTTTTACAAGTAAAGTTTTACGAATGCAAGTTTGGTGGTACTTGCATTCTTGAGCTATTATGTCAGCTTGCGCCAACTTAGCAGTGAGCGTACTGTCTGCTTTTACCAACACGCAATTTCGTATTTTCTGTCAACTGATTTCGTCAGAACTAGATGTAACTCCTGTCTATTTTCACCAGACTTATCAAAAAAGAAACACAAATCTGGAAAGGATGAAGTGCATTTCTTTCTCTTCTGCTGAACTGAAGCCTCTTCAAAATGTTTACTTACGTGGCACTCTTCAAAGTTTTCCTTTCTTTTTCTTTCTTCAGCTCTTCTGACTTTTGTACTTGTTATACCTCAAGATACAAGATTTATGCCACTTATCCCTCTTTTCATTAAATTTTTCCGATATAAATAATTCTTCAAATTTAAATCTACCTACATTTACGAAGTCTGATAATTGCCTAATTTTTGCCTACTTTGACAGAATTTCGAACATTGTTTCATAACCTCAGTACAAGACTGATACATTTAAAGTTGCTGCAGGGCACAATAGATTATTTTGGAGTTAATTTCGAACAGAAAATAAATCTTATCCAGTAAATATCTGTTGTAATAATTTTGGTAAAAACAACATTTCCTGGGGTTGTTTTTTACCAAACATAACCCTTGTTTGCCATTTAAACTTTTAAACCATTAAAGCTTTAACCATGCCATTTAAATTTTTAACCATTAAAGTTTACCATTTAAACTTTAACACTTAAACAAAATTAAAATAAATGCATTTAAAACAATACTTTTGAACATGTAAAACCACAAGACTATGAGAAACCGTAACTTATAAAAATATGAGCATCTTTCCTAATCTCGATCTATATAAATAGCATTTACGGGAACATATGAACAATGACACATGTTACCAATGATAAACACACTGGAAAATATTCGTCATCTAATGAACGACCATATTTGAAGAAAAAAAATCAGCAACGGCAACAATAATAAAAATTAGAGGAAAAATAAATTTAAAACTAAAACTTTAAAATTTCTGAAATTGAAACTTTAAATTGTATTTTGGTAGAATCATGCTATCTTGACATTAAGTTTTCCCTCAAGTTCTTGTGCTTTTGTACCCTTGGGGAACATTTTCGATGATGTGTGCTTGGTCATAAAAATGAGAGGTATCATGACTGGATAATTGGACGGTTCGGTCAATTAGGATCCGGATAACCGGCACCCTACTTTTTTTTAACATTTATTTAATGTATATTTACATTATTAAACCATTAATGCATTTATGGGGGGAGGGAATTCACTTCCACGACTTTATTCTTAAAAAATATCGATTTGCCAAAAAAAAAGCATTTTTGGGTTGTTCTTTTTAAAATTAGTCTCTAAGTGGAGCTTTAAAAGATAAAAAATACAATAAACGCCTATGTAATGACATAGCCAATGATTTAAGAAGAAAATAATAATAATAATTACAAAAAAGCGCTATTTCTAGTTTTGGACCAAAAATGGCCGCTAAGAGGGGTTTGGGGGGGATTTCCGATTGGCTCCCCTTCTAAAAATGTTATTTTATACATTATCTACAAACCTACCAAGTTTCATGCTTTTATCACAAAATGCAGTTTCTTTTCCCGTAGCCCCCTTACTACTACTGTGACTCTCAATCCTAAACTCAGGATAAATATAAGAGAAAAAAATGCTCTAGCCGTATTTAAAAGTTACCAGTTAATATGAACCTTAAATATGAACCAAAACTTTCCTCGGAAATATAGTGCGACTGTGAAAAGTTGAACCATAACCTTGACAACCTTTACATCTTTTTGGGCCAATAGAGAAGGGTAACTGGTGCTGAGTTGGGAGTTAGGTAGCAGTTTTGCAAAAGTATTTCAACTTCTTTTTTCACTGAACTCTCGAAAAAGAAGTAAACATTGCCAAGGTCAAAACTCAACTTATCAAAATCACACTTCTCCCAGACCAAAATTTAAGTCACATCAAATTAGTTCAGGCTCACATACAGCTTGTGTTACCGTATGTAGAAGTATAGTTTGCTTAGTATATCGTGGGATTACACACTAAGTGAAAATTATTAATTTTCAAATTTTTAGTTTATCTTACACACAAAAATGAGCTGTTTCTACTGGTGAAACCCACTAAGTCATATATTTATTATGCAATGCTATACTAGTGAAATACATATAGTCGTGTAATTAATGATAATTATTAATGCCCTACCATTATCATGCTGTTTTTTGACTTAGTGTGTTTCACTTGTTATGTTAATTATACCAGTCGGGTACGCGAGCATGAGTAGATACGTCTACACTTGTTTTAAGATGGAATAGGTACGGCTTCCAGTTTTACGAGCACCATTAAGGTGGAAGCCCGATTTAGCTCAACACACCTGCCATAAGACCCATTTATGGGGCAGGCAGCCTTTCACGACATACACACCTTCACACCGAGAAAGGAAAAGGACAGAAGAGAGAGAAAGTATATCCGTGTCCGAGACGGGATTCGAACCCGGGGCCTCCCCATTCCTAGTCAGACATATCTGACCACTGACAAAGTGGTCGGCTTGCTTAGCATATTCTAAACTTTTATAATTTCTTTTAATGTGTTATAAATGTTATGTTTTGAAGTATCATACTCTCCCTAAATTATTAAACTTAAAATAGCGTATACTGTGTAAATCAGCATGTAAACTATTCTTCGAAATCGCTAAGAATATTGTGAGCTAGATTTTCAAAGTCAGAAAACAGGATTACAGCACGATTGTGGGTTAGTGAATCTTTCTTCTTAAAATGCAATTTGACCTGATGTTTGAAAAGTGCCCAAATTAAAAATCCATTTAAATGAATTTATTATAACCCTAATAACGAATAATTATTATTAATTTAGCTCAAATTCTAAAGATGAGCGCATTCCTTTCCGACAAACAATTGCGTAAAACATCCCATTTAAGCACTCTCACTTAAAAGTCCAGAAATCAGTTCTGGGAAGTGGGGAAAGCGTTTTATGGATCTTTTATTAGCTGTATAGTGGGCAATAAAAGCAAACATGTTCCGCGAACTTAATAGTCTCGATGCGGTTTCTGACCTTCCAGAACTAATGTTTTAATCATCTTATTGAAGTACTTGGAGGAAACTTTATGAACCATTAGAAATTCCCGTCAAAAGAAAGTTAAATACCGCAACATTGTATTTACGTCTGTTTGCGTCTCTGATATATTAATTGCGAGGGATAAATAAACCCCAGACGTTCGTTTATTTTCAGTGCGAACATTTGCTTTGTATTATTTTCAGTGCGAATATGTGCTTTGTTGTATTATAAGCCTGATTTTTCAAAAATAGACGTATGTGAATGTTACGCAAGCCTATTATTTTATTCATTTATTTATTTTGCAGTCATATTCATGTAATCATATTTTATAATTTGCATATTCATATTTTCATTTCGGACATAGTGTTATACTTTTCGCGTAAACCTAAGGAGTTATAGCGAAGCTTTCTTCAACTGCCCTATTAATGGCTCATAATTTCATATTGCCATATTTTTCTAAATTTCCATGTGATTTTTCCAAAATAGACGCATGTGAATGTTGCATAAGCCTATTGTTTCATTTATTTATTTATTTTGTACTCATATTCTATATAATCACAATTTTATACTTTGCATTCATATTTTCAATTCAGACACAATCTTATACATGTCTCATAAAACTAAGCAGTTATAGCAAAGCTTTCCTCAACCGTCTTATCAATGGCTCATAATTTCATATTGTCATAATTTTTACACTTCCATATGTAAGAAAAGCAGTAGAAAACTTTGTACAATTACTGAAGTTAAAAATGCAAGACAACGTGTCCAAAAGTACAAATAAAATGTTTTGCTAGAGTTTTCTAACTCTTTTTAAACATTTTTTTTTTTGTACTTTTGGACACGTTGTCTTGCATTTTTAACTTCATTTCCATATGATTCTGATTCATAGGAGCTTTTTGCTTCGTTTTATTTCTTCTATTATTAAAACTTTTTAAAGCATCCATACATAGAATAAGAAATTGAAATAATTTTTTATTTATGACTTAATTTCTATGATTTTCTCTTGTACTTTTTCGGAACATACCACTGGATTAAAAAAAAATAATATCATTAATAAATTTAGCTTTATTAGTCGTCTGATCACAATCATCTCAGATCCCTTTCACATTAAAATTACCATTTCTATCACGATAATGAATATTACGATTAATAATCGATGAACGCATTTGTTGCACAAAACAAGTTATAAATGCTCAGAATGTGTTAAATTTTGTTTCATCGCATAAACTATGAAAAAAATAAAATAAAATAAAATAAAACTCTACTTTTATATAGTGAAATCAATTTTGAAAAAAAATCCGGAAATTGTATTCAAAAATCATTCCTTTGTCTCGGTGGTGGACATATCTTGTGAGATACGACTATTACTGAGAGAAAAAGGATATTTAAATACGGTTTTTGAAAGTCTTTAGAATTTCATTGCATTAGAAGTTCATATTTTTTATAATGTTCAGGTAATGAAATTTCTATCTAACATAATTGGAGTCTTTGTAGGGTGTTTTGTGCAAAATTAATGCTTCCGTTACTGTCCATATTTATTTAAGTTCGAAACGTGATTTAAGTTTATTATAATTTTTTATTGTGATTAACTGATTGATGGCATTACTTACGGTTTACAGCATAATTTGAAAATTTTAACAAGCAGTGAGTGTAAACAATTCATAAAAAAAGGAAACATTAAAAGCATTAAAAAAGTTCAGAAATGCATTAAATACTCTGATGTTAATTTCTCTTATACACATAATTCGAGAGAGAATGAGATAGGTTATTTACTATTATTTCCTTAATTAAAAAATAAAAAGAAAAGAAAAAAAACGCTGTCCTGTATTAATGGAGTTTAAACGAATAATATAAACGGACGAACTTGTAGTGGTATTATTCGTTTTACCGTTCGTTCAAAATACGGTTTAATTTAAGAGAATTGATTTACATGATATAATAACAGCAGTCAAAATATGCGAAGCGTAAAACACCTATTATTACGATTTGTGTTGGTGTTATTCACTGAAAACAGTGAAGGTTAATCACATAAAGTGAAGCAGTGAAATAGGATGTAATTTAGAAAATGTCAATTTACCACTTTGAATGACCGTCCTAAATATCGCATGCATTTCTAGATTGAAAGAAACCTTTCTTCGCTATTTGACTCTGTGTCTTTTCTTGCGTGACCTTTATTCAACGTGTAAAACATTTGACGACAGATTTTCCTAAAAGATATTTTCTCTTATTTAAACATTACACTGAAAATAAATGCTTTGTTAACGGAATCTTTTCTTTTATATAAGAAAAGACGTAGAGTGTTATGTGCGGTCACACTGCAAAAAATAATGTGTTGTTTTTACAGTATAATACTGGCAGCAGAGGTTCCAGTTTAAAACTGTAAAATGCACTGTAATAAACTAAAATTAACAATTTAACAGTTCATTACTATAAAGCAGCAATTCTTCAGTTACTTACCACAATTTTACAGTTTATTACCAAGAAATTAGCTGTATTATACGGTAAAAACAACAGTATAATACTGGCAGCAGAGGTTCCAGTTTAAAACTGTAAAATGCACAGTAATAAACTGTAAAATAAGCAATTTTACAGTTTATTACTGTAAAGCAGTAATTTTCCAGTTTACTAGTGTAAAACGAGCAATCTTACAGCTTATTACTGTAAAATTAACAATTTTACAGTTTGTTACTATAAAATTAGCTCTATTATACTGTAAAAATATCTATTTTTTAGTCTAAAGTATAGAGTATATACGTGAAATTTAAGTTACGGCAAAATCGTTTCTTCGAATCCTATTATGACATCGTTTCTGTGCAAAGTTTTAATTTAACTTCTTTTTATGTGCAAGGATAGACTTTTTGAGATATCCCTGAAGCATCATAGTATATCCAGGGGTGGAGATATAATATCTGTGAGTGGTGCACCCAGGATTATTTCCTGGGAAGGGCTAAAAGTTTTGTTAAGTACAAAAGTCGGCGGTTTGTGAAAACTGCCGCAATAGGTCTGTCTGCAAATCTGTATTATATTATTTATTTATTTACTATTATATTTACAGACCTATAAATAAACTAACTTTTTCTAAACTGAAGGACCCCATCCAACCATTTGATCAGTGGGGCATCTATTACATAAACTGTCAATGACAAATTGGATACGAGGGACATCAGGCGAGCTCTTAACTCCTTATGTCCCAAATTAATTTAGCAATGAATTTTAATTTTTTTTTTTTGGTTTTTTGAGTCGCAAATGTATCAAAAAACATTTTTACCGAGCATAAAAATGTAAAAACTTTTGGGGTCTAAGGCCCCCTACGGCTTAGGGCTCCAAGAAAACTGTTTCTGATTTCAGGAACCATCTTTCCGCATCTCAGCGAAGTACAAGAAGTGGTACTCAACAACTTCAGCATGATTCCAGCCATTTAGGATTCATAATACTAAATTAATATAAGCGGGACTTCTGAGTCTCGTCTGGGCATAAAGAGTTAAATTTAGGCTAAAAGAACATGAAAATTATATTAAAAAGCAGGAACTTTCTAAATACCGAACTGCTAAAAATTGTTGGCATTTAATGATGTCTGAACGTCCAATCATGGTTCATCACATGCGGATATACCTGATTGGTCTAACTCTTGTTTCTTTTGTATTTAAACTCTTCCAATCCATTGTTTATTCCACTTATATTCTAGGCGAATTCCAATTTCTTCTCATTAGGCGAAGTTTCTCGGTTCGTACCTTTTTATTAATGTCGCCAAGTGTTTCTTCTTTGTTCAGTACTTTGTTCTCATCAGAAAAATATCAGTTGGCAAGTCGTTTTCCCACTCCCTCGCTTTTCTTTTCCTTCAATCCGCTCATTATGGTAAAGAAAATATTCCATTTCTAAATAATTTCTCTATTCCACTGTTGCAAGGTCATCGCGAACAAGCACGTTCTACACACGATCTTCTTTAAATGTCAGCAACCAAAAAGTACCCCCCGTCTCTCTCTTTTATTTTTACTTATTAGACTGAATTCTACATTAACGAAAAGCAGCTATTGTAGTCTACCGGTTTTTAAAAATGTCATCATTAGTGGACGACCGCTTGTGGTTTACGTTAGTAAATATTCAAAAATAAGAAATTTTCCTCTTCAAATTAAAGTGATATACACAAGCACGAAATAAGAGATCGTCAGGTCACACCATAGATTCTATCTAAAGGAGTTAATTTTTTTATATATATCCCGCGTGTATATGAATCTAGCTGCTATCCATAAATGATTTCACTCTTTTACAATAGATATGACCTCCTTCCTCTCTCTTTTTCAAAAAATATCACACATGGTACACTGTATTCCAAAACACAGTGTTATAAAAATACTTTTATTTCAACCGAAATGTGAACTCACGCTTCTTGTTGTCTCTTCCCCACACTAGCCACAAACTGTCACAATTTTACAAGCCCCATCTCCCCTATGTGTGACATCATTTGTGAACGACCCCAAAAATATACATCAAGTTTGGAAATTTGTTTATGTTCGTTGATTGTTAACCCCTGACGCAACAAGAAAATGGGTTATAAGTTTAATGTGTCTATGTATCTGTCTGTGCATGGCAATCTAGCGCCTAAACGGATGGACCGCTTTTTGAACACTTGATCGAGAGTGTTCTTAGCTAGATCGTGTCTACGGATGACATTAATTAATGAAGATATTGAAAACCTTTAAAACGAGAAATTTTTCTGCGTTTGATAGAATGTATTTTTAACTTCCATGTTATGTAGAACTCGAATTATAACTTTTGTTTGGCAAACGCGGCAAAGCCTTTATTCACGCTATTGGAAACCACTGTCGTTGTTGGCCGACAAGGAAAGAAAACTCAATGATTTAAAATGTTTATCTGTTGTCGATTTCTAGATGCTATTAATTAAAATACTTGTAACATATTTTAGTATAAGGATTTTAAAAGGATTTTCAATCTCCCTCTTTATTTTGGTTTTGCAACTAGCAAATTTTACTATTAAAGATTATCTTTCCTTTTCCGTGTTCACCATGTCCTATTGAAAACAATTAAATATAAACTTAAAATGCTTTCTGATCAGTGAAATTCGTTTTAATATGAGATACACAATCAGAGTCGCTTTTTTTTTTCATTTTAATTTAATCTTAGTACTTGTGTACCATTTCCTTTTGAATGAGTTTCAAATGAACGTAGTGCGTAACTGTATATGACTTTAGTAGATGTTAATGGGTTAACGAGCGTGATAAATGTAAACATCAGGAATAACATTAATAAATATTTCGAAAACACGCAAAAACCTTTTCGTGATTATTTTCCCCGTGTTTACTTGAAAAAACAAGGTGCTGAAAGGATTAAAAACTTGATAAGCGGAAGCTCATGAATCACTTCCGGGCGCTCTCCAAACACATGAAATATCACAAGCCATCCCCCCGGCAACTCTATTACATCCATCATTTTCCACATGCTATTCGCTCAGGTACGGAGTCGTCCCCTTCTTTTGTAGCAATCTTCGTTGCTCCACGTGGAGTTGCAAACGTTCGAAAGCCATCCGTCACAAATGCCGGGCGCTAAATTCTGGTTTGTTATTTATAGACGGGATGGCTCTTTCTCTGCTGGTAGGGACGAAAACGGAAAACACACTCGCACCCAAAATATACTAATGATGGTGAAGCACGAAGAGAAGAAAAAAAACCTTCAAAAGCTTAGACCGAACAACGAATAGGAAGATATTGCTGGAAGTTATCGTTTGTGGTTTGAAGCTTCAACTAGAAAAGTTTTTTTTTTTTTTTTTCAAATTTATTTTAGAGAAACCCAGATTATACTCCCCTCCCCCCGAATCTAATTTCCCCCGCATTTTACGTGCCTCTCAACAGGTCGCAGTTTTACTCCCTTTTTGCAAAGGAAGTATTGTGATCGCGAAAAATATTTCACTCAAATTTCGGTCAAAACTTTAATTTTTCTCACCCCTGAATGAATATTGAGTAAAGTTTACAAATACCTTTGTGCTATCTATGTAGAGAAAATTACAACGTTAAGGAGGCACAAATAAGCAGGGATACTGCTGACACGTGTTTCGGCGTTACAAGGAACGCATTTTTCAATGCAAAAAAAAATTGAGCTTATGGATGCACAGACATCCGACAAAAGACACTTTTTGCATTGAAAAAGGCGTTACTTGTAACGCCGAAACACGTGTTTGCAGTATCCCTGCTTATTTGTGCCTCCTTAACGTTGTAATTTTCTTTACTATATTGAGTAGTTCTTTCGACCTGTCAGCACGTGTATATGCATCTACCAACATATAAACACCCGAAAAATAATTTTCGACCATCCCCGAGAGAATAGGGAAGTTTTCGATTTTTCAATTTTATTTTTATATGATAGAGCAACATACATGAACATCAACGGCGAAAAAATTTTCGCGCTGCGACAAGTAGTTTTTTTTTTAAATAATTTTTAAATTTCAAGCGGCTGTGACGTCACTGGGCATTCGTTGGCGCTTTTGAACTTTCTACTAAGGCGAAGAAAGAGCGAGAAGCTTAGATGCGAGGAGCTCGAGAAACCGGTTTCTCCGGCTTCCGCACTGTTGTTCGCTCTGCACTCCCGTAATTTTTTTTCCTCGCCAAGTGATGCGTTCTAAAAATTTGAATACGGATTTCGCCAAAAAATATCAAAACAATCACCCCTAGCAGGGTATTGGATTGCTCTTTGATAAATCCAGTTTTAAATAGTGAATTAGTAGACTTTAAGGTATTGATTACGGAAGGAGAAAATCCCGCAATGAAACGATAATATAGCAAAAATCCAATTTTTATGGATGAAAGGCTGAAAGTTACTGCCATCTGACGTCACGGGTTTCGGTTTGAAGGCGCGCTTTTTTTGCGCGTGGGTTTTTTAAAAAATCATTAAGAATCAACCGTTGTGTTTTAAAATTCGGCAATGGTGAATTTATGTGTTTTGTAAGCCTCTTAACAATATCTAGTCGTTAAAAAAGGGATATTCAATAGGTCACAACTACCCTATTACAACGAGTTTTCTCTGGGACGTCTGTATGTCGCATAACTCAAAAACGGTATGCCTTAGAAGCTTCTAGTTTGGTATGTATGTAGGCTCTGAGGGGGTTCTAGTTTATTTTACTGATAGTGTTCCCGTATTTACTTTTTCCTATACTTTACGTTCATTTTACACAGTCCCTTCAAAAACGTAAAATGGGGTTTCACTGTGTCATTATGTTTATTACTGTTGTTATTATTATTATTTTGTATGTTTCAGCAAGAGATAGAGTCAATTTGCTTTCTATTGACGATGACCCTTAATTTTACTTAATTTTGGTGAAACATACGCTAATCAGCACCAGGGTCAACCATAGGCCATATTAGCCTAGTCGGAAACTAGGCGTCCGTCCTTGAAGTCTAGGCTTGGAATCGGAGTAGCATAAATTTGGCGTTTTATGATGTATGGGACTTTAGAGCAGGCAAATTTGGACCATCTTCTGTTACACCATACCTTTTTTGTTTTTAGAGTGCTCAAGAAAATCTTCACTCCATGGTTACGATACGATTCAATAGAATTCGAGATAAGATGAAGATAATAATAAAGCATGCAATTGGGAAAATATTTAATAGGATTGACTTACTTAGGAAATATTTGGCTTTGCAACAATCTGATTCCTTTGCTTGAACAGGTATTAGGTTTTCTAATTTCTCTCTACTAAGCGAAAACCAAAACTCACGAAGACTCTTGACTGTACTCTTTACAGTCAAAGTTTGATGACTTTTCAATTCCAGAAACAGCAGGAGAAATTTCTCTGAAGGCAGGAAGCTAGAGATTGAACAATAATGCAGGATACTACACTGAAGTGACAAAAGTCATGGGATACCTCTTAATATCGTGTCGGCCCTCCTTTTGCCCGGCGAAGTGCAACAACTCGACGTGGCATGGACTCAACAAGTCGTTGGAAGTCTTCTGCAGGAATATTGAGCCATGCTGTCTCGATAGACGTCCATAATTGTGAAAGCGTTGATGGGGCAGGATTTTGGGCACGAACAGACCTCTCGATGGTGTCCCATAAATGCTCAATGGGATTCATGTCGGGCGATCTAGGTGGCCAAATCATTCGTTGGAATTGTCCAGAATTTTCTTCAAACCAATTGCGAACAGTTGTGGCCCGGTGACATGGCGCATTGTCATCCATAAAAATCCCATCGTTGTTTGGGTACATGAAGTCCATGAATGGCTGCAAGTGATCTCCAAGTAGCTGCACATAAGCATTTCCAGTCAATGTTCGGTCCAGTCGCACTAGAGGACCAAGTCCATGCCATGAAAAAACAGCCCACACCATTACGGAGCCACCACCAGCTTGAACAGTGCCTTGCTGACAGTTTGGGTCCATGGCTTCGTGGGGTCTGCGCCACACTCGAACCCTACCATCGGCTCTTACCAGCTGAAATCGTGACTCATCGGACCAGGCCACGGTTTTCCATTCATCTAGGGACCAACCGATATGCTCACGTGCCCACGAGAGTCGCTGCAAGCGATGTCGTTCTGTCAGTAAAGGCACTCGAGTCGGTCTTCTGCTGGAATAGCCCAAGAAATCCAAATTTCTCCGCACAGTTCTAGCAGACACGTCCATTGTACGTCCCACATTGATTTCTACGGTGATTTGACGCAGTGTTGCTTGTCTGTTAGAATTTACGACTCTTTGCAGACGTCGCCGGTCTCGATCTTTAAGTGCAGGCGGTCGACCACTGCGCTGTCCATGGTGGGATGTTATGCCTGAAATTTCATACTCTCGGCACACTCTTGACACAGTGGATCTGGGAATGTTGAATTCTCTAACGATTTCCGAAATGGCATGACCCATGCGTCTAGCTCCAACTAACATTCCGCGTTCAAAGTCTGTTAATTCACGTCGTGCGGTCATCATCACGTTAAAACCTCTTCACATGAATAACTTGAACAGAAATGAAAGCTCTGTAAAAGCACTGCGCATTTATACCTGTTCTATGCGATGCTACTGCCATCTGAAAATTTGCATATTGCTATCCCATGACTTTTGTCACTTCAGTGTATTGCCTAAAACAGAAGGGTTGACAAGTCTGGGAAGACATTTTTTTTTTACTTGAATTGTTGAAATTGCATCCTCAAATTTCTGAGTTTCCGTCGTATTTGACGCAATTGCTTCGTGAAAAATGATCTAATCGAAGTTATAGTCAAAGTGACGAAAATTTGAGGGATTTGTGGATGAATTTTCAATGGCGGACCTAGAAATATTTCAAGGGAAGGGTGATTGGTTTTATTACATATTCATTACTACCATCTTGGTTTACTAATGCTGACTTCAAATGTTTTGCACTTCAATTTGCGAAGCGTATCCTGAGTAGAACCCTAAACCTCTCATCGGCTATCAACAAAAACAGTTTAAAAATGCCTTTTTCGAACTTCAACATTGAAAATTTACCAGCGGGGAGTTCCTCAAAGGAGGGTTGATCGCCCCCATTGCCTCTCCCTTGTATCCTTCCCTGTGAGTTTTTGACCCAGTAAGGAAAGAATCGTCGAAAATTTCGAGCCTTAACCACCATATAGATGGAAGAAAAAAAAAACTATTGTATATGATTGAAATTGAATTACATTTGTACCATCTGAAAGAATCAAAGGCGAGTCATTTCAGTGAGCCAAACAATATTTTCTCCTTGAAATAAATATATTTCCCCCATAAAAACACTGTATCCTTTTCTTTCATTCCCTTTTCATTCAATTTAAGCCACAAATAATACAACTGCTGATTCATTTGAATGCTTTTATTTAACCAGAGTGCAAAAGAGCGGAGCTTTCTGTCTCATATTATTTGAATGGAAAGTGGAACACTGTGTTTCAAATAATAGTGGGATTGATATTGGAAAAGAAATAACGGCACACCGTGTCAACTAAAAGAATAGGATAAGGGAATTGTGTGTGTTTTTCTCCCACAAAAGACTGCGTTTTATTTCAAGTTTCCTTCATTTTACGTATTTATATTGAGTTTGATTTTATTTATTTATTTTTAATAATATAAATAATACAACAAAGATCTTTTTATGTTGACTCCAAATACATAATTTGTTACTTTTCTTACCCTGTAAAAATTCTAATTGAAATGTACCAGTTTTCAAAAGTGATAATAATTCTGTTATCAGGAAGATTTCTTGCATATGGTTATGAGTTACGAGTTACGTCCCATAGTCGGAGCTTAGGCAGACCTGCAAGTGAATACAACATATCTCGTTACGGCATAGGGGTATATCTGATAGAAACTGATACCACCTTCACACTGGTAGTTGAAAGATTTTAGTGAGTGTTATCTTAGCTTTTATGAGAGGTTTACTGCTTCTTGTTCTCTTATGGCCATTCGAGGCTGATGAACCCTAACAGGAGTGAAACCACAGTACTTGGATGCAGTAATGAGCTCTTTGGTATTTGCACATATACGCGGAGAGATGGGTAAGGATTGCTGTAATCTAATTTCATTTTAGTAGTGCATATATGTAAAAAGGAAAAACAAAGTATAATTCACAAAGCAAATTTTAATCTTTGCAATGCTTTCTTACTAATAATTACTACAGAATGCATTCATAACTTTGACATGAAGTAGTGACAAATTAATTTTGGATAGAGCTGAGGTAGTCTTCTCTGTTAGACACCGAGCTCGTAGGCCCTAGTTCGATACTGACTCGTAGAAGACCCTGTTCGGTATAACAGCGAAAGATACTCGTGGTCAGAAAAGTCCTCTAGTTTTCCACTACATATCAATATCTTTTGGAGTATGAGACGAGGGTTGTTTGGCTACCGATCTGGATAAAAATGATCGAAATGTTAGTAGATGGTACTTATATCGGTCGTGTGTGGTATGAGATATGTCGGATTTCCATCCTAGTCCTTTTAATACTTGTTTGTAATCGCAATTGTATGCCTTAAACCGAGTACTAGTATATTATGTACCTCTCAGGCTCGATTTTACTGGTGGTTTAAGCCATAACACAGCAACAACAGTTTCTTAATATTTTGATCGCGGGATGGCTGAAAGAGTAAAAATTATGTGTTAGAGTGACGTCTTAAAAATTGCAATTGAGTACGCCAAGGTACTTCCCAAATGTACGATCATCAGAAAATCTCTATTGTTATAAACCAAGTGTTTAGGAGAAATGGGGACTTGAAGATCCAAAGGAGAACGAGAGAATAAGAGACAATTGAAAGAGACTTAGAAATAAAAAATGAGTTGACCCTGCTACATATAGAAATGACGCATATTGCTTTTCTTTAAAAGAGCATATTTGAACGTGTTTTTAGTCTCATAAACCATCTATCTGTCATAGTCTACTCATTTTCTCGATATTTCTTTTTTGGCTTGAGCAACAGAGAAGGGAGGAACAGTTCTAATGCTAAGGAGCATGATGAAACCTTCTTTCTCAAAATGCTCAAAGTTTAATCTTTTTCTTTCATTTTTATATTAAAATGGAATGTCTGAGTATGTCTTGAAGTTTATATTAATTCTGAATACAAAAATTACTCAAACATAGTCACAACCTTTACCGACATTCCACAAAAAAATAAGCAAATTTTAAGAAATTGACTGTCGAGAACTGGCAAGTGAGGGTGGCAAATTATGGTTCAAATGAACCAGCTTCACTACCTTTTTTTTCTTTTTTTTTTATTGCTGCTTAGTTGGATTTTCTTCAGTATTACACTAAGGCGTGGTTTCCTTTAACGATACACAAAACTAATAAAAATGCTTATTGCCTGTGGAAGAAAGTATAACTAACAAACTGTTTGAAGAAATATTCATAACTGATGTAGACAAAATTTAGGGCGCGAAAAAATGTGACTCAATTTTGGAAGGTTTCCTTAAGTTTTTTCCCAAAGCAGTGATTGATTCAGAATATTATTAATTATTTTCTTTATAATAAATAACAGCAGCTGTAATCTAGTATTTTTGAAGTATCATTAGTGTGTGTGTGTGGGGGGGGGGGAGACATGTAACTTTTATTTCTCTTAATGTAACATAACACTTCTTCTATTCTTATCAGCGAAAAAGAGCTCGACTGACAAGTTGCTTCCACTAATTAAGAGGAAAATTAAAAAAGATACACTTAAGGCTCCATTTATCAGGCCATGGTTAAGTCAGGAAAACGTATATGCCTGTGGACAGCAACAATTTCTTCGGAATGGAGGATCTCTTCCATGGAACATCTTTCAAAACCACTTAGCATCAAGAACAAGGCTAATCATTGTAGTTCACCCACTTTTGGCAAAGAGATTCAATCCATCAAGATCTACGCGTGGATTACCAAACAGTACATCTACGGCTTTGACGATTCCGTCACCTGCATATTTAGAACAGGTTGCTGCCAACTACAGCGACGGAAATAGATCTTTGGAACTAAATCTGGAGGGACAGATGTCGGAGATTAGCTTATGTCCTTCTGTTCAAAACTATATCTTCTTCTTTTGATGAAAGGGTTTGTCTTCGTATTATCACGCCATCATCGAGGACATTACCCCTTTTCTTTTTATCAGATAGTATACCAGGAGGCGGAATTTACCAACCATGCTTTTCAAGCTAAATTATATATCTAACTTCAAATCAAAACTCTAATGCCAACTCACTCAGCGTTGTTGAATCAGGAAGCTAGGGACAAAATTTTAAAGTGGAGGGAGAGGATGGAAAAAAAATATCTGGTGACATCAAATAGTCTCACGCAGTTTGCAATCAAGAAACTTGCAAAATTTTAAACATCATATCAATGACATTTAAATCTCACAGGTATCTGAAACGTGCCTTATGCATTAAAAGGAAATAGTTAAATAGATAATTATTTTTTTCTTGTTTTTAATTTTCGGTTACGACCATAGTCGACGTTTTCTACATTTTACAACTTATTACTCAGAAATACTCTGAATAACTTACAAGTACTAGAGTTAGAACTTAAATAGTGGAAACCATCTATTTTACATTCAATATACATGCTACCAAATTTTACCACCTTTCAATATAGGCACTATACCAGTGTCTAAAGCCCGTATCCATCTATGTGAAGTCGTAGAATACAGGTAGTTCGGCGGATAGTTCGAATGGAGCGGTAGACTGCCGTAAGAATTTATGGAACATTTCTGAAGAGAATGCTCTGTCGAGGTTTCTTCGTCTTAAGAATTAGATCAAAGTCCCAAAGGCTTACGTGTTGACTTTGACTTAATTCTTGAGAAGAAGAAGCCAGGACGCAGTACATTCGCTCCAAACTGTTCCTGCCCTAAATAAATAAAATCTAGTAAAATTTAGCTGCTATTGGTGATAAGTTTCATCAAAGTAATGGTGCTTTTGGTGGTTACCAGTTAGTAAAAGCATCACTACAGTACATTAATGAAACTTGGTTAATTAGGTGGTTTACAGCTAAATTTTGCAATTTCTTCGTGAAACATTGAACTTTATTTTCAATATTGCATAACGGAAATCTCACATATCGTCGGCACCATGCTAAAATTACGAATGTGAAAATTGATACTTTTCAGGAGAGCCAAAACACTGAACATAACTTTTCCTCACTTGACTTGTTTGCTCATTTTCAATTTTTAAATTTTATAGATATCTTTACGTGTAAAACTATCGTTCGAAGGTATCATTTTAATTTTAATTATTTGTAAAATTCGAACTTTAAAACGAACTTGAAAAATGCGATTTTTCCCATTCCTTATTTTAGCATGATGCCGACGATATGATAAAGCCTCTTCAAATATTTATTTAAAAAATGGGGAAAACACGAACCAATGTTTACATGATTTTTCCGATAAATTAACCATTATTTTACATTGGTAGTTTACTCTAGACTTATTTTTAAACTTATGTACTCTTAACCACTCTTGGGAGCGACAGAATAAAGTTAGAATTTAAGAAAGGAGAGAAAAAAATGCTGTTATTGCCATCACAAACCAAACTGTTCCAGGGTCATTCCATTTTAAATCAACAAATGGGGTGCGCATCACCATTTTTGATTTTGATGAAAATTGGCATGTGTATTCCTTTTACTTCCCAGAGCTCAAAATAGTGTTCATTTTATTTTTTTAAAATTTACCCTTTGATATATAGGCCATTTTTGTTGTTGGCAACAGCGAAAATCGGGCATTTTGATGCTTTGTCTTATGAACTATAACTTTTTTTCTATCAAAGATTTTGAGCTCAAATATAGCTCATTTGAAAGCTAAGAAAGAGATCTTTTTATATATGCTATCAATAAATTTCAGATTAAAAAAAAATACTTATTTTTTAAAGGTCAAAGTTCACGACGAAAATGACATTTTTTACTACTTTCGAACATTAAAAAACCCATGAAGGGTTCAAAGTAACAAGCCCATTTTTTCATCATATACTTATCGGCATGGTTACTTACTGTATAAAAAAAATTGGCTTGTTACTCCACCCCCTTTATGAGATAAGCCCCCCAAAAGTTGTAATTTTTTTTAAAAATCCAATTTTCAACGCTAAAAAAATGCATGTGGGGGACTAGATAAAAAAATGTTTATTTGTGTTATTTTAAGTACTTTTTACCAGTTTTCTAATAAAACAAAAGTTGCTTTGTTATTCAAGGGCGTTCGGCAGATATAAGGGACTGAACTTTCAAAAAATTGCACAAAAACAACACGATTATATTCATTTTTTTAAAACTTTTTTTTCATTTAAATGTAATTATATACATTATTCTTTGCCTTAAATGCTAAAAAAAGACTAATAAGAGCAATGAAGAAACATATTTAAAGTTTAATAAGATAATTTAATATTTTTAACACCTGGGAATATAGAATACCACTAAACTTGTCTGATTTTTAAACATCTGATTGCTACCTACAACAGGACTGAGCATTTCTCAACTTGTCCAGGTTTGTTCATACCATGTAGTCATCCTTGTTCTGGCTTGCTCTCACATGTGTATCTTAGTTGTCTTTCAAATTCTGAAAGAAGTAGGTTGTTGAGTTAGTGTTTCTGCTGTAAAATCTTGTGAAGCTGATGTTATTTCTTTTCATTTCAAGTTCATTCATACAGAATGTTTTGTTAAAGGTAAAAGAAGAAATTCTTTAGAATCCTTAAATATAAATTTAAATTTGTTATTCTACATGTAAACTGTGAATAAGTTATGGATAACCCTAAATGCTCCATAGGAGTTTTTGAGAATGAAGATTGTAATATTTTCAGTTACAAGTAGGTACTGTAAATAGTATTTCTGAGTACAGTGATGATGATAAAACTTTACTGCACCTGAGTACTGGGTGTAAAAGTATTGAAACTGTTCGTACTTACCATGCAAAAAAATGTCTTGCCAAGTTTTGGACCTTTATGGAACTTCTTGCTGGTAGGTACAAACAGTTTCAATAGTTTTACACCCAGTTCTCAGGTGCAGTAAAGTTTTATCATCATCACTGTACTCAGAAATACAGTAGGCAGTCTACTGTAAATAGTAACTTAAAATATTACAATCATCATTCTCAAATACTCCTATGGAGCATTTAGGGTTATCCATAACTTATTCACAGTTTACATGTAGAAAGACAAATTTAAATTTATATTTAAGGATTCTAAAGAATTTCTTCTTTTACCTTTAACAAAACATTCTGTATGAATGAACTTGAAATGAAAAGAAATCACATCAGCTTCACAAGATTTTACAGCAGAAACACTAGCTCAACAACCTACTTCTTTCAGAATTTGAAAGACAAATAAGATACACATGTGAGAGCAAGCCAGAACAAGGATGACCACATGGTATGAACAAACCTGGACAAGTTGAGAAATGCTCAGTCCTGTTGTAGGTAGCAATCAGATGTTTAAAAATCAGACAAGTTTAGTGGTATTCTATATTCCCAGGTGTTAAAAATATTAAATTAACTTAAACTTTAAATATGTTTCTTCATTGCTCTTATTAGTCTTTTTTTAGCATTTAAGGCAAAGAATAAGGTATATAATTACATTTAAATGAAAAAAAAGATTTAAAAAAATGAATATAATCGTGTTGTTTTTGTGCAATTTTTTGAAAGTTCAGTCCCTTATATCTGCCGAACGCCCTTGAATAACAAAGCAACTTTTGTTTTATTAGAAAGCTGGTAAAAAGTACTTAAAATAACACAAATAAACATTTTTTTATCTAGTCCCCCACATGCATTTTTTTAGCATTGAAAATTGGATTTTTAAAAAAATTTACAACTTTAGGGGGGCATATCTCATAAAGAGGGTGGAGTAATAAGCCATTTTTTTTTATACAGTAAGTAACCATGCCTATGAATATATGATGAAAAAATGGGCTTGTTACTTTGAACCCTTCATGGTTTTTTTAATGTTCGAAAGTAGTAAAAAATGTCATTTTCGTCGTGAACTTTGACCTTTAAAAAATAAGTATTTTTTTTAAATCTGAAATTTATTGATAGCATATATAAAAAGATCTCTTTCTTAGCTTTCAAATGAGCTATATTTGAGCTCAAAATCTTTGATAGAAAAAAAGTTATAGTTCATAAGACAAAGCATCAAAATGCCCGATTTTCGCTGTTGCCAACAACAAAAATGGCCTATATATCAAAGGGTAAATTTTAAAAAAATAAAATGAACACTATTTTGAGCTCTGGGAAGTAAAAAGAATACACATGCAAATTTTCATCAAAATCAAAAATGGTGATGCAACAACTTTTTTGAAAATTTGTTGATTTAAAATGGAATGACCCTCCAATGATATTTAGTTAAAAAAAATCATGAAAACGTGCAGCAAAATCATACCTTCTGACTTCAACAATTAAAGTTGTTTTTATTCTTTTTTACTTTTCTGTTTTTTTTTTTTTTTTTTCATTTTGCGTTGTAAGTGAATTTTTGGTTTTGTTCATAATAATTTGCTTTTTCTTCGCTCAAAGCAAAAACTTTCAATTAGTCCCTACTTATGCGAGGAGGAGAGAGCTTATACCCCCCCCCCCCCGAACTTAGGTTTCACGCATAGACATTGGAAACACTCGCTTGTAGCGCGCGCTTGCGAGCGAGCGTTTCCAATATAAATGGTTTCACGCCGTACTGCTAATCCTAGCATGTTAATATAAGCTATAATCATGCTAAATGACAGGATCGGCAAGTCCTTTGTAGCTCTCTACACACACACACCCATACCCCCCCCCCTTAGATTTTGTAGGGCCCCGGGAGATTTGTTTATGCGGGGGCACTTCTTATATAGAAGAAAAATGAAATTTTTTTAATTGATTATATTGATTATGATTAAAATGCACTCCCTCTGCAAATGCAATCCAATTTTAAGTAACTTAAACAAGTAGTTCAAATAATTAAAATAATTTTAAGTACAGTACAGACCCTTTTATCCGGGAACCGAAAAACCGGGAAACCGGCAACTTTTTCTCGATTTTCCCGCCACTGTTTGAAATCGCATTTTCGGCAATTTCTGAAAAATGAACCTTTCATTTTCTAAATACCTAAACGATTTCTTTATAAATACCATATAACTCGCATATAGCTCAGAAATTTTTAATTTTTCAATTTCTATAAGCACTGCAGGATCGTTTCCTTCTGATTTTAAGATGCATTACTATTTATTATTAGTAATTTGGGTTTTATACACATGTGGCAAATATCACAGAAAACCGGGAAATTCAGTTATCCGGGATCGCTATGGTCCCGAACATCCTGGATAATTGGTTCTCTACTGTATATCTCAACTTTATGTATTAGCTAATTAAAATTAACAAAACATTTTTTTCTCAATATAAATTGCGACATACATTGCTGTAAGAGTCCCTCGAAGAAACTAATACTTTTCGCGTTTATGAAAAAAAAAAATGTCCAATGCGATTTTATTCCTTATCATTATTACTAATTTTATCTAGTAATTCAATTGATTGTTATAATAAAAACGTATTCATTTATTTTTGGTGTATATGATTCTTTGATTATATTATTTGTCATGTAACGTTGACTAACGTATAAAAACAACAGAACGCTCAAAACTTTTAAGGAATTACAACGACCTTACACTTGGTCAGCATATTGGAACGAAAGAAACCAGTTTTTCTCCGCCGCGGCTTACATATACTGGATAAAAACCCACATAGTAGAGAAACAAAAGAACGAAAATAAATAAATAAGAAAAAAGAAAAGATTTTACATGCTTCCGCTTACCCCGAAATAGCGGTTACCAACACTTATCTGCTACTTTCTAGGACAAGGAAGAAGAATCACTATTTCTTCTAATGCACCAGATACGGGTTGTGATTCACTCCATGAAACAGCAGCGAAAATACAGTAGATTTTCGAAAATCCGAGTCTCAAAAGTCCTTAGGTTCCGGTTAATTCGAGATCCGGATCTATTTACAAACCTGTGTGCCCCGGGGCACCGACAAATATGGTGCCCCCTACCCCCACAAAAATAAAATAAAACAGCCTTTTTATTTATTTATATGAAGGCTAAATTGAGAATTTATTTTCATAAAATAAGGTCATCTCAGCTATTAAACAAATACTTTAGTTCGAGGCGCCGAACACAGGTCCCATAAAAAAAAAAAAAAGCAAATGACAGAAATTTAGTGCCACCTTTCGTTAGGGGCCCCGAATGCCTTGCCATAACTCAGTCCCTGGCAGGCCCGTCATTTGGGGGGGGGGCAGGGGGGTCAATTGCCCCCCCCCCCCCTGACTTTCAGAAATCAATGCATTTACATATAAGTGGGCGTGGTTTTTTATGTTTTCCGATGAAATTGCATTGTATTTGAACCCTTCGCCCCCCTCCCCTGGAAAAACTTGAAATGACGTCCCTGGTCCCTGGGTACAATGAATTCGCGAATATCCGCGGTTCGAATTATCTGTGGATTTTTCACACATATGTTTTCTTTTTTTTAACGGTGATGACATATTGAACGCAGAAAAATGCGAGTGCCTCATTAGTCGTTTTTAGCTTTTAAATATATTTTTTATATTCAATGGTTACACTTTTTGCGGTGAGTTTAAATGTATGTGACGTATAAATGACTATTTTTAACTATTGCATACACTAGCTAATCGCTTTTTACCTATTTTTTCGGATTATCAGCGGTATTTCCTTATCCGCGGATAAACGGAAGTTTACTGTACTTAATCGACGTTTTAAGGTAAATCTTTAATAGCTAAACATATGATTTGCATTAAAATCTAAAGAAAAGGGGATGTTTCGCTACTATAAAATTTCCGTTTGTACACTGTTAAAACTATTGGTTGCAATTGGCACCTTTCCGGGGTGAAACGCTTGTAACAGGAGCGGCACCCAATAGGGTGCCGAGATTTCACCCTTGGCTTGGGTGAAAAACTGGCACCCTCAATTCAACGAGCAGCACGGGTGAAAAATAGAACCGTATAGGAGAGCATAATGGCACCCTCACTGTTCACTATTGCAGATCCCCCCTGTGCTGTGTGCGTTTTTGTTTTTCAATTGTGTTTACTTTTATTTATTGTTTTTATTCACGAAGTCTTGGTACATTTTCACCTTGAATTCAGATTTGAAAATGATCGAAACTTGCAATTTAAGGCATTTTCTCACAGTTCAGACTTTCCAACATATTTTAAAAGAATTCATGACTTGGATTCAACTCAGTAGTTTTAAAATGCTATTGATATTTACTACTGCATCATCTGTACCGAAAATGAAGAGGGAGGGTATTTTATGGATCCCTTTCAAAAACAATCAAAAATATTCAGTTGTATTATTCGATCAATAAAAAATTGAATCGTTTCATTAACTTCTAAAATTTTAATCAAGAGTAACATATTAAATACGTATGTAAAGTTCGACATTTAAATATCTAAACTAAAGGACTAAGAGATAGGGGTATTTGAAAAGCAGTTTTTGTTAAACGTCCAGTTTCTCGACGGATTAAAAATCGAAATACATTTTAAGGATCTATTCATTTCAACCGAGGGAAGAAAAAAAAAGTAAGCTCTGGTTATAACGAACTTAGCATTCGTTATCAATAACGCCAACGAAAGATATTGACTCTTTCTTTCTTGTTTTTATCGTGGCACACAGACGCATGATAAAAACAAATAAGAAAGAAAGAGTCAGGCAGATTTTTTTTTCCCCTTTCCTTCGCGTTCTGCTTGTTGGTTGTGTCTACGACGCAAAAGAGAATCGCTAAAAGAGATAAATGTCCGTTGGAACAATTTAAAAAGATTGTTATATGTTGGAAACTCTTAGAACTATGATTAAATGCATGTACTTACGTGAGAAATCGAAGATTAAAATGAAGAATTAATCCATTTTTGTAATAAACTCAAGGTGAAATCCAAGACTGAAAACACTGTACCAAAAATTCTGTCGTGTCGACGTAAACAAGATGTCTGCCTTTCAAATGGTTGATGATGGTGATGAGACCTTGGAGTCGCAATGCGCAGCCGCGGGCTACCAGGGGTGCCTTTCAGATGTCTCACTGAGCATGCGCTCGCCTAAAGGGTGCCAAAGGCGCTCGAGAATAAGCAGTGGGCACCTTCTGAGAGGCCTTTTGGTACGAAAAGAGCATTTCAAATTCGCTATGGCACCCTATGGCACCTTGTTTTCACCCCAGCTTTCTTATTTGCACCCCTGAGTCACCCGTAGTTTTAACAGTGTACATACAATAAAATTATTTTTAAGAAGTATTGAGAGGCCGGTCCCAATAACACTCGCCAAGTGTCTATATTCTTTGACTACTAAAGATACATTAAGATATGCTTTGGAGATAATAACTTAATATGAAAAACGACTTAAAATGGACACTGTTTTACGCCCTATTGTCCGAAGAAAAAAAATCAACTTTCTACGGCTAACAGAATTTTCCGGGTAAACCGCGTTTTCAGTAATCCGAGGTTGCTTGAGCCATAATTACCTTGGATTTCCGAGAATCTACTGTGTCTATGCATTACAAACTTGCCTCAAAATATAAGCTGCTAAAATTTGAAAGTAAAAATAAATTCAATTGCAGTAATATTCAAAGGTTTTTCTACATGAACGCTTTTCCAAAGAGATCAAGAAAATTCCGCTTTTTCTAATCAAGATTATTTTTCAGCTGAAACGCTTCAATATTGGATTTTAAACATCGCGTGCATTATTTATTTTCAAATTCAAGTATAAACTGCAGCAAAATTTCCCTATTAGAAAGTATTACTCACGTATTGACAGTAGCAGACACCAAAACTTTCGGAAAAATACTCTTAAAGTATTTAATATAACTTCTCGACGATATCTGTTTTTCCACATTGCTGACGAAAAGATAAACAACCTCTCTTCTTTGTAAATTGAAGCAGACTGGTAGCGTTCCCACTTTTAAAAAACAATAATAATGACACCAGCAGCCGTGAAGAATGAAAAAGGTTATTGGTTCGTGGTTTATTTCTTCAAAAAGTGAGCCTAAACTAAACATTATAAGAATTTGAGAAGTTCCTTTAATAAAATAGTCAACCCACTGTAAATATGGTTTAATTTAGGTATGTAGTAATTTAGGGACATCTCGACACTTAAACAAGAAAACACCTTAAGAAGAAGGTCTGTGATCTGCATTCTCGTGCCGCACATAGAAACCCCTGGAGTGGAGTGACCTAAGAGTATTGAGCACCCTCGTTAGTCGAAGTTCTTGAAAATTCAAAGGTCGACCCAGTATTAAAAGCCCATAATATAAGTTTTTCAAGTTTACAAAGCGTGAACTTGAAGATCAACAATGATTACGGTTAGAAATGTAGACAAAACGAAGCAGCGGATTGTTTTTTTTTTTTTTTCAATGTATTAGAAAATTGAAGGATAATTCTGTCGAGTTTTAGTCATTTTGAGTTTATTAGCTATAGATCGAATCCTTACATTAAGATCATCTAACGATTTGACTTTGAAAAACTCAATCTGTCTTGCATTACAATGATAAAAAATGCAACGTGACTTGAAGCGTGTAGATAGCTGAACTTAGAAAAACAAGAACTTGATCAAGCTATAAAAAGCAATATGAACTGCATTTATGTCGTTAAGTAGTTATGGCTAAATTAAAAGCGTATGCGTCAAAAAACAAGAGCATTAAAAATTGCTCTTTTCTTCTCTCCAACAAATAAAAGTAAAAAACTAAATTTCCAGCTTTGCATCTAAAACAAAAATGAACTTTTATATCATTTTTAATAACGCCAAAAGAGAACATGAATTCGAGAACGATGAAATGAAACATTAGAACCTGAACTCTTGTAGATACTAATGAACTTTAATCGCCAATAAACGAAACGGAGAAAAATGGCGAAATGAAACGCATAAAGGACCAGCAAAAAAGTAACTAAGAAAACAATGATGGGAACAAATAGGAGTTGAAAAAAGCTTCCTATTTTTTTCAGCTTTTAAAATATCCCGTGGATGTGACAAGGGGAGGAATTAAGTGATAAAAAAAAGCTTTCACCCCTCCTTCCTCATTTCATCGCCCTTATAAGAAAAGCTCATCATTGAAATTACACCATGATTTATTGTCATTAAGTGGAGAAGGCTTCGTGCTCGTTAGAAAAGGCGAATTCGGGGGACCTGGCCGAGGCAAAAAAGCCACATTATCTAAGCGATAATAAGACTTGGCTGTCAATGAGAAAGCGGCTAATAAGTAATAAAAATTTATTAGCTCCATAATAAAGGCCATTTCATCCGGGCATTGTCAATCTCTAACATGGCAGCAGTTCGAAAACCAGTACGACCTGATTAAAAGTAGATAATAATGTTATTTTTTAACCTTTTTGTTAAGGCAATAAAAAGTACGACAGCGGAAAATTGGTCTGTTACAGCGATGGTACTTTAAGCGATAGTGTGTTCAATAAATTTGCGCGATTAGGACTGCTTCTTTGCTTTTCTCACTCTCGACTTTTTCAATGAGAGTGGAAGATGATCTTTACAATTTCTTCTTTTGATGTTGAAAGGTAGATATTTAAATGCGAAAATGCCTTCCTAATAGTTCAGGCATTTGTTTTATATTTATTTAACTTTGAATTGCGAAAGGTAGGGACAACCCTACTTGGAAGACGCCATTTTGAGTGAATTAATTTCGCTGTAATGGAAAAATTCCCTTTTAAAACTTGGCACATTGCTTAGCAAGAGCTTACTAAAGCTTAATATACGCTGCAGAAGAATTATCTACATTACTGAAGCAGCGATGATTATCCTTAACTTTAAAATCATAGCATACTGACCTAATTCATTTGTGGCTGTTATTTAAATTCTACATATAATTAATAAAAAAGGAGTTTAGCAGCAAAACCTGTTCAATCTCCCTTTAAAAATTTTACTGGAGAGACTAAAAACATTTACAGATTAAGATGTTATTCTCAGAAAAACCGCTTTTTGACTGCAACTTTCCGACCTGATTAAGAGCCTTTTTTTTTTTTTTAAGAATCAGGCAGTCAAAAAACTTGACATTTTTGATTTTGCTGAAAATTTCAGAATATAGTCTTTATTTAAAATTATTAAACACGTGTTTTTTTATTTTTGCAAAAAAAAAATCTCTTCTTTCCGTTTTGGGAGGTCAAAGTTGGACTTTGCTCTTTTTTTCAATAAAAACATGCCAACTTAGATAAGCCAATACTTTTTGCTTTGGGAGTGAACCGTGGAACTGACAATTATTTTGTGTTCTACTATATTCCCACTAACTGTAAGTACATAAATATTTGTGAACGACTCTTGGGACAAAGGTCAGAGGTAACTCAAAGTTGTACGAAAAATAGTTTTTAAAGCAACTTTGACCGACCAGATCTGCTTGTGGCAACAGTAAATCACCGTAGTGTATATATCAGTAAATACCCACTAAAGTGTAGTATCCAAAAATATAAAGATATGTGTCGTTGTATTTTGCACATTGAAATATTTGACTCTGAAATTGCAGAAATTGCGAAATTATATGACTTTGAGGGTCATTATCTTCTTGCACCATGAGTGACCAAATATAAAACTAGCTGGAGTAGAAGCCTTTCTTGTCCCAGAAACACAATCAGTTGACAAACCTGTGACTACTCTTTCAGTTTTTGCATAATTCGGCTGTAAACTTTGCAAAATGAGTGTTTTTCGGCGTTAGAGAAAAAAGGCCAATTACTTGTTTTAAAATATGCATTGCTATAATTTGTAACACTATTATATCACAATTTCCTAACTAGCTAAAAATGGTTATACAATTGAAATCAAATTGAAAATGAATTCCCCAAAATACTCCATATACGTCAAAAACTATATTTTTTAATTTGTCCAGTCGACGTTTTTTTGTTGTACCCCTTTATTCCGTTCGGCTCCAACATGGTCAGCAATGTATGTACTTCTTGTCATTCTAGCTGCTGTAAAACGTGCGCTCTTGCTACACTGAAAAGTTAAAATAATCCTGTATCAAATCTACCATTTTAGCAAATGAACCGAAAATCCTTATAAAGAGTACCAAGTATCTAAATGTGTTTCAAAGAGGTTGGTTCCCAACAGAAAAAAGACACGTTTCTCTTATAAACAAAAGATGTATGTTTATGATATTTTCATGAAAGAAGAAACTGGTATAAAATCATCACCAGAACCACATCCAAAGAAATAAGAAAACAAATAGATCATAATGGGGAAAAAATATTTCAGACCTTTTGAATATATGACTTCTTCACAAATCAGAAGCTTCTTTAGCAGAATGTCACTTCTTAAAAATCTTGGTACAAAAAAAGAGCAAAGTCCAACTCTGACCTCCCAAAACGGAAAGAGATTTTTTTTTTCAAAAATAAAAAAACACGTGTTTAATAATTTTAAATACGACTATATTCTGAAATTTTCAGCAAAATAAAAAATGTCAAGTTTTTTGACTGCCTGTAGCGTGTTAAATAATTAAATTTTAAAAACTTACGGATTGAGGTGGTTTTGATATTAAACGCTTGAAGTAGAGTCGATTCATTAATGTACCTTTGATCTTTATTCTTATTTAAAAAAATTTCACTAAATTTTAAGTTTTTTCATAATGTTTCAAATGTCACATACCTTCTTCGGAAATTCTATAATATATATTTATCTATAATGATCGATGAAATTGAAGTTCTGAAAATGCAATTTTGGGCTACTTTTGATGAGGATTATTGTGAGGAACGGTTTTCCGTAATGAAATTTTCTGTTTACGACCTAATATTTTTATGGTTTGAGAAACAAACGTCTCCGACGCCAATAAAAACTTTTAGCATTCTGACACAGGTGGTACTCTGCAATGATACCTTAAATATATGATGATACCTGTACAATGATACCCAATGATACCTGTGCAAAGCATACTTGAAAATTTAAAAGAATAGTTCCAAAAGAAAGAGAAAAACTTTCTGCTTTTGATGGAATTTGTTTTTAACTTCCATTTCATAAAGAACTCGAAATATAACGCTTTTTAGCAAATCACTTTTGTCACTTTATTTTTATTTTAAACATCATGCCATCTGGATCTCCATAACGTTTTGTATTCCTTTCGTTTTAACTTTAAAGCTCGTTTCGTCATATTTAAAGGGGGGTTTAGAATAACTGGTGTGAATTTTCATTGAATTTTTTTAATTCTCTCTTTGTATTTTAACTTAAGTAGCATGCCTCCTAGATCTTTTTTTTGATAAAGAATTGTTTCACTTTCGTTTTTTACCTTCAAGATGTCTAAAACGAATGACATGACTTTTCATTACAATATTTTGATTTGATCTTTCTTTTTTTTTTTTCTCTTATTTGAAAAATTAAGGGGTATGGGAGAGGGGGCGATGTATTTTTCTCCTCTTTGAAGTGATTTTAATGACAGAAAAGAAATTGGAAGAAAAAAATTTAAGAAAAAGTTAATTGGATGCTCTATGAAGGTCTCATGTTATTTTTGTTTTGTTTTTCTATAACGTAATGCTTTTTTTTGTGTGTGCTAAAAAAGTGAAACATATATTTCGAAGATTTTTAATAAGATACTCTTAATGCTACAGACTTTCGGATATTCTTAAATAACATCTTAAAATCATCCTTTAGTTTTTATTTAATCTTTTTACTGAAAAAATACTTTTTGCAATTTTTAGTCTAAAATTTTTTTCTAACTTTTAACGCTAGGAATGTTTATTTTTTATGATTCTTACATGACTAAAATATTGTTACTTTTCTGGAAAACTGCTAAGAGGGTATGTAACATTCTCCCCCCTTGACGACTGCACTGAATAGAAAAGAAATAATGCCTGAATTTAAGGTTAAAAATAGTTTATCTTTTTCTTTCTCTTAGTTTTTTCATACTTTTATACTCAGTTCTCACTTGCGAAAGTGTTTCTGATGCTGTGTTGGATCAAAGGGAAAATATATTTTTATACATCGTTTTTTTTTTTTTTTTTTTGTGGAAAATTTCTGGGTGGGTTGCAGCCCTGTCAGTCCACCCCTGAGTACGCCACTGCACACACACACACACACACACACATACACATACACACACACACACACACACACACACACACACACACACACACACACACACACACACACACACACACACACACACACACACACACACACACATGCATTTGCATATTCAATGATTTCTACTCGATTAGTTAAAAAGACGTTTTAAGTCACGAAACATGCCTCATCACTTTAAAAATCACAGTAAAATAATCATATAGTTTAAATCATTCTTAGCTCAAGCACCATTACAACAACAGCAATAAAGGCACCGTCCCAACAACGACAACAATCATAGCACTTGACTGGTTGGATCCATATATCATTCATAGCATCCCGCCGCGAGTTTCTTACTACTTGAAGCAGAAAATTCCACTGCATAAATCGCGCCATCGTTTCCTCAACTGAGATGTTCTTTAATGCTTCAATAGCCCCTCCCTCCCAAATCCTTCAAGACCCAATTATCATTGATAGCGAACCGCAATTCAAGCTCGCATATCTACATTCATATGAATTCAAATTAATTCAGCAAACCTCTTCCCACAATAGCAACCAGGGAGTCACGGCATCTAGATTTCACTTATCTTGACCACGGTCCAGTGATCGGCGGCCACAACAGATGCTTTATCACAATCACGCTCTTCAAGTATGCTATACTTCCACCTCAGGACCACGCTTTCGCATCCATTAGCTAAAGATTAATGACCTCGTGAAATCTCGCTTTCGCTTTCCACGATTCACGTGACAAGGGTGTCCCATTCCAGATCACGTGGCTGATCCCCGAGGCACTCCCCTGGATCTAATTCCTCAGCTCCTTTCCCCTCATAGTCGCATGCTTTACCTGCTTTTCCCACTTTAATTAACCTTCTGCTATTTTCCTGGCGAATACTTTTGCTAAAGTTTTCACGGATTTCCCGAAAATTAGCCAAGGCTAGATACTGGGCCTTCGCCGAAGATGGCTCTCTTTGGAGGATTAGCCGGTTTCATCACAATTACTTGTTTTGCCGAAGTCGAAACTTTCGAAGTGTGATGCAAAGGCACTTTAATTGCGAGTCTCGATGACATTGTTGGAGTCTTCGAATGTTATTCCTTTCAATGAAACATTACCATTTAACTTAATCATACTTGCAGTAATGTAAGACTTTTTGTTATTTTAAGTGAAATAAATTAATAAATGTTTGAACTTAGGTTTTATCTATAATCCATATACACAATCAGGGGCGGCATTTCAGCACTTCGTTTGAGGGGGCAAGTTTCGTAAATATGAAGTACCCCAGTATGGAACAAAATATATATTGGGGGAAAAGAAAAAATCTTAAAATGGATTTAATATTTAGAAAAATTGGAGTTACGAAACAATTTGAATTGCTACGACCAAAGCGAAAAATTATTTTGTAATTAGTTATCACACAAAATGTCTTGATTAGTAATTACTTTTCAATTTTCAATCAAGCTATTATCTGCAATGTCTGGAGTCTGAAAGAAAACTTTTGTTTTCATCGATTCCCAGTGTCTTGTGCAATTCCGTTATACTTGTTTCATTTTCCTCAGATTCTTCTCTTATTAGAAATAGTCTTAAGATCATGTTTAAGGATGAGCTTTATCAATTTTTGTTGAAAATTGAACAAGCTATTTTATTTCCTTTTGAACGTGATCATTGATTTGTGTTATGCATAAATTGAATTTATCAGTTTTTAACATTCTGCGAAAAATATTTGGGGGTGCGACCGCCCCCTCTTGCCCCCCTTATTTGCCGCCCCTGTACACAATGCAAAAAAATAAACTGTTGTTCTTACAGTATAATACTGGAAACAGAAGTTCCGTTTAAAACTAAAATGCCCAGTAACAAACTGTAAAATTAGCAATTTACAGTTTATTACTGCAAAATTAGTAATTTTAGTTTATTACTGCAAAATTAACAATTTTACAGTTTGTTACCTTACAATTAGCTGTATTATACTGTAAAAACAACAGTTTAATACTGGTAGCAGAAGTTGCAGTTTAAAACTGTAAATGCACAGTGATAAACTATAAAATGAGCACTTTTACGATTTATTACTATAAAATTATCTGTATTATACTGTAAAAACATTTTATTTTTTGCAGTGTATCTATCCATTAGTCAATAATGTATAAATTATACATATACAGTAGAACCTTGATTATCCGAAGTTCGTTTCAGCGGAACCTCGTTTAACCGACATGGCTTTCTTCGAAGGTATATTTTATACAAACATTATCATTTCAAAGTCAGGTGGCCATTCCTACTGCAGGCATGAAATTATCCGTGCATGGTACATTGTAAATATTTCTAGTTTTTTTAAATGTTATTACACTCGACAGCCATCTAATCTGAAAGTACCGTTTTATTAGTATTTATTTCCTTAGACGTATATTTGTATTCAAAATTAAAGAAAGAAAAATTGTAACCCGCATTTATAAATAATTTCAGAAGAAATAGTACTATGGCTATATTATATCTTGTTCATTTTACATGGCATTTCCTTCCTTCTATAATATTTATCAAACAAATTTATTTTTTATTATAATAACATAATTTAAAGCGTAACATTTATCAGGCATTTTGTAAATGTCCATGGAATGTTAATGATCACAGGAACTTAGCTTCTGCATTTAGTTTCAACTTTATGCTTTGTTTTAAAAAAATATCGGTGGAATTTAGGCTATTTGCATATTTAAAAAAGTTCTGAAGACCGTAGGGCTTCCACACCTTTAGATATAGGGTAAGTGCTCCAGTAGTCGGCTAGTCTCCAGTAGTCGGCCACAATGACATAAAACTCCTCATAAATGTACATTTTTAATTCAAAATTAGATATGACGCATTCCCACATTCATGTACCTATCCTCAATCATCAACCAATGACAGTTAAGTTTTGGGTACTTTTTTTGAATTAGTAATGAGTCATTTCATTTTGAATGGTATGCCCGTCATCCAAGATTGCAATTCTGTTTATTTTACAGCTAAAATGATTCTGTGGTCGATTACTGGAGCATTTACTAGTGTTGAAAATAGCTTGGATTTTAACATATTTTTTTTTTAAATTTCTGAAACAAGTAGGTGATTCACTATCAGAAAGGTTCATTCTAAAGTTTTATCTTGTTTTTGTTGCTGTATTGATAGCTGAAAGTTCTAGGTTAGCCAAGATCCACAAAAGATCTCTTAAATGGCTGACTACTGGAGCACTTACCCTAATAAAAAGTGCAATTTCATTTTCTTGGTTGGATTTTTTTTCCATTTGTACCTTTTTTAATCGGTAGAGCTCGGCTCCTTTTTGACTTCTCCTTTGATTCATATGTGTAAGGTCCCCTGCGGGACCTTGCATATATGAATAGCGCGGCCCTGCTTGTGTTGGTCCGCAAAACATTCAAAGTGTTTTACCTACAGAATGGTGCATGATAATTTGATGCTTTTTTTTTCATTTTTAAGAAATTGTTTTCTCTTTAAGACGATATGCACAATTTGGAAATGTATCAGCACATTTTCTTGCTACAGAGTTTTAAAAAAATCTTTTAAAATAAAATTTTCATTTATTTTTTTCAAAAACGCCAATTATAAAAATGTATTTATTTTTCTGTAGTTGGTGTGGTTGAGTACTACATTTTCTAAAAAAGTGAGCTACCACTTTTGAGTTTAACATGTTTTAGAGGCATGTGAAGAAATGAGTGTTTTTCAGGAGCTGTATATGTAAAGAGGTAACGTTCCATATTCTAAATATTAGTAGCTTGAGGCCACTAGGCATTTCGAATTTAGTTATTCTAGCTCCATTTTCATTTTTAGTAGCCGTTTCAGGCAGTAATATTTTTATGAAAACAATAACTCAGTCTTCAGCCGATTTAACGACCGAAACCTTTCTCCACTCGCAACCTTCCGCTGTTAAATAAAATTTTAAATTTTCAATTCTACATTTACAAATAGATTTAGCGAAAAAAACCCTCATTTTTTTCTGAGGTCTCTAAATTTTGTTAAGCTCAAAAGGGGAAGCCCTCGTTTTTAGGGAATGTCGTACTCAATCATCAATAAAAAAAATTAAAATTTTGAATTTTCGTTTTTGAAAAAAAAAAAAAATGAAGTAATTTATTAAAAATGTTCTTTTAAAAACGCTGTAGCAAGAAAACTTATTTTCAAATAGTGAGCATCTTGTTATAGAGAACATAATTAATAATTATCTTTGAAACACAAAAAAATGCCATAAAATGTTATGACATTTTTCGGAGATAAAGCAACATGAAAATCTTTCAAAAATTTCAAGTGAAAAATGGCACCTATATGTTGCCCTCTTTGGCAAGCTATATCTCAGACCAGAGATTTTTTTTGAGGGGGGGGGGGATAAACGGACCCATGCCTATAACTTACCTTTTTCCGAATTTTAACTTATGTTAAATTTAAAAACTTTCAAGGCTGTAAAAGTAATTCACCTGCCTGTATTTCCATGGATTACACTTACACAATTATTTCACTGTACATAAATTGGTGTAAAAATAATACATTCTTACTCAATCTTCATTATATAATGAGTTTAAATTAGTATTGAATGATATTATTTCTAATTCATTTGATATTAAAAAATGAAAATAAATCCAAATCATTTATTTGGATGACAGATTTCTAGGTAGAAATTTCTGTCGAATTCTCTTGAGAAAAATAATAGAAAGTAAACGCAAAAAGTTCTAAATTAATTTTGGTCAAAATATTTCTGGACATGAGCAGTTAGCTATATTTTCAAAAATAATTGAACCAATTTACAGGTTTTTCAGGTTGAAATACTTTACTGCTTATTTCTGTTGAACAATCAGTATTACTTTTTTTTTATGTTCATTCATTTTGATGATGTTTCCATAGCTAAAAGTTTGAGTATTAATCAGTTTAAGGCAGCCAACATGTAAAAATTGATTGTATGAATTAATTTGTTATTAAATTTGACTATATTAATAAGTGATTCATAATTAATTGAACAACATCACACGCTACAATAAGTATTTGCTGTTCTAGATATTGTTATACCAAAAAGCAAACACTTGGGGGCTACCTCTTACGATTAGCTCTTATTAACGATAAACTTAAGTCTTTTTGTAATTTCTTTATGACAAATTTGATGGCAACATTTTTTTTTAATTTTTTTATTTTCTTTTGTTCCTGTTAGCATTTTTCTCTTTGCCACTACTGAAATACCAGTTTCATCCCAACTTAGTTTTGTTTTTTAAAAAAAGCATAAATATTATTTTTTTCTGATTCCATCCACCTTTATATTTCTGAGTCGCTCTTTTAAAACTTATTGTCATTTTTTCGTCCCCCCCCCCCCCATTATACATTTTAATTATTAAAATGATTTTTTGTTATGACTCAACGAAATTTAATATTTGATTTTTGGATAATTTAATTCTTCTGTAGTGTTCAGTTTGATACAGTTGCATTTGATTTCCAGTTCATTTTGATTCATGCGACAATATTGGTATCTCTTCCTTTTCTTGAAATCACATTATTAACCCTTCACTGCACGGTGTGCCAGATCTGGCACAAACCAAATAAACCCTCATATATTCCTATGATTTTTAAATACAGTTAAACTGAGCTTTGTGCCCCTTCTGGAACATTGCTATAACAGTTTAGTGTGATGTTTATGCACTAGTTAGTTGCACTAGTCTAGGTATTACAGTTCTTGCTTTTGAAAGAAAGAGTGTCTGCATTTCCGTTAGAAGTGTGCTTAGTCATTATTTCCTTTGTTCTAAAAATGTTTAAATACACTTAGTGGAAAGTTTGTTTGTACCACTTATGGCACAAAACACATTGTAGATTATTACACTTATCGGTATACAAAGCATATGCTATGTGCTTTGTGCCATATATAGAACAAACAATTAAAACATCATTTTTGGTGCACATTTTTAAGATTAATTTTTTTCTTTATTTTTCCTGAACTCAGGGCTATTTAACCCTCCGCGTACGGCTCAGTTTTTATACTTTCCGGTCCTGAAATACGGGGCGATTTTTTTAGATTTTCTTTATCTACATATGTTACAATTCACATATTTATTAACTGTTTTAAAATAATCCAAGAATTTTAATATCTTTTCCGCTTTCAAAATATATATAATACGGCGCCCGCTATTTCAGCGGGCATGGTTTATAACTTAAAAAATTCACGCGATATTTTTATTATCAGATGAATAGATGAATATAATTTTTAAACAATTTGTCTCAAAAAATATTACAGAAATTTTGGTTATTTCCACCGCTTACACGCGGCAAATCCATATCTTTCATAAATGCTTTTCGCGTGAAAGACAAAAAAAAAAAAAAAAAAAGCTCACACACAATAATGCGCGGGAAAAAACAAGCAAGAGGGAAAAAAAAAATCCAGAATCCTCTAGTGCCATCTAGCAGCGAAAATAAGCATAATATGATGGTTTTTTTTTAACCTACACGGGAAAATAGCGCAATCCGTATTGAAATAGGGAGAAAAAATTCTTCTCCCGCGATTTTCACGTGGCCCGTGGTTTTGGGACGAAACTGATACCCCGCTGAAATCGCGGGAGCCGTACGCGGAGGGTTAAAAGGTAACAAATGATTTTTTTCATTAAAATATAAAAAATCGTGCAGTGAAGGGTTAAGTTAGCTGTTATATTATCAGTTATTGTTATTATTATTGATCAATTAAATAAAAAAACTACATTATATACAGGGGGCCCGCAAATAACTGACGGTTCAAAAAAAAAAGAGTATTACTGTAATACAAATTTTTCTATGATGATAAAATAAATGTTAAATGAAAGTAACATCGTTGTTAATCAATGTCTAAGTAATGGTTTCTATTCTCGTGCCTTTAACTGTAACCACGGATGGCAATCTTTTTGGAAAGGCTTCTGCAGCGGCACGCATCTACAGAGGCACTCTTTCACGGGCACATTTTATTAATTTTTTTATTCGTACACTTCACTTTTTCCACCACTATGCCTTACTTCTACACTACCTGTTTCTTTAAACAATTTTAAAGTTCTTTCAATCTCTTTGACACATTTAAATACTTCATTTTTCTTAAAATCACAATTCCGCTTATCTTTTAGATGCAATTCGAGAATTAAACGGTGTTTAGCATCCATCTTTATAATGCAAAAAATGAAACGGATTTTAATTCAAAGAATCGTCTGCACTATTGCTCATAGAATTAAACTAAATCTATTAAGTGTTGCCAACAGTAAAAAAAAACATCTTGAATGTAAATTATGCACAAATAAATTTTGCCGTCAGATATTTCTGGGCACCCTGTAAATATATTTCCTTGAAGTGGATGGGAAGAGTAACTCATTTCGAGCAGATTCGTTTTATTCACTTCAAAACCGTTGTTTCTTCGAGTACAAAGAACAGGGAAATTCCCAATGAAATAAAATATATTTCAGTTTTTAAAAATCTCACAAACAACTATTCAAAACTTTGCCAATTAGAGATTCATCGTCAAATAAGAAGTAAAATCCGTCAGCTTTCTCGAATTTCAAAAAATTCCTCTTAAATCTCTCGTTCGAATGTTTTCCAACCACTTGATGAAACTTTGTTCAAAGCCACAAAAGTTGTTTAAGCCTTGTTTGATGGTTTTAACATCTTTTATTTGCGAGGAGGATTAGAGAGAAATCGGGGGCAGCTTGATGAAGACGTTTTTATTTTCGAAAGGGAGTTTTTCAAATCTATGAAATACACGTGATTGTGCGTGTTTCGTCAGAGTCCAAAAACCTTTAAAAAGCACGAAAAAGGGTGGGAGAGAGTTGATTATATTGCAAAATGAAGACCAACCACGGAAGCTCTTTTTTAGAGGAGAAACTTTTAAAAAAAGGTATACTTTCAATGAAGATAAAAAAGGTTGCGGCACAAGGTATTTGCACCGCATTTTTCATTAAAAATTTAACGTGATACATAAAATAGAAAGCAGAAAAAGCAAACAAACTTCTCTGCTTTCAACAGTTGCTGAAAAATATTTCGTGATTTCCACAAAAGTCTTTATTAAAGTGAACAACAAAGAAAATGGTTTAAAAAGATGCTTTTTCCTAAACTGCAGGAATTGTTCTCCGGCAACAAAGCATTTTCACCCCACACGCTTGTGACCGTAGAAATTTCTCATCCTTATTCTTTCTTTACCGGATTCCTCTGAAATAGCTTGAACTTTTGCTGCTGAAAAACGAAAGAGCTCTTAATTCTTAAATTTTCAGGTTGGTAACAACTGGGCTTTTTTTTTTTTCTCCACGCTCCTTCTTTTAAACTTTTTATGCTTTTAACTATTTCCACAGCTACAGCTGTTGTAGTTTAGGGAAAAGTTGGTGTATGAAAGCATTTGGAATTATACCTTTGTCATTGATTCCAACACTGTAACTCTTTTAAGAATGAATTTCTATGTGCCCACCAAGACTTTAGATTAATTTAGCAACATTTAGCTGACAGACACCATCTTGTCGGTAATAAGTTTCACCAATGCAATGGTGCTTGTACAGGCTGGTATTTTTTAAAAGCACCAAACATTGGTGATACTTACCATCAATAAGATGATTGCAATTAAGTTTTGCTAGACATAACTCGTTTTTTTTTTTTTTTCCTTCTTTTTGTGATACCTTGAGTGTTAGGAATGCGAGCTAAGTTACGTCAAAAATGCAATTTTAAACGCATTTTCACTGGAACTTTTCACTGAAAACTTAACGAAACGTTTGGAGATGCTTTATAAACTTAAAATTTTTTTTATCGGTCTTTAGACCATTTTTATGAATAAGCCTCATTATGTGAATGACGTAACTCAGTGCGTGATGTCATATTTCACTAGATTTACATCTAAGCCATGAATCTTTTTATAATTTGGTTTTAAAACAGATGTCATTATGTTCCTGTACAGTACTTTGAGGCAGATGAGTTCAATTTTAGCACTGGTGTAATTTAGCTCGTAAAGTCATTTTTCCCGTTGTTCTGCAAAAAAGAACATAGAAACGTTTTGCGATTCTAATTTAGAAAACGAAATCATTAACAATATTGCCCCCCCAGTGGCTCTTTTTATTGTAACTAAACCAATTACAGAGTTTACAAAGTTTTGCATATGAGGAGATCTATGTAGTACTGAGATTTTTTTATCTTTGCAACTTCATCCATAAATCGTTTAAAATGATTGTCTCTACACGATCTAGTAGCAGCACAACCTAGAAAACACGCGTTTTTGACTAAGAACAGGTGCAAATATGAAAATATACATACTGTTTAGCAGCAATGCTGGCACATAACTAAACAACTGAACTAACACATCACTAAAAAGCAAACGAAAGCATTTCTTATGCATTTTCCTTAACAATGAAAATTTTAAATCCACTCAAAGCATCCTTTTTTGAGTTGCGCCGCTATTGCACTCCATGAGTGATATGCTTAATTAATGGTAAATAGCAAAATTGATTTTTAAAAAATCCAAAGACATGATTTGTATCATTTTCATGAGAATGAGTATCTTTCACTTGGTCGGCGTAAAAATGCTTTAACGAACTTCAGTTTGTGAATAGTACAATATCATAATTTTATGCAAATTTATTATTTTCTCTTTCTTTAAATTTTTTTTCTTCTATTTCATGTAAACTTCTAAAGCTAATTTCACTTTAAAAAACTACATCGCAATTAGGAACAGGAGCATTTTTATCTCCGTTGAGTATTCGTCGATTTAGAGACTGAAATCTTTTTAATCAGTTAGACTTAAAGGCTATGTTGCATTTGAAAGCTTGGAACATTTTTCTTCTTTGCGTTTAGTTTAAATAATTAGCTTTATACAAATAGTTTGACAACAGCGTGATACATACCCAAGTAGCATCAACTCATCGGATTTTGCTCGGCCGATCAACAAACTCCTCGTAAACTGATCCTGTAACGCACGATGACATCGTTCCGATCAGTATCCGAGCACGGTTTTCGATGAGCTACTTTTCATCGGAAAGCGATATCCTTCCGATCAACTTTCCCGATGAAAATAAGATGAGCTATATTCCATCGGAAAACGATATCCTTCCGATCAAGTTTCCCGATGAAATTCCTCGGCACGAGACTGTTCTGCTCGTAAATTGCTCCAAATCTCATCGTATTCTCATCGGATTTTGCTGCTCGGATTCTGCTCGGCCGATGAGACACATTGGATCATCGGCCGATGAGAATTTCATCGGGTTTCGATGAATGGCCGATCATCGGCCGATGAGATGATGCTGCTAGGGTAATCGTTTTATTTCTTTTAAAATGTATTATACTATTCCTTTTAAGTGGTTAAAGCGTAAGAAGTTTTTTATTTTCCCCGCGTTGTCATCATCAGATTGTGTCGGAATTTTGATGCATCTAGTCATGAATGTACATAGAGCACTGTAAAAAATTGTGTTGGTGGCAGCATTCTGCATCCAAAGTGCCTCCAATGCAATGGAGTGAATTAAATGATAAAGCTGGTGTAACATAACACCACTTTTATCAGCTAAGTTACTCCATTGCACTGGAGATAGCTCTGCTGCCACCGCTTTTGCGGAGTAAGGTTGCACATTTTTTACAAAGAGATTAATGGCATAGATCCTTTTTTTGCTTTTAAATTTAATTTTTTCGATTTCTGATGCATACAAATTTTAAACTAGTTCTGCTTTAAAGTGACCTCATGCCTCTCATGGGAATGTTTTCAAACTCTCATTAGGCTCAGGGTAGAAACTTTAAACTAGTTACTTATTAAAACAAGAAGCGATACAAGAAGCAAATGATTTCTTTTTCTCCGGAAATAAAGATAACTTATTATGTTGTCATTACTGCTGCTCTTATTTGGAAATTGAATAATTGCTGTTTTGCGTAATAGAAAGTGTGAATGTTTGTAAAACTGGGGTTAAAATTTTATCATAAATGTACAATTAGTCATATCTGTACTCTTTACTTGTTGTTATTGCAGTTATTTAAACATTAAATAATGGTTGCTCTGTTAGATAAAAAAAATGAATAAGTTGATAACTGAATCGGCAACTCAACATGTGTGAACAATTTGTAATAATTATTGCTATAATTACTGTTATTAAAAAAGTAAATATTTGTGTCTCTGCTCGGTAGAAAATGAGAATTATTTAAAAACTGGTATTAAAATATTATCGCAAATAAATAATTAATTATTGCCCTACTTAAAAAAAAAAACTGTCCCTGTTCGATAGAACATGTGAATAATGTAAAAATTGATAAATTGATTCAAAAATCTCGATTGAATTAATAATCTCATCATAAATGCACAATTAGCAATAATTATTATTATTATTTCCTTTATTTGAAAAAAAGAAAAAAAGTTGCTCTGTTCGGTAGAACGTAAACAATTTGAGGACGGAAAATTCAAATTCAACAGCTATGAATAATTGTTGTTGTTATTGGCCTTATTTAAAAATCAGTTGTGGATCTACTGGTAGTAAATGTAGATAATTTAAAAAATAATGCAATAATTTTATCATAAATGACCAATTAAAAAAGCATTGCTCTTTGAATTATTGAAGAAATGTTATTAATTTTGCGTGATATCCTGGAAGTGTGGTTGCAAGAAGTTCTGCTCAATTTAAGCACACCCCGAGTTGCGTTTAAAAAATAGAAGTAAATTATCTCTCTCGCTCTCTTCACCAATTTTACCTTGCTTTTCTTTCTTTTTTCCTACGGTTCTTGATGAGGTTTGAAGCAAGGCAAAATTTCTCCTGCAATGACTGACGGCGGTTCAGCCGTACTTTTCTACGCTTGCAGATACTGGATGCTTTGTTCGTAATGTTCCAAAGATAAAATTCTGGAAAACTTTCGCCCACTGATGAAATTTTGTTCTTATCATCGGGTCTCTCCACCCCTTTGATCCCCCCCTCCCCCTTATTCCCGGCAGCTTTTTTCGCTGCCAGTTCTTGACGGGAGGGGTTGCCAAAGCCCAGATTGAATCCGTCGACACTTCGTCGCCAACAGGTTCGAGCGGAAGCTTTGAGGGGAATGTCGCCAAGGTGGCATTTGGCTGCCGAAGACTGATCAACGTGATGTAAATAAACTAACTGTGGCAGCACAAGGGTTGCAGTCGATTCTTAGTAAATGACTTCACCATCATTTTAGAAGTGAAAAATAGATTCGAAAGAAGAAAAATTTTTCTTTAAGAAATTGAAAAATTGTTAAACAGTTTTTTTTTTCGCTCCAATGAAAATAACTCTTAATATTTCGTACAGTTTGAAGGAAATCTTTTGTTACTCTCGTTTTTTTTTTCTTCCTCCTCGAATTGAGCTGTTCAAAAAAAAAAAATTGAACTTGTAACATGCACTTCTATACTTGGTTGTTGGTCGATTTACAATACAATAACTTTAACAACGCGTTACGAATTATATCTTAGCGAAAAATCGTCATCTAACATAACCTAACAATTGACGTATAAAAAAAAAAAGTCAATTTTTTTTTAAAAATAGATCGCACTTAATTTGCGAAGATATTCAGTTAAGCTAAATCCTTTTCAAAGAACAATTTCATAGGTAAATATTGTCTTTTGTACAAAAATCTTTATGTCAACATTGTTAAAACTACGAGTTGAATTTTATTATTACTTTATTTATTGTTTCACGCATCTCCTTCCCCCCATTTAACTCTTCATCCGTGTTTTTTGAATTACTCATGTAAAAAAATATTATCGACTCATACATATTATTGTTTAACTAGGAAAGACCCAACGTGGTTCAATTCTGTTTATTCCACGTAGTTCAACGTGAAATAAACATAATTGAAATTGCTGCAGCGGAAACACAATAAAGAAAAATAAAAATAGACGTAAAATGCGGGAAAACGTAAAAAATGGGAAATACATAGAAGGCACCTGTTGAAAAATCGTACATTGAGGGGAAAACGTACATTCGGGGAACGTAAAACCGGGGTTTCACTGTAAATAATGAAAATAAGTAAATGAATAAATAATGAATTCATAAAAATTGTATGACAGGAAATTTTTTTTCGAACATATACAATGCATTACCAATTTTAAACTGTTGTTTTCAGGCTTTGGAAAGCTTCTTCATTGAGTAAAATTGGAGTTACAGTGAATCTCCATTTATACGTTTTTTAAGGGACTGCGTGCAAAAAACGTACAAATAAAAAAAAATGTATGATAGGTATACATTAATATGTATTGAACTCTGCCGGGACCGATTGAAAAAGGTATAAATGATAAAAACGTATAAAAGAGAAACGTATAAACGGTGCTTCTATTCTTTATTACACACTAACATTTATGCCGCATGATTTTAAATTAGAACATATCATTTATGATGCTGAGCACTCGAAGTTTCTAGTTCACGTTGCAAATTTAGAAGTACAGTACACTTTGTAAGAAAACTGCTAAACGCCATAGATTATTTCCGGCCAACGTTCCAGGATTTTACAGGTTTACGCCAGTTTCCTGTAAAAATCAATTAAAAAGTTATTTAAGTTGCTACAAGTTACCTGAATTCAGCCTTCTTACTACTGTGAAAAATATTTTTAGCTACCAGTGTCAAAATGAGCTTAGCGTTTCTATTAATTGTTTCACCTTCAACTCAATTGTAGTGCGTCCCTAGAAAGTTGAATTGTGACCTTGACAAAGTTTCCTTCTTTTCGGGTGTAAGGGAAGGGTAATTGCTGAGGTTTTGAGATAGAATACTTTTACAAAGCGACTACTCTGTTGAGAGTATTATACTGTAAAAACAAAAGTTTTTTTTATGCAGTGTGTTACTGCAACATTTGAAGCATACTAGCTGATCTTTATTTTCCAGGAGTGTTTCGGTTTTGTTTTTTACAATGTAGTTTTTATACAATGTAGTTTTTTTCTTTTACAGTGAAGCACGACATATCTAACTTGATTTTTCGAGAAATTAAATGCATTTCAGTATTAAATAAAAATCATTTGCATAATTACATCTAAGTGAAATTCAACCAACCGGTTAGTAAAGTTTGGTTCGTTGAATTTTACTAAAACCTTTCTTTGCTTTTCGAGTTTGTATACGATCGTTTTTGTATTCAGTTCACTCAAAAAACTATATTTTTTTGCGGTTAATTAAGCATTAACGCATACAATTATGGTCTCTCCCCTAAAAATTCTGTGCATATCAAAATTCAGCTATAGTGGTAACGAATGTGAAATCAATTTTATTTTATTGTCACAATTTTATTTTGTTGTTATATATAAGTATATAGCACAATTTATATTTGAAAAATATTCGAGAAGATACTTATCACTGATCTTCTTTTAACTGTAAGAGGAAAGGCAGTTGTGATATTTTCATAAAAGCGAAAGTTCTTTTTTGGCTAGATTAAGAAATGTAGACACAAGGACCAATGCTGTCGGCTAGAAGGACGTGTGAAATTATGCCTCTGCTCCATCCTAATTCACTCAATGGAGAAATAGCTGTAAACAATTTATATTCAATTAACGCATAGCTTTGAACAGTAAAAATGCTAAACATAAAGCTCACCTCACCCACCATTTAAAGATTTTTGGGTTGCCCTGTGTTTGAAGTACTTTAAGTAGACATAGTATTTGTTTTGTTTAAAAAAAAAATCGCCAAGTGTCAGACGCCAAAAAGCATTTGGTCCCGAAATATGGCAATCCGGAGATCCTGCCAACGGTAGAGGATAAATGAATGGATGGATGGATGGTTAGGTGTCACCCTGAGTGAGACACGGCTTTATTGGTGATGTTCAAAATAGACATCAAGAGCCAGGATGTGTGACGTCACTGTCAAGCTTTTCAGCTATGACAGTTCAACAGCTCGTGTTTGGAAACAAAACGCTCTCTTGCTCAATATTTTAAACACTAAATACTTACGAAGCTGTTGTAAGAAAAAAAAATGTTTTCGCTCCAGAAGATATAATCTACGTTTATTTTGTCAACAAAATAGCTGAAGAAACAAATAGACCTGACTCGATTACTTTTAAATTCTAAAAGGGTTAATAAACAAAACGTGAGAGTTATTCTTTCTCTGCGAGTTTAGCTATATATCTGAACTTTAAATTTCGTGACATGAAATGAAGAATAAACCTGATAAAGCTGGCATGTGACTAAAATTGCCACACAGATGAGCTTAAAGTAACTAACTTCTTTAGAAAATACAAAACATGGGGCAAAATATTTTAGACCACAAATAGTTCTAGAAAACCTCTTTTGTCTCCATTTCCACTAGTATTCTCATTTATTTTTAAGTTTAAGAAGTGCCCCTCATATTTCTCCTACAACTAAATCCTACAACTAGCAGAAAATATTTGAATAAATTAACTCAAAAGTATTTCTTTCTTTTTCTTTTTTTGCTTCGGATGCGAATGGTCGCCTGTATAAAAAGAAGAAATAGTCAATGAGTTTTCTTTAAAATACGTACGGAGCAGTAACTCGAAACTATACCATTGGGACATAAGAAAAGGATTTAAAGTACACTGCAAAATAATACAGCTAATTTTATAGTAATAAACTGTAAATTTCTAATTTTACAGAAATAAACTGTAAATTTCTAATTTTACAGAAATAAACTGTAAAAATGCAAATTTTACAGTTTATTACCGTGCATTTTACAGTTTTAAGCTGGCTAGTACTATACTGTAAAAACAACAGTTTATTTTTCGGAGTGTAGGTATTGGAAAGCAGGTTTAGCACTTGAGGCAAAAAAAACACAGTGATAACAGATCACAAAGAGAACGATCTGTGTATGAGTGTGTAAGGAAATTTATTTTTGAGCAAAGCCTATCCATAACGAACAATCAAATAGAATTTAAATTAATCAGGAAAGAGAAATTACTTTTTTTTTTTGCATTAATACATTTGATTTACAATTTTAAAACATGTAAAATATTCCTATTCTAGTTTCATATGTAATGTTATCCTGAATTAAATTCCGTAAAAGTTGTACTTAAAACCCATTCATTTGCTTTTAATAATTTAATCAAATTACAAAATTAATGATTTTTCGTTTAGAATTGCGAGTCTAATAATATCACCGCAGTAAGAAAATAGAATCAAATATATAAAAGTAAAATAACTACAAATAAAATTTTTAGTATGTAATAGACAAGACTTTTTTTGCACAAATCTCTCTCACTAACGAGCCAGCAACAGCGAATGTAGATTGTTGCACGTGCAAAGACGAATGAGCTGTAGTGCCAACATTTTTTGAACGGTACATGTTTCCAAGTTTTTTCGAAAAAAAGTGGCATGTCGACATTCCCCCTAAAGTAACTAAACGTGAAACGAAACAACAGGATAACGTATTCCATGTCGGCGTAACTATCAACAATTACATGTAAATGAATGAAGCTGATTAAACCATCATTTTTCACTCTTGCCAGCTTGGCTCATACAGTCGAACACATACCAGACGTAAGGGTAAAACAGTGTATCTCCTCTACAATAGCGTCTACTGTGTATTGTCATACTTCAGGTATCTGAGTCAGTGAATTAAAGGCGTCTTCCAGTTTCAAGCAATAGAATCCTTCTCAGAGAGAGAACAATATACTATCAGGATAAAGAGTCATGAAAAGGATTTGTCTTGGAACGTTCCCAATGACAACGGAGAAAAAAAATGTAGACAAAACGTCTTCTTAACGCTTTGCTGGCTCCACAAAAATATCTCCCGATTACTTCTTTTTAGCTGGAAACGATGTTCTTCGGGGAAGTGAAGATGCAAGAATAGAGAGAGTGAGTTCAGGACTTTCCAAAACAGTTTAAAAGAATTTCGGTTTTTGCTTCAATACTCGCTTAAGATTTGTGGCTCTTGGCTCCAACGTAGTCGAAGGCAATATTTGTCCAGAAGCATCAAAAATGCTATGATCCGATCATTTCCGAAAAATTCTTCTGCATGATTTCTTCTGGCAAATTCTTATTTATTTACTTTTTGCTTTGCTGGTATTACTGTAGTATGAGGTAGAGGATGAAGAGAGGAATCAATTGCCGAGTTGGACTTCGTCTTGAGGAAAAGCTTGATACTTCGCGATGAACTCAAGCATCTTTTTGACAGGAAATACAATTTAAAATTAAACATTGATTGCAATCTGACAAAAATTCAGGAATCTAAAAATCTTTTATCACCTTACAGTTCACCTCAGTACTGTTGGCGCTTAGCAGACTTCAAAGATCAATTATATGAGACACAAGCAGCTTGTAAAAGTGTAAAGATGCTTCACGATGATAAATTGTTTCGACCATGCTTGATTTTGCAATCCTGATATCTCTTGTTTTTACTCGCTTTTCAAGTATATTTGTCTGAAGACGAGTGCCAACAACGGTGAGGTGAACTCTACTGCTGCAAAATAACTTCAGCATTGTTGCAAAATGATACACATTGAAAAAAATAATAAACAGCTTGTCATTTACACACTTTATCCTATAATAATTGTCAGGTATAAGTAAGCAGTAAAAGTAATACTTGCCGCAAATATTATTTTCAGTTATTTTCTGCATAATTGTTAATGCCTTTAAAATACTTAAGTCATCTAAAGGTGAATAGTTATAGTTTTTTATTACGTCTTAAAATTCTTGGAATTCAGTGTTGTATATGAATGTACATTCGACTCTTGTTGAATGTCTGTACGTCCATAAGGTCACATATTTTTACATTGAAAAGAGGGTGTCTTATAACTCTGAAACACACGTTGCATTTTTTACCCTCAAATTATTTGCATCAATGCTTTTTTAAAGTTTATGATTATATTTTTACATTTTAGCAAAAAAACATTCAAAATATTTCTTAGCATTTCTTTAGCTTTAAAATACTCCCAAAGGTTTTAATTAAATGTTTTGAAATATGACTGTTAAGACCTCGCAACTTATTTATTATGTATACATCTACTAACTAAAACAATTTTTGAGGCTTTTCAAACTGAAAGAGGTGGTTCTTCGAAAAGCATAATTTATTCTAAACAGTGCCGGATGTATAGGGGGAGCAAGCCGGTGCCCTTACCCCGGATGACAACTTCTGTGGGTGGTAAATTCAATTTATTACTGTTTTTTTTTTCCGTTGAAGCAGAACATCAAAACTTGAAGGAAGATGAGTAAGGTCGGTAGTTTTAGGTATTTATCCCGGTTCTCGGAAAAAACATCAATCCATAACAGATTGTTAATTTCTTGAACTATGCTAAGAAATGTAAGTTGTGTGAAGCCAATGTTACTTCCAAAGATCAAATACCGTTAATGTGCATATATTACTTTGCTAATCTTCAGCTTAAGTGAACTGATCTATAAGCTAGCGGATTCAAGAGTTTTCCGTATTTTATCTAGATAATGCGCACATTATCTATCGTGCATGTTAAAAATATTATTTTTTTAAGTTAAAAGTTAAAAAAATTGTTTCGCAATTCAAAGTGTCCCCAATCTTCAGATTACACAAAAAAGTTAGCATAACTAAGTTTTGCAATTCATTTTCTTAATTGTAAAAATATTTTAATACTTTGATCCTCTGTATTTTATAAGAATTAAGTATTTCGATTGATTAATAACTGCTTTTATCACCTAATTTGTTGATCCGTCAGCAACTTTAATCATTGAATATAGAAAAATAGTTAAAAAAAATATATATATTATGTTAATTTTGGCTTACAGAAACATTGCTGTTATCGAAACAAAGATCTTTTTCCAACTTAACGAGAGTGTCTAGAGGATAATTTGCGGATTATCTAGATATTTGCAGATTACCTTGGTAATCTGCAAAATGTAAAAACTCTAGCATATTAGCGGATCACTCAAGATAATCTGCACATTTACTAAAACAATCTGCATACTGATTTCTGCACGTTAACTGATAATATATGTAGGGAGCTACAAAACGGTAGTTCGAATTTCCCGATTATAGTTTAACCCATTAAGTTCAGTTGCAAGACATGTGATCCATAAGTACAAAAGTTTTCTTTATATAAATAATCTAATACAAATAATTTATAATTTCCATCTTTTTGATGTCATGGACACATCAGCAGAATCTTAATATGGGCAAAAAATACATATTCATTGTTAAAAAATACGAGTGCACTATTTTTATTTTTATTTTTTTTAACAATGCAAACTTTTATATCCTGCTGCAAAGCTTATGGACCTTAAAACGAGTTAAGTCACAACAAAAATGTAGTTCCCAAAGCAAATTTCAAATTAAACTTAATTATTTACTAAACACACACACACAGACACTCAATCAATATTTTTTGAACTGGTTGCTTGAAGATGAGGTGAAGACAATTGAAATTAAATTGTTACCAAAAATGTGAACGTCTTAAACGGGCACTTGTCCTTTCTAAAAATAAAAATAAATTAATTAATGAAAATAAATAAATAAATTAAAGAAAACACCCTCAAAGCTTTTTGAATGAGTTATTTTAGCATGCGAGAAGGGGGGGGGGAGCAAAATAGGTACAATAAATATGAACTTCTTTTAAACGGTTTCCGCTGTACAGAAAAGAGCCAAATGATAAGAAGATAAACATATGAGTCGATATCTTATCAAGTGTATGTGTAGTGATTGAAATGCTGTTTATCGGAATTAGATTTGCGACACCGCCTTCGTGTCACAGATTTGAAGTATTGGCGTACAAAAGATGCGTGGGTGTAGTTTCCGTTTGAAGGGGCGTCGCAAACATCGAAGGGATGATCTGGATAATGTATGTTAACAGGCGGGGAAGGGAAACAGACAGCTACATTAAACACAGGAGTCAGCTAGTTGAAAAAAGCAAATAACGAAGAAAGCAAACCTTTTTTTTCCTACTTTTCTCTCTGTCAAAATATTGTGTCCGTAAACACTTTTGAGAGTGTTATTAATCATATGAGGCTGTATGAAGGATAATTGTTTTTCTACCTGCTAACATGTTTCACTTCCGAGTAACTCCGCGCTGCAAAAAAAAAAAAAAAACTATTGTTTTTACAGTATAATACTGGAAACGGAGATTCTAATTTAAAACTAAAATGCACAATAATAAATGGTAAAATTAGCAATTTTTTTAAAGTGTAAAATTGCTAATTTTACCGTTAATACCGTGTAAAATTGCTACCGTTCATTACTGTAAACTTAATTATATATTAAACACACCCACACACACAGACACATAATCAATATTTTTTGAACTGGTCGTTTGAAGATGAGGTGTGTGTGTGAGAACAGTTGAAATCAAAATTGTACCCAAAAATGTGAACTTCTTAAACGGGTGCCTGTCCTACATAAAAATAAAAATAAATGAATGAAGATAGATAAATAAATAAAAGAAAACACGCTCAAAACTTTTTAAATGAGTTATTTTAGCATGTGAGAGGGGTGGAGGGGGGGGGGGGAATATTAGGTTGGTGCGTATGAAATGTCGGATTCTTAAGTGATTGTATAAAACTGCATATCTTTCTTCAAAAGCTGTTTATTCAATCAAAGTATGCTCCATTCGCTTCAATACACTTCTCCCAACGAGATTTTAAAGCGTAGATGCCTGTCTTAAAAACATTTTGGTCTTTAGAATTAATAAACTCTGATATCGAGTTTTTTAGACTGTATTCATTTTCATAGTGTTGGCCCCTTAAAAACAGCTCTAAATGCTTGAAAAAATGAAAATCGGTCGGCGAGAGATCCGGTGAATATGGTGGATGCTGCAAAACTTCATATTCCAGTTCGTTCAGTTTCGCAATTGTTTTGTGTGTCGGCAGAATTCATATCGGCAATAAACTCAAAAGAAATAACAAAAGGGAAGACCTTTGAGAAAACCTATTTTGCTGAAATGAGTCTCTGGCAACGGACAATACGACTATGAATGAGGTTATGCCAAAGACAAAAGTATAACGAAAACAGGGAGACAAACGTCCGCATGTAAAGAGAATCCGACATTCCATACGCACCAACCTAATAGGTACATAACTAAACTGTAAAACTAGCAATTTTACAGTTTATTACTGAAAAATTTAGCTTTTTTTACAGTTGATTACTATAAAATGAGCTATATTATACTGTAAAACAACATGAATTTTTGCTGTGCGCGAAACAGGCATATCTCGCACCAAGCAGTTAGTACAAGATCCGACTTAGGTTTAAATACCTTCATCGAGTTTCCTAATATGTTCTCAGGTAGCACAAATAACCTTTAAACGTTTTATAAACGTTTTTAAGCAGTTGTTACAACGTTAATAATCATTTTACAACCTTTAAAAAACGAAGTGTGCTACTTGGGTTATGTATAAAAATGATGATAGAATATTACAAGCACAATGGTTTAAGGCTGACTAAGCAAATGTGCTCCTTTCATAGGGTTGTCGCGGTTTTAAAATTTCAATAATGGAGTCATTTTGCAGATTTTTTACAGTTATCTTCAAGTTAAAGAAGACATTTACAAAAAGCTGCAAAATTTCTGCAGTTTTTTTTTTTTTTTTCATAATTTTTTTAAAGCACATAATTCTGCAAAGGCATATAATTTTTTAAACCACATTATCATTTGCTTGCGAAAATATCGAGTTATGAGCCGAATAAGTGCCATTTGCGGAATATTTAGAGCTGCTTCTAATTTTCAAAAAACTAAAAAATTGCTGATTTTTGCAAAATTTAAAGATACCTGCAGAAAAACTGCAATTTTACCCAATTACTGGAACTTGAAATCGCGACAACCCTATGATTGGATCACTTTTGTTTAGATAGCCATATGCCATCGTGTTAGCAATATTTTTATCTACATTGTTATGTGTAACATTTTTATGCGTAACTTTTTAAAATCTGATTGCATTATATAGAATATGAGTCCATATTCCACAAATATCACGCAGTGAAATAATTCTCTAATATATTAGGAGTCTGTGTAAGGTGTTATGCGCAACAAATACATCCGATACTGATACGTCTATTAAAAAATTAAAATGGATATTGCCCTTCAGCTGAAATTCTAAACGCTGTAAGGTTGCTTAGTACTGAAATTTTACTATAAAAGTTATACTTTTAGGAAAGGTATTTTTCGATTGAATGAATAACTGCGAGGAACATGCATTTGCGGACACACAATTTGATGATTAATTACTCTTCTAATCGATAATTAGTTCGCGAACTGATCAGATGCCGCAATGTATTGATGTAGACTCACTTATTCAATTTGTTAGGAGATAACATTAAGGTTTGCGGAGGAATGATATAAAATAAGAATGAAGGGTTTTGGAATATCAGTACGCGGCGATATGCTATGGAACAATTCGAGTCTTTACAACTTGAGAAACTTAGTAGATGCAATGCACTTAAAGAAAAGTAACGTTGTCGACTCTAATTACAAATGTATTTTAATAACACAGTAAACTCTCGATTATCCGCTGTCGGATCCATGGAGGGTCGGATAAGTGCCGGATTAACGTTTATTTACGCCCTAGGGCCAAACTTAGTGATTACCCCCCCACTTACATATTCTAACTCTATGGAAATTGGGCACCCCCTCCTCCCATCCTTTCCCAGAGGTGTAGTCTTGTGCTGGAAACAAGTAAAAATCCACCCTACCTCCTCCCCCTTTCTTTTACAAAATGATAGATGAGTTTCCTTTTCTGTTTTCTTTCGATAATGTTTGTAAGGAAAAGGTTCTTCCTCGGAAATTTTTCAAAATTAAGGCCTTATAAATGAATTTTTAACCTTCATAGGCGATTTAAATAGAAGTAATGATATTCGGAACTCAGCCCCGAAAATTTTTCAAAATTTGAATCATACATAAGCACTTGTGGATTCGCTTTGATAATGTTAGAGCAAGGAATGAGTTCGAGCAATCTTCATCCTCAAGATATTTAATTTGTAAAAACAAAACTTTTGACGAACTTTAATGATGATGCTAAGGGAAGCAGAAGTTAGAAGGGCTCTCCCAAGAATCTTTCAAAATTGAGGTCTTAAAACGCTATTTTAGACGGATGCTTTATTTTAAATGCGGAGGTGATCGACGACTCTAGCGAAGAAATTTTTGAAATTAAAAACCATAAAATTGCAGGAGATATTTTACGACGTTAGGGAAATGAGTCAGTTTAGCCATTCTCTCCAGAAAGTTGTCTGTAGTGGAATACATAAGTATATAAGCAAAGGGAAGCCATCTTTGACGACAAGGAGAAGTGTGAGACTGTGACTCTTTTGCGTAAATCTTTCAAAACTGAAGTTCTAAAAACAAAATTTAGACAATTTAATAAAAACAGAAGGGTTTACGTTAAAACATCTCCCTGGGAAAATTTTCAAAATTAAGGTCCTCAAAACGAAATCTTAAAAGACAATTTTTAATGAAGCAGGAAGGGTTGAAGTCAGATTGCTCCCCGGGAAAGTTTTCGAACTTAAGGTCCTAAAAACGAAATTTTAGACTTTCTGTTATGATGTGGGGTATTCGACAGCTTTCCTTGAAAAAAAAAATCAAAATCGAAACTATATGCATTTGGAGGACCTGCAGTGCATCTTATGGTGCCTTGTTGACGGGGTTTGGGTACTCTCATCTGGAATATTTTCGTTGTTTTAGACCATCTTCAAAATAGTGGGAAGGGGGCGGAATGCGAGGACGTTCCTGTGCTGATATTAGGAAGTTGAGGTCTTATAGACGATATTGTAGGCCACCTTCGATTATGTTATTGGAAAAAACAGGGTTTGGAACTCTCCTCAGAAGTTTTTCGATATTTGGGTTTTAAGGACGGAATGGAAGCACATACCTGATGACGTTATGGGATGAAATGGGGTTCGTTGAGGTTCACTGTTAAGATTTGTGCATTGACGTTTTATAAAAAATAAGTTTTGATAATCTTTGAAAACGTTAGTGGAAGTGGGTTCAGGAAATCTTCCCTGAAATGTTTCTGAAGTTAAGGTTATAAAAACACAATTTTAGGCCGCTGATGGTTACATAAAACGATGTAATTAGGTTCGGAAAACGCCTTCTTTTCTCCTATTTCACGACGTCCCAAATATTTTATTTATTTTGGAAAATATGTTCTAAAACTTCCTGTCCCAATTTTCTTTTCTAAAAGCATTTAACTGTTTCATCTTCTCCATAGCGAAATTTTATATTTTTTCCCTCCTAAGTTCTGTCTGCTTAAAAAACAGACGTCTGTGGCTCAAGAATTTTTTAAAAAAATATTTTGGGCTGAGCTTAACTTTTAGCAGAGATACCTTAAGTAATGTTTTCCAATTAATTTAACTTTAATATCATGGCGCCTAGATTTTTTGATAGTTTTGTTTTCCTTTCATGTTTTACCTTAGAAAAGATTTAGAGCTGTTGGTGTCCTTTTCTTACAATATTCTGAATCCCTCTCTCCTTATATTTCAATTTTTCTTCTATTTGAAACATGTTTCAGGGCATCCCATGTATTTTTAAACAGTTTGTTGTGATCTTCGTGATATCTTAAACAAAAATTTCCAGAAAAATAATGTATTGGAAGAAAATCCCAGTATGCGAAATAATTATAAATAAAAATAAATAAAATTTTGAATACGAAATTATTTATTAGGAACTTACGTACAATGCATATGTGTCTGCAGAACTAACGCAGTCTACGGTGAATATTTTGTTTACAAAATAGGTAATATGATTGGCAGAGCCCCCCCCCCCCCCCGATGGGAAGTTCCCTAAAATTTTCTTGTTCTGCAAATAGTGTCTGACAGTTCAGAAAATTTAATACAATATCGAAATATTTTTCCCTAAGGATGTCTAATGTTTTTTCGCTATCGATGTTGGTGTGTGTGCATGATCGAATTTTGGCATTGGGAAAAATTTGAAGTTTCCCTCAGTTAATTGATAATTTCTCTCTTCCCAAGAATGAAAACTTTGGGTGCCTGTGATAATTAGGAGTCATAAATAAATATAAATTAATGAATCATTAATTGGAGAACTCATACTTACTGACATGATTTAAGAATATCTAGAGAAAAATTGTTTCATAACATAGTATTGTAATTTACTTTTACTAACTTTTTGTGTGTGATTTACCTCTAAAAAGGCCTTCTCTTTAGCAAAGCTATATTGTTCGAAAATTGTGCATATCAAAGGTATTGAAAATTATCTCCTTTTACTTGAGAAAGGATTACCTCGACTGAAGCATGACGCGCCCTCCCCTCTCTTATTTATTTATTTATTTTCTTTTCTGCTTAGCAAGCATACTGCATTCCCCTCTGCCCCCCCCCCCCTTGGAAAAATTCAAAATCACTGACCTGGCCTTGCTGATAAATAACTTTGTATAAATATCATAAATTGTTCATATTTACTAAAACTGCAAGGCTTTAAAAACGTATGTATTTATTTAATTCTCTTTAAAAATTCCAAGAAATCGAGAATGGCAGATCATATTATACCCGTCCGTAAGGTTGTGTGGAAAGCGCGTTTCTTAAAAATATGGAAGATTTGATGCCTGATTAGACGCTCTGTACATTACGCGATTGAAATCTTAACCTAATGGAGATGATGGTTGGATATGTCACTATTTAACATGCCATCATATTTTAAAATATACTGCACCTTGTCACATCGTTGAGTTTGTTTAAAAATGGGGAAAAAGAAGAAAATGGAAATCTTCCCCATTAAATAATGTACTTCAAAAAAGAAAAAAATTGTTTTTACAGTATAAATTTTATAGTAATTTTACAGTAATAAACTAAAATTGCTAGTTTTACAGCAATAAACTAAAATTGCTAATTTTACAGTTTACTGCATTTTACAGTTTTAAATTGGAACCTGTGCTCACAATGTCACATTATAATACTGTAAAAGCAGTGCAATAAAATAGGACTTCTTCAAATCAAGGCGCAAAGAATGAAACTAAGTCCAATGCCTACTGACAAAACCAGAACAGTTCCTCCGCACCGCAAAATTAACATTCGAATGATCAGTCATTCTCGACTTATTTTTCTTTTAATTATCCATTTCCTCATTATGGCAGAAAAAAGCCTTTAAAACGCTATTAATATTCATCTGAACTGATATTCTTGCTTAGGATATCATGAATATGGTCCGCTAAGATTATGTGTGTCAGTGAAAATGTTGAATGAAGGCTTCTATTGTGTCGAAAGATCGGGGAATTTCAGCGGCGATGGTTTGGTCGGTCATGTCTCCATCGTTGCCAGTGGTCAATCAAGCGTAGAGCCAACGCGGGTGGTCCACTTGAAATTGAATTACGCAAGATTTTACATGACGTCGGTGTGACTTTGAAGTTGTCGTACGTGTCATTCACTGCATTCATCGAGCTCTTGCGTGCTGGGAGCCAGCGAGAAAATATTCGTTTAAAGGGATAATTTGTTCAAGTGTATTGTGAGTGTAGCTCATTGAAGATGAGAAGTGTAAATTGACTTTTAGCTAAGTTTAGGTCAGCAGTTATAAAGGAAAATAGATTAGCCGTTTTAGATATTGAGTTTATTAATAAATATTTGCTTTATTTAACTTGAGGTAGCTAATTGCGATCTACTTTTTGTACATTTATAGTTCGATTTTTATTTCGTATATTTTGTTAATGATATGGAATTTAACCCAAACAAGATCCTGAATTTTTCGCCTTATAATCAGCTTTTTAAATATAACCAGAATTTTATTCAGAATTACGCAAGGTTTACATAATTTCGGCGTGACTTTGAAGTTGTCGTACTTGTCCTTTACAGCATTCATCGAGCTCTTGCGTGCTGGGAGACATTTGAAAAATACATCTTTAAAGGGATAATTTGTTCAAGTGTGTTGTGAGTAGAGTTCATTGAAGATGGAAAGTGTAAATTAACTTTTAGCTAAGTTTAGGTCAGCAATTAAAAAGGAAAATAGATTAACCGCATAAGATATTGAGTTTATTAATAAATATTTACTTAACTCAATTTGAGGAAGCTAATTGGGATCAACTTTTGTGCATTTATTGTTCGTTTTTTTCCCTCCGTAAGTTTTGTTAATGTTTTGAAATTTATAAAAGCAAGATCCTGTATCTGGCGCCTTATAATAAATCTGTTAAATGTTACCAGAATTTTATTTAGAACTGTAAAATCAAAATTTATTAACAATTCAGGTACTACAATTTTCTTACAAAAAATATGAATAATGCTATTTCATTTAACAAAATATTTTTACGTTGTGCATTAATGCATGCATTAATAACTTAGCGGAAATTTAGTACTTTCAATAGAAATCGAAATGGTTGTAACTATTGTTAAAGTTACAAGACAGTTCTTATTTTTTAAATTTTGTTTAGCATTCTTCTGTGCTACTTTATCTAATTGTCGCTGCACGCTTGAGTAATCCTAGTTTCATTAATTCGACTTCAGAAAAATAAAACCTAAAAATTCACTTTTAGTACCATCCATTTAACGAATCACATTGAATAGGATGTGTGTTATCGCACAGTACAAAGGGCGGATCTGGAAATGTTTCAAAGAAGGGGCGATTGATTTTATTACGTATCCATTACTACAGATCTTGGTTTACAAATGTTGACCTCATGTGTGTTTTGGACTTTACTTGCGCAATGTATCTTGATGAGAGAATCATAAACCTCCCTTCTGCCAGCATTAAATATAGTCTAAAAATGCCTTGTTTGAACTTCAATGTTGAAAATTTATCAGGGGTGAGTTCCTCAAGGGAGGGGCCACCGTCCTTGTATCCGTCCGAGGAGCAATTTGAGACTTTTGCTCCGGGAAGCAAACTATGGGGGGCGGATAGTTCATTCTCTTTCTGTGTTTTTTTTTTCTATTGAAACTTCAAGGAAAATAAATAAGGTGGCAGTTGCAACATTTGCCCTGGATCTAAAAAACAAATCGAACATCTGGCACTGATAGCGCTTAAGATTTAATAAACAATAGGAAAATTAATTTTGCTCCATTCCAGTGGAAAATTTCACACGTTATACAAATCCAACCACCATAAAGTTAATGATCGCAAAAAATTTGATTGTTTCAGTTTTCCTACTTATATTTCGTAATACATAACCTAATAGTCAGAATTTTGAAATGTTTCATGTAAGAAAATTAAAAAATACGTTGTCTTTTTTTTCTCTGCCTTTTCTGTTTTAGACTGTTAATTAACAATTAGCATGTTATACGCTTTTTGAATCTCCTGTTCCTGAAAATAGTTAGTCATTCATTACAAAATTATCATTCATAACAGGTGATAAACATTTATGAATCAATTTTTACCAAATTAAAATACTATGCGACAGACTTATAAGGTAAGCGCACAGCCTGGGAAATTTTTTTAGTTATGAGACTATGAATGCTCAATAAATTCTAGTGGGGGGGGGGGGGGGAACAAAAGCCTTTGAAGTGTCAAAAATATGCGTTGGTGGAGATTAGAGAAACGCCGAAGGTGGTGACGCATCTTCATACCGTGTGTACGTTCAGGCTTCAAATCTTATTTTTAAGTCTATTTATTCAATGATTTTAAAAATTGATTCAGAACACAGCAGTGCATTACACTTTTAAAATAATATTTTATTTTTTAAAATAAGAAATAACTACTCGTAATTTTCAATAGGGTAGACTGACTGCTAAAGGAACATCTCCTCAGTTAAACAAAATGTATTTATACTAAAAAATTTTTTTAAAAGCCTTCAAAATTTTTTTCTTAAATAAATTTGCAGTACATTAACTTTTCTGTGAACATTTTTAAAAAGAAAATGACTCGAAAATACCGTGTATGCTCACCGGTTGGGGGTGTTCATTCACTGGGTTGATGCACCTTTTTTTTTTTTTCATTTAAGCTCCCACAAAAATCTGACGCAGAACAGTAAATGTTCTCCCATTTTTTCAAAAGTAATTAAATATATAAAGTAAAATGCTTTTATTGTCATGTGCCAAATTCTCATTTTAACGATGTTATGTTTTGTTTAAATGAAACTGCGTTTAGGAGTTTGTCCGCTGGTTGGTCTACCCTAATACATATAAATCGTTAATATAATAAGTAAAATATTTAAATGCGTTGTTATATAACTTTTTTTTAAAAATGTTTATTGCTAACAAGAGAATGAATGATGATTTCCATAAAGAAACTTCGGAAACAATAATTCTTTTGACCTTCATCACAATTACTAAAAGAGGAATTATCTCAAAAACAACCCTTTATGAAGTTCAGTTTCAATTAGATATCGTTTACATCCAAGAAAATGTATCCTTAGAAAGATTATCCAGCGTTACCATGAATATCGCATCATTTTATAGAAAATTGGCGATGACAATATTGATAACAAATGATATTATGACATTTGACGTTTTTCTCCGAATTTATTTCCCTATCCTAATCTATTAAGTGTGCTAAATTTTTCAAATGCTTAGTTAAATTTTTATGCCAGAAGTAATTGTAGTTACTTTTTATTGGTATTATGACAACTAGTTATTTTTTATTTCAAAGTGAAAAATATGATTAAAATTCCAGACAATATTAAATAAGCAGTATTTTCAATTTGTTTACCATTCCAATATTCAAAGAAGCATGTTTAACGATTCAGACATTCATCTTAACGAAAATTACGTTTTTGCCATTCCTTTATTAGCCAACGAAACATTTTTTAATGCTTAAAATATTTTTCTTAACGAACTTTCACTTTAACCATTCTACCGTTAAATAAAATGTTTTTTAAAACATAAATATTCTTTTCAACGAGCTTCCACTTATGACCATCTCATTTTTAAACGAAACATTTTAAAACATAACCCACACTTTTCGTTCCTATATTATTAAGTATAAAATTGTTTGAGGATGGAAGCATGCTTCCTATTGAAAATTTGTTTTTGCTATGCCACTAATAAATATATTTTTTTTTTCTTTTACCATTCGACTAGTTAAAGGTTCACTTTTTAACTTTCGAAGTATCAACGAAACTTTCATTTCAGCAAAAATTTATTTTCGACACTATTCCACCAAGCGAAACACTTTCAAATGCTTGAAATATTATCCACAGCGAAAATCTACTACTGAAAATCGAAAACTTTTACAAAGTAATTTACACTACTTTTCGGTTGGCTCATTTACTCTACACACTGAAAAATCCACTTAATCTACAGCAAGGATAGAGGCTCGTAGAAAGAAGTTAGTAATATATTTCAGTTTTCGGCTACAATATATGGCTCGCAAATGTAATAATAATAGGGTTAGACGTGAGAAAATGTAGCGAAAATTAATTTTTGACACTACTCTACCAACAAAACTTTCAAATACTCGAAATATTAACGAAAATAAAATGTCAATGAAAAATAGCTAAACGAAAAATTTCCACTGAAAATTGAAAATCTTTACAAAGTATTTTACACTACTTTTCGGCTCATTTGCTTTACACACTGATATACAGCAAGGATAGACGCTCTTGAAGGGATACATATTCCAGTTTTCAGCTACAATGTATGTCTTGCAAATGAAATAATAATAGTGCTAGACGTGAGGGAATGTATGTTTGACCTTGGTCACTTCCAACGAACCCCCGCATTGGTGACACCAGGCATAACGGAAGCGGTGATTATGGTGTTCTAGATAATTAGCTGCCCCCGACAGAGAGGGAAACTGAATGCGCAAAGCACCAACTGACGCCGGAGAAGTAGGACTACGAATTGCTGGAAGTGGCCTACATATCTTTTTTTTTTTCTTTTTTCCCTCCTCCTCTTCCGAAGCGACGTTCTTCTTGGCCAGCGATGCAGAGGGCACAAAAAATATCACTTTGTGTGCCAAAGTTTCTTTTCTGCTTTACAAGTTAAAAAATGTTTCACTTGTAGATAGGAGCTTGTAGAGATGGGAAACTTTTCGTCCATTTACAACTATTACGCTCAAGTATTTTAGTCGAGGTTCACATAAGGAGCAACTTGGACTAAATTCTTCAACCATTTTACCTTTGTATAAATTAATAAGTTGTGCCAACGTTTCTTTTCTGCTTTACAAGTTAAAAAATGTTTCACTTGTAGATAGGAGCTTGTAGAGATGGAAAAATTTTCGTCCATTTGCAACTATTACGCTTAAGTACTTTAGTCGAGGTTTAGATGGCTGATTCTACCATAAAGAGCAACTTGGGCGAAATTCTTCTTACGTTTTACATATGCATAAATTAAAGAGTTAAAAAGCTGTTGAGCGATTGAAAGGACTTTACTTGTGTGATTTGTAAAGTAAAGCCATATCAGAATTAACACTGGAAAAAAGTAAGGCGGGGTTACCCACCCTAACTAAAAACTTAAGAGGGATTTTTAAAATTAAAACGGGAGATTTTTCTTCTTTTTTCTTGCTTTAATTTTTTGTTTGAGCATTTTAGATAAATATTTAGCTTTACAAAATATTTGAATATCATGCAGCACGAAATTTATTTCATGCGATAACATCAAAAGAGAGCGTTTCATTTATTTTCTACAACAAAGGTGCATTTCATTATTTTAGTAATGTCGACAAATAATTTGTTCAAAGAAATATTAACCTTGAAATCTCTTTCAATGTGTGTTACACGGACAGGATTCTGTTCTTCTAAATCAATTATTTACTAAATAGTATGCTAATACACTAATTTCAATTGCTGTAAAAAACATACTAATGCTTCAAAAAAAAAAAAAAAAAGAAACTTTTTGAAAAAAGCGATGTAGTAGACGAAAGCGTTTTGGTGTAGTTCCTACTTAAAATGAGATAAAAAAAAAAACGTCCTGTTTGTGGTGCAACTAGAAGCAGAAGATAAAATCTAAGTTCGAAAGTCCTTTGAACATACAATAAACCGAAAAATAACTTTTCCCCCTTGTATTTTTGAGGCTAAGCTTTTACTCTTCTGTTCATTATTAATAATAATAACATTAATAATATGGCAGTCGTAACTTTCATGGGCATTACATTTATACCGGCTGTCTTCCTAAAATAAATATGAAAACCAGAAAAATCCGAGGCGAGAAATTTCACGATCTTCTAAACGTATGTCCTCTCATGATGAACAGCGGGAACACTTAGCGTGTAAAAAGAATTTTAAGTAGTGGGATGTTTTTTAGAAAAAAATTGGGGGAATCACGCAATACCGCCGCCCTAGCGTCAACCCTTGTATATTTTCTAATACATTTATAATTGTTATTTCTTAAATGAAGTTTACCTGTTTCGCGCCTTCATTAAGGGGAGGAGGGAGTTGCTTTGAGAAATCAATGTATTAAGGGCATGGATTATAAGTGGGCGTGGTTTTGTTGTTTTTCCGATGAATTTTGCATTGAGTTTGCGCCCTTTGACCTCCCCCACCTCCTAAAAAAATTAAAATGACTTATAAAAATAGTTTTGAACTTCAGCTTTGGAGTTATAAATTATTGCACTATATCCTCCGAATCTAATGCGATTTTAGTAAATAAGAACTTCACTTTCCTGCCATATTATTTCTTAGTATTAGCATCAAAATAAAGCAAATAGTGGGCCATTGCACAGAAAATTAAACATGTTATCCCATCCATTTATTAACATGCAAAATAAAATGCTTGGAATTCCTAAAAATGGATAATTTATAAATTTTACACGTTTTGTACTTTTGACGCAGCATATGCATTTGGAACCTTTTTCACACATTGCTCTTCTATATTTAAAAGTTAATTTCACTGTTGTCCTGTAACGAAACTAATTACACAATACTTTATAAAATCTAGATTTCTTTAATTTCCTTCGCACGAACTGCTCTAATGTTGCTTCTTTCAAAGTCATGTGAATGTCTAATAGTGAATGTTTCTTTGAAACCATTGTTAAATGCAATTGCAGATTGGATAAAAGACATTTTAACTGGTATACTTGTTTCGTCATTTAAATACCGGCGAGATCAAACAGACACGTAATTTTAGATTTAAGAAAAAAAAAACACTTTTCTTACTTTTTAAGCTATGGATTTTTTTTTTTCAATCTATCCGTGACAATAATATATTACTCTGCTTCAATCGTCTCACTAGGCTATAAATTTTCAATAAAAAATAGAAAAGATTTTTTTTAGTAATTGATCATGAGATGTTCAACTTGAAAATTTCCCTTTTCTATGAGCAACATGTATCCTGTTTTAAGTATAAATAATAAGGGTTTAAAAAAAAAAAAGAGTGTCATCTTTTCGCTTCTATTTCATTTTCTAGTATTTGTTTTTAAATAATATTATATGCCGTTGTTGTTCATTACCGTGGATGAAATCAGTCACAGTTTGAACTAAATGTTTGAACCTAAATTTTATGAAATTCAAATGCATCATGTTCGAGAAAGATATTTACAATTTTAAACATGAACAACGAAAATACTAGCAGGTGAAATAAATTGCAGTTTGCTGAAAAAATTGAAGAAATTCTAGAGTTTTTTCACATAAACTTCAACGTAGCTGTTCGTGAACTCCGATAGTAATAACCTTGAGCCTATACTTGATTTCAGCGTAATAGTCAAGATTGCAAATTGTGTCTCTTCCTTCAAAATGCGTCAATCAGAAACAAGTGTTTGATAAACCATGTTTTTAGCCCACCCCACAAAAGAAATCCAGTGGAACTATGTCGGACTGTTGTCAGACATCAGGATATAAGTTCTCCTTGCCTAATCCATCTTTCGAAAAGCACTCATTCATCGCTATCAACCTTAAGCAATTGATACTAGAAAAAAAGCACTTAACTTCTTTATTCTTTTTTCAGCCAACTGCATTTCATTCCACTTGTTAGTATTTCTGCTTTTTAGCGTTTAAAATGGTAAAGATCTTTTTAGACAACCTTCATATTTATACCAAAAAAGTTCAACAAGACTGATTTTTATTACTAAGAAATTTACGTGTCAAGAAGTTTGTCATTTGAGAAAATTTGTGAATAGTTCAAAGTAATAAGCAAATCAGAAAGGAAATTCCAAAAATTATTAAAGTCACTCTACCCAGTCTTAGTTTAAAAACGTGCGAAAAGCTGATGATTATTTTATGGCCAGTCCCAGCTGAAACTAGAAGGCGGGGGGAAAAGCTTGACGAACCATAAATCAAAGTCCTGTCAGCTAGGGTATTGTTGTAGACTTGTCTTCAGGTGCATCCTGACATTGTCCATTAGTAGTCTTTTAATCCTCTCGTCAAATCTTCGATGGGGAAATGCAGACGCCCAGTTTTTCTCCCCTCCACCACATACCACAAAAGCCTTTCTTAATTAAATAATCTGCGCGATACATGATCTCTGCAAACAGTCTTCGCCTGTTGGCTGTTCGGCTTAGATAGAAACTCCGTGAGTGATATTAGATCTGACAAAAATAGAGCTCTCTGTACGCTGACGCCACTTTTAGTGAACTTGAAAATGAGAATATTGTTTCGTTAACAAGGAAGTTTTCCGTAGTTAGTTGTCCAAAAGGATTTAAGGATGTCATTTCTTGATTCGCTAGGGAGAAATCCCAAGCGGGAAGAAACAACAGAGTTGTAAATTAGACACAGACTTACCGTTTTTGATGGCTGGATCTTCCTGAACTACAATACATCTTTATATGAAATCTGTGTTTCAGACGTAACTTTATTCATTTTGTTATACTTAAATGAATACAAACTCTATAAATGATATGCATATTTTATTAGTTAAAGGATGTTTCATTATTATGAAGTTTTATGTGGCCATTTATAAATTTAGCCAAAGCTATATCTATTAACGGACACTTTTCTTTTTTCTCACATTTTTAAACGTCTGTTGAGAACACGCCCATTATGGACGAGCTATACAATGACGGAGCTTCTCAAATATTCAATTAAAAGTTCCAGCATTTGACTGGAAGTAAATTGAAAAGAAAGAGAGTATATATATTACTCAAAATAACTTTTTGAATAGGTGTATATTGCTTTGCTCTTCTGATAAGTTAACCTCCAACATTGTCAATGTCTACCTCTTTTTCGGGTAATAGGATAGGGTAATTGCTGCGGATTTGAATCGGAAAACTTTCGCAAAACGACTGCCAAAGTAACACAATTCATTTCAGCGCGAATTATCCTCCCTGTCACCCGAAAAAGAAAGAAACTCTGTTCTTTTTTATTATATATTTTCTTAATTTTTGCACGGAACCTAAGAAGTTGATTAGTTTGCTTTGCACTGTTTTACTGTCATTTTCTTGCTAACCACTTGCTTCTTATGGCCTTAAAACGATCCCCATTTGCATCCCTTGCTTCAAAACCCGTCTCAAATTTTTCTGCACTTTAAAAGAAGTTGAGTTTGCTGACGGTAATTCAACATAATATTTGTCGTTAGCATCGTCGCTTTCATTATCATTATGTTTTGTCTGCATTAAATCAAATCTGAGCTTAAATATTCTCAGGAATATCTCGGAAGTAATAACATTAACGTCCTCAAATGTTAAACTTTCTAATGCTTCTGTATTCCATATTTTTAAAAAGTCCGCCATCACTTGCTTTCAGGATCTATGACTCATCACTAATTTTCTATCGACTTTGGAATGCTAAAGGAATTATTCCAGGAAAGTAAAAGGTTGGTTGAAAGTAAATAAACATTTTAAGCGTAGGAAAACTACTTCTTGTTTTACGCGGAATTTTCTCGCTGAAAGCGAGTTATACTTCCTAGGGCCGTTGCGAGATCAAAAAAGTCTAGGGGTGTATGAAATCGGCGGCCTCTTAATTAGTTCAAACAAACGTGTATTAAAAACAAAAGTTTTGCAATGGCATTATTTCGAATTTGTCGCCTTAAAAATGCATTTATTAGACACTCTTTGATACTGTTAAGGGAAAGATTGGTTTAAGGGTACTATCTCGTCCATATTCCAGAACTGAAAATTTGTTATACCTGTAATTACATAAAGAAGAGGGGGGAGAGAGTTCTCCTTCGATTTTTTTTTAAATACGGCTCTAAAAAAGATGTTTTAGACCTTCTTTGGAGATTTTAAGGGCTGGAGAAATTCGGGGGTCACCTATCTTAATTTCTCGTGGTATAACTATACTTTCTCTAGGTTTCTTCTCGGTGAAGCCCCCTCCTCCCCAATTATGTTAAGAAGAGTTGAATTATTTCTAGAAATTAGAAACCTTTCGTTGAACAAAAACAAATCTACTCTTTTAATTGTAGAGAGACAACAACTAGTATCAGAGTAATAAGTAAGAGTAATAAAACTATCTGCCACTATGAACCATAAATTGTAAATATTTGTTACTTCAATCATTATGCTTGATCGATGCTTCCTCAAGCCTTCTTAAGCAACAAGTAACAAAATTAATTTACTACTTTTTTCATATTTAAATCGACTTTTGTAATTAGTTCAAGCATTAACGTAGTTTTTCAGCTTTCAATCAACTGTGTGGATAATCAAGCCGCATTTCCATTAAGTAGTTTTCCATTACACAAAAACGTATATTTTTATGTAAAACATTTCTTGCTTCATACTATCGTTACTTTAGCGGAAAATTTTTTTTTTGTTTAACAATAATGTTTCGTGCTCAGAAAATTTTGAGAAAAACTAAAAACAGGAGTAGGATTTTTTTTTCTGTAATTTTACTTTGCAAGTTGAATTTCATTTATTATTCATAAGTACATTATAAAAACCTCAATCTGTATTTTAAGAATTAAACTATACTTTCTAATGAATATGCAATTAATCAATTAAATGCGAGATGGTGAGCCATTTAAGAGAGGAATCATTTAGAAAGTACGCAGTCGAGTCTCGATAACTCGAAGTCCCAACTAAATGCTTCAAGTTATTGGAAATTCGAGTTAATTGGAAGTTCCCACAGCCTTCTCTGGAGTCTGGGGGACCCAATGAACACTTCGAAAGGAAGGAAAATTCGAGTTAGAAGGTTTCGAGCTATGGAGACGCGACTGTATATACAGTGACGTACCCGGGGGGGGGGTGTAAAGGGACATATGCGCCCCTCAAGATTTTGTTACACCTTTACAGGAATGGGCACTGAGTTTTAAAATTAGCGATAATGTTGAAATGGAGTTAAAAAAGGTAAATATGTAAAAATGTAACCATTTTCAAATGCATTTCTATATTTTTTTTAATCTTTTTTTTTCCATTTAAATAATGAGGAATACGGGATAGGAACAATCTATTATTGTTATATTAGCTGCTTTTCTGTAATAATACGTAAAAAGGGATACTACTATTTTTATTCATGAAAATGTATGATAAACACTCAGCATTTCACAAGTATTTGTGGAGAAAGTGTTTAGGCCCGTCATCTTTATCTAGCGATGGTATTTAACCTTTTAACTGTCAAGTCATTTCGATGATGTGGGTGGGTACATAAAGGTTTACACGCACACTTTGAGCAAAATTCTCTGCTGACAATGAGATGAAGCCGAAATACTTCTCCCGAGATAGATTCCGTTATAGAGCAGGACGATGCACTCAACAAAGAATTACCCCAAGTAATACTCGGGCGTGACACTTTAGAATATTCGTGTTGTGCCCGAGATAATCTCGGGCTTGACAGTTAAAAGATTGAATATTTGTCCGTGTGTTTCTAACTTTTCCCTCCTTTTCTTTTCTTTCAGTTTGAAACAACAATTTTCGATCAATTGTTGGATGTTGTTAATTACTACCACGCTGACGAGAATAAGTCAGAAATACAGGAAGAAGCAGCCAGACAGTTGGTTGCATTTCATTTTGATTGATGAAAATCAGTTTTCGAAAATGAAATTACTCGCAGAGCTACATTATTCTTGTAAAATACGCCTCACGTTAGTGCGCCATCGATGTTTATTCAAACAGCACAACTTTTTAAAGTTTTCGTCAATTTACCTATTACTGCTAAAAGATCGCTTTCATCAAATGGATATGTAGCTATTTTTTACTTTTCACCGAAGAATAATTCCAGAATTTGCGTTTTTAGCAACAACGATGATATGTACCCCCAAAACTAATTTCTAAGCACACCACTGTATATATATATATATATATATATATATATATATATATATATATATATATATATATATATATATATATAGGTGCAGGAGTCAGTTACCTTTCTCCTCCTTAGTTTTAGTCACCTTTTTAAACCTTTAGAAAAATCTATTTTTAATTAATTAAATTCTTGAAAAGTATCCGAATGATAGCCTTAATAGTGAAAATAAGTTAAAAAGTAACACTAAATGTACTCCTCCCCGCCAAGAGCTATTGAAAAAGAATAGCTTCTTAAAAACTGTTAAATAACAATTTGCAGTGGTATTATACTTGAGATTGTGATAAGAAGGAAGAATGACTAGTATTCTTCGACTCAAACTCAGAGGGGAAGATCAAAACCTTGGGTGAAGAGAAAGAATGTCTTGAAAATCAAACTTGCTGTGCTCAATCATGTTTTTGTATAAGTGGGACCTCCCAAAACTAGTGCAGCTCGTAGCTAAGTAAATTTCAGTAAAATCTTTGACGAGCAATCTTGCTTAAAGATAACTCTGTGTGGTATTGTTTTATCTTCCACTACTAGTAGAAATGCAGAAAGGAATTACCAATATTGGAAATTAATTTTTGATAAAAAAAAATTCCCATTTTGCAGGAAATATCTTTAACACATTTTGCTCTGCAGAATTTTTTTAATGAAATTTAAAAATCCAATAAACAAATTGAAACCATATTTTCATATGGTTTTACATGTAGAAATTTTGGAGCCAGAAATTTGGGCCTAATGATAAAATTAAGCCCTGATTGCTACCGCATTTTATACAGTAAGGCGACAATCACTAACCACATAGTTCCTAAGAAGTACAATTGAATCTGGAGGATCTAAAATGACTTAGTTGAAAATGCGTTGTTAACACATCATTGAATCCTATAATCGAAGTAGTATTGCAGCTGTACAATTTTTGTTATTACATACGTTACAGGCTATGGGGCATTGATGGTGATATGACTAATGTATAACTACCCTAAATGAAGTATAGTCGAACCTGTTTATCTCGAATCTGCTTATCTCGAAAACCTTTCTATGTCGAAATTTTTCTATTTCCCTGCTTTTACAGCATAAATTTAATGTTTTCTCTCATGTTTATCTCGAATAATTTTTCCCGAAAACCTCTATATCTCAAATTTTCACGACTCTCATTTTTGAATTTCATTTCCAGCCACCTTTATCAATGGTTATAACTTGGAGACAAAAATCATCTTTTGCACAATCATTCAAAGTCTATGTTCGTACTTAAAGGTATTATGCATTAAATTGCTACCGATATAGTCAGCACAATTAGTAAAACGTGGACTCACAACATGTCGTCATACCAACAGCTTATTTTTGTAAATTTTATCACAACCTCTGTATTTCGAAACCTCCGTATCTCGAATTTTTCTTCTGTCCCGTGAAATTCGAGTGGACAGGTTTGACTGTAACCATATTTTGTCATAATTTCTGTATGGTCTTAGCTTTTGGTGCCCTTATAAATGACGGTAAACTATGCCCCGATTAGTGTCACCATTTATAGAGCAAGATGACAATCGATCCCAAGGATTACAATCGCATGTGTAGGGTCTAAAATGACTGACAGATTTGTTGAAAATGAGTTGGTAAACCAGCAATCTACCGCCTATGGTTTTGTGCTCATGGGACACAGCATCCCATCTCATAAATCAAAAACGTGTCAGACAAGGCGTTGTTTCGTTAGAAGCATGTGTTTGACGCTTAACGTTTTGCCTGCGGTGGGATATCTCGTTAGCTAGAGTGATGGAGGAGGGTTAAAAGCACTTCCGCGATTTTGCTGTCTGTCCAACCAACCAGCTATTTAATTAGACCTCTGCGTGCGGCATTTTATCAATAGAATTAATTAATGGATATTTCTTGCGGATTATAAATGTCAAGAGCGGAGTAGGAAAACTTTCATGAACTTTTTACTTTTTTTTTCTTTATTGCTTTTCTTACTTGTTGATGGGGCAAGGACACTGCTAGGAGGGTTTTGTATTTTCACTATGACCAATCCTGGCACAGAAGTTTCAGCTTAACCCGTTAGATTTTGACACATCCTGTATATCGTCTTTTAATAATTTGGCCGCATTTTTGAACAGCATAGGTGCAAAGCTGTTTGTTACTTTTGATAAACATACAGTGATAAATTCTCAAGCCAAGAATCATGAGAAGTTTCAAGTGTGTTTAGTTAGCGTTTAGTAACATTCTCAAGTGCAATTATGGCATTTTATTGTTAAATGCTGCCACCCAGTGCCACCAATATTTACTTTTACTCTCAAAATAAGTCACTCATTTTCGAAGATCTAATCAATCAAAATTCGTAATTTAAGAAGATTCTTTTCTCGCTATGTCATTTTCTCATCTCACAAAATTTTCGGTAATTGGGTGAAAACTTTAATCGCAGCAAATCTTGTGAGATTTGAGGATGCCTTTCTGAAAGTGTTCTAGGGGGGGGGGGGCTCAAAGCAGCTCTCATATGCATATATGAATCAGCAATAGTAATTTACAATTCTAAGATTTATAATATGGCTTCAAGCCAATGGTTCTGGGGAGTTTGATCCCCAAAACTCCCTTTGCAGCGCCCCTGAATAGTTAATGTCCAATATTGGGCAATTAAGGTCTAAACATGACTTAAACACAGTTTCGGAAGCGTTGCTTTTTGATTTCTGTTCAAAGTTCTCTTGTTCTTTAAGTAGGATAGAAGTTAAATGACGAATAGTTTATCAAAAAGGAACGTATTCATTTTCCATTACGTTCAGGGGGTGAAAGGAACGAATAAGGCTAACAGCAAAATAGTTTTATTATATTTTCTGGGTACAAAATCGAGGAAACAGCATAATAGATTATCTCGCCGAATAATAAATTAACGTATAAAAGAAATCAAGGCCATTTCATCACTTTAATTTTCGATTTTACGAAGCCATTAGATCAAAAGACTGAATGTTGATAGCTCCAATTTCATCAGACCCTAATATAGCGCCACACATTATTCCTTCCTATCAAGGTACTTGAAGAATAATACTAGTGGATTAAAATTCAGCGATTTTGAATACCTGCTCGTTTGAATGAAAAACAAACAGGTTTTCGTTCAACAGTCTGGATATGCTCTCTTTTCTTCAAAATGAAAATTGTAGGGGGCGGATTTGTTACTTTTTGCTTTAAAAGTAAAACTGTATCCTTAAATAAACTACAATTTGTTCCGCTTGGGCCTCTATGGGCTAAGGAATTCCATTTAGGTCATCTGAAAGTTGTAGAAAATGTCTAAAAACGAATGTTTCAAAGAAGGTTCTTTTTCTATAGATTACTCCTCAAATAATATAGGATGTAATGAATTACTGGGAAAGTTTTAATCCTACAAATTAAAATAAAAGTATTTGCTGTGTAATTACAAAAAAAAAAACAGCATTTCCATTTGTAACTGCTGTTATTTGCATCTCCTACATTAGAATCCCCGAAATTAACCTGACTCCGACTCAACAGCCCAGTCAGAGCTACGAACTCGGAAGGAAAATGACCGACCCCAGCACACTGGTTACTACCAGTTATCACAACCGTAGCCTTTACGTGTGGGGAGCTAGGGAAACGAGAGTAATAGAACCCAGAAGGGGAAAAATTTGATTTATATTAATTTTTGTGTACCTGTTGACAAAACTGGAAGGAGTCCGAGGCACGATTTGAGAAATGGGCACCGGAACTAATTCGGCGGCCGTATTTATAACCATGGTTAGAATAATTTTGCTATATACTCATTGTGGTTACACTATTAAAACTACAGTTTTAAGGGTGAAAGTAGCACCGGCGGCATTCCCTGGAGGGTGCCATCTGACTCCATGTGGTAACCAAAGGGTACCATACGCTACCAAATGGCACATTCAAAGATGTTATACTGAGTCAAGCGGCATCCTTCAGGGGGGGGGGGGACCGCTGGTGCTACATTGTATGATTATGCACTTGAGTCTTTATTCTATGCATTCAATTTTAGAGCTGATGTTCAGTAAATTTAATATTTGTGTAACTTGTAAGTAGTCTAAGTTTCCTTCTTCATTGTTTTTCAGAGAACAATGAGAACGGTATGCCTCGTCGCTTGCGGACGGCGTACACGAATACGCAGCTGCTGGAGCTGGAGAAGGAATTCCATTTCAACAAATACCTGTGTCGGCCGAGGCGCATCGAGATCGCAGCATCCTTAGATCTGACGGAGCGGCAGGTCAAAGTGTGGTTCCAGAACCGGCGCATGAAGCACAAACGCCAGAGTCTCATGAGCAAAAATGGCGACGAAAAAGGCGAAATGGAAGGGGGAGAGACAACACGTACTGCCTCGTCCACCCCGACTGGCGCGGGCTCGACCTTGTCTGGAAACGAGGCAGATACCAACAAGACAGATTCAGCTGATGACCGATCGGCAACCGAAACATCCAGCTCTGTGGGTAGCCCCGAGCGACCCCCTCGAGGAGTGGCCAAGAAGCCCCGGGAATGTTCTACCTCCGATCGTCCAGTGCCTGATCGATCGCCGAGTTCATCTGCTGCTGGAGTTACGGCAAGTGATGGAATCAGCGAGGCATTGTCCCCATGTTCTACCTCAGAGCGCTTGCTGAACTTAGATTCCGAGTTCCCCCAACAACAGAGTCGCCTGCACTCGCCGGGATCTTCACAAATCAACCCCGAAGGACTGCCTGCCACATCGAGGAAAGGCAGCCCTGTTGGGGGTGACCTAAAGTCGCCCGAAAACTCACTTTCGTCCACACCTCCAACGGAACCCATCCTCCACAACCTCGGCAACCTGGGTGCAGATAGATCTCAATCTATGATAACCGGTGAAACAAAAAGTACGCGATCTGTTTGCCCAGGTCTAACAAACGGACACCTGACCACTACGAGTGGTCGCAGTGCTAGCCACAGAAAACTAACGCAATCATGTTCCATGGATGCAAACATCCCTTTTTGCAATTCTCCGTGCAATATCAACTGTTCACCGGTGGCTAGTAGTACTCACTGTACCAGTCCAGGTGTGTATCAGATGAACACTCAACACTGCCCTCCACCTCATATGTCCCCTAGCTCATCATACCATAGAACGAGGTCATATTCATCTACAGTTCCTTATTCTACTGATCCAAATGGAATGATGACTTACGGGCAAACCAATCACAGAGGTTTGTCACCAAGCGTCGGACAAGCAAACTATTGTTATCGCACTCCTCCGCCAACAACTCCTAATCAACAACAAACTTATCAGCATCCTTCTCCTCAGAGAATGGATAATGATTGGATCACGCAGCAAAACTCTTATGGAACGCAAGTACAATCTCCTATGTACTATGCTAATGACAGGGGGTGCCAATCGCAGCATTCATCCATGTCCCATAATCAGACTTCTCAAATAGGAACTGGAGTTCCTTTGGGAACTCATACAATGCATACAACACAACAACAAAGAAATTCTACGCATCACTCTCCAGTATCACGCTCGCCATATCCGTATACAGTTGATTCAGTTCCATCTCAAAGCCAACAACACGAATCTCATAGTGCATATATGCATGACTATAGGGGCGAAATAAATGCCAGTTATAATGTCAACAGAAATTACAATAGTCTTCATTCGAATAATGGGTACGACTCTAGTATAGCCTCCTCTGGAGAGCAGTATGTTCCAAACAGTATTAATCCAGATGGTTCAGTTTCATACTGCTATCCACATCATAATAACACTAACAGTGGGTACAGACCAGATTCATATGATGAAAATGGTTCGCAGACTATCTATTATGACCTAAGCAATAGCACTGGCAGCAATAGCCGTGTACCAGATTATAGTGCAACAGCTCCAAAACAAAATTTTCCTCAAACGAGCAATATTTATGAAGTAAACCATACTGTAGGGGACACTGCCAACATTCCTACCTATAATCAATCAACAGAGAACTATAGGGGACAGTGTCCCACGGAAAGTGATGTATCATTCAATTATTATGATTCGTCTGATAGTTTTCCATCAAACAACAATGCAGTGCCGAACAACAACTCCTGCGGGACTACCGACTTTAATTTCCTTACTCTAGCTAGTGAATTTTCATCGCCGGAATATTACCAGTTAAGCTGACTTCACTGAGTGACACATTTTGATAGGTGCAATGTGTTTTACTATTAACGGAGTAACGTTACAATGTGCTGCACCTATTTACAAAAAGACTTCAAAGCAAAATCTAATGACACCTTGTTCAAAGCTAAATCTCAGGTTTTAAAACAGAGTTATTCGTGGCTAACGAGGGAATACTGTATGGGTGGGAAGTATATCCCTAATGCCAATATAGGGATTCCTTTTTGTGCATCGTTTGAAAATTAAAAATAATAAATGAGTTAGTTTTTATTGAGAGCTTTCTGCTGATTTATACTCTCCATTACAGTACTGTCAAACTGGAATTTTTTGAAAAAAATTCTTGACATTGTGATATAAAAAAGCTCAGATTAGACAGTATATACTTAACCTCCTTGTCCAATAAATTACATAAAATCTTCGTGTACTATTTAAAAATAGGGTCAACAATTTTTGAGCAAACAGAGGAATTATGTATTTATGCTTTCATAACCTAGTTCGCGAAAGTAATTTGCATCCTGCAGATGATTTCAATTCTGTTCGACTCTGTTTTCACCACACCTGAGATTTTTTAGCTTCTTTCTAAGTTAGATTTTAAAAGAACTGTAAGTTTTTAACAGTGCAATGAAATCCGGTTTCTGAACACTATATCATTGTGTAGATAGTGTGTGTAACTGTATAGAGCATTTGTGAAAATTAATATTATCTATTATGTCAAATTGGTGACTCATTATTATAGTCTCTTTGCACCAAACCTCTTCATTTCAATCAACTTCTCCCTCCTAATACAATGTCGAAGATGCTCCCAAACCACAAACAATTGCTCTCTATTACAAACTGAAAAAAGAAATAAAAACACGTCAATGAAAATGCATAGTTGAGGTTCTTATATGGAGTGAAAGTACACACCTCAGTCAAGTTTTTGAAGTGCTGAATACCCAGAATGATTTCCACTTGGCTTGCAATTTTTGGCGGTCCAAGATTTTGTTTTTTTGGAACGTTTCTGAGTTTATAGTAATATTGTGATCAATCTTCAATTCGGCTATGTACCGTAAGTATAAACTGTTTTACAACATTGTCTTCAAAAGACTGGCCAGTTGAAGCTTGAACAGGATCCTAATCAAACTAGGTATGATTTGTTTATTTTATAGAATTTTAGTCTTGCTGTTTGAGACGAACTCTAATGAACTGACCTGTTTATAACTGTCCCTGACATAAAAAGGTAATATATTCTGTAGATGCTTGAGTCAGTGTTATAGAATGACAATTATTTCCTTTAAAGTTTATTTGCTTTCATGTTCTTCATGTGTCTGTAAAACTAAGTCTTGTACAAATACGTCTGGAATGGTAATCAAAGAAAGATGGCTGTAGAATTATGAAAATATGTAGAATTTGCATTTATTAAATATTTATGTGTGAAAAGTGAGTGCTTTTTGAAATTTTGAATCTATTTTTTGGCAGTGCAGATACAACAAAATGGTAAGTTAGAATTTTGCATAAATGAAAAGATCTGAACTACATTAAATAGACATTGGATTTAGGAGAATTTTACCCTGGAAATAACATTATTAATACTTAAGAATTTTACAAAGCTATCATGAACGAGTTAACTTATTTTTTCTAACATAATATTTCAGTTAATTATTTTACCCTGGAAATAACATTATTAATACTTAAGAATTTTACAAAGCTATCATGAACGAGTTAACTTATTTTTTCTAACATAATATTTCAGTTAATTAAACGATTATTTTCTCCTCCTATTACAGAGTTCATTAAGAACATTCCAGCAATGTAAATGATAAATCAAATAACAAACATTACAAGGTAATATCACCAGTGGTTAACACTATATGCTAGTAGTTGACACTTATAAAGAATAATCTAAAACCTAAGCATTGTAAATTTAAGCAATATTTTGCAATTTTTACATTAAATGCATTTACTTCTTTATTTTATGCTTTTCAAATCAACATTCTACTAAATTTACGGTGCTTACTTTTCAGCGTATTCTTGTCAATCACTAGTGATTTTGTTTTATAGGAACTGGGAAAATTTTTGAAAAGGGATTTTTTTAACCACTGGTATTTAAATTTATCCATTCAACATTTGGAGGAGAGCATTTCATTAAAACGGTTCAGTTAATTACATAAAATGTGCATTCAAGTTTATTAAACTTGGTTGACAAAAAAAACTGAAACTACATAAGGCAAGTGAAGAATGACAGAAATTGAATTATTTACTATGGCAAGATTGGCCTTTCAAACAAATTTTAGTCCAAAATTAATGACAATTTCTGATTTTTTGAACCTAAATTAAAATTATAGGTATCTTTCTGTTTCTGCAGAACCTGCCAATAATAGTTCTTTCTTTAAGCAAATGTTAACAAATTTTAAGTAAATTTTCCATCTTTTACTTTGCATAAAAAATATTTATATTCGCTTTTTTTGGTTTTAAAATAGTATTTTGAACTTTTCATGGACTAGAAAACAATTTACTTAACAGCTCAAAACCTCAAATAGTTTAAGTGTGTCAGATAATTTCAAAATAACAAAGTTAACTATAGTTTAGTTATAACAAACTGAAGTTTGACCTTGGTAATGCTTATTTATTTTATGATAATAAGGAAGGGTTTTGGACTCTAAGGTGAGTGAAGCTACTTAAGTAATGGTTTTCGAAGGTATTCTAACCCAAATCCGCGCCAATGACACTTCTCTTTTCCCTTGAACTCCCAAAAAAGAAGTAAACATTATTGGGCCCGAGCGTCAATCTATCACAGACACACTATAAAACATGGCACAGGCAGTGCAAATGTTTTGTAGAAAGAAAGGCCAGGAGTAACTATGAAAACTTTGGATAAACACTTTTAGAAGATACAGGACACATGCTACGCCTATGTGAAAAGGTAAGTTTAGAAATAATGGTTTATTCACAGGAATACATCTCAAAGCAAAATATAGTGGAATCTCGTTAACGCGACACTCCAATGCACCAAGAAATTATGCCGAGTTAAGCAGGTATCAACTTACCGAGGTTTCATAACTTCAATTGTATAAATTGTATTGCTTATTTACTACTGCTTATCATCAACTTTATAAAAAATAATTACAGTAAATGCTTTTTGCTTTCTTTCTTTCTTTCTTTTTTAAAGAACATTCCAAAATAAATAGGACAATTTTGAGTTCCTACTTTGGATGAAATCCCTATTTTTTGAAAAGAGATCAGAGCTCCTTGTCAAACAGAAAAGCCCTGCTCACACTTACTTGAAAAACATTTGTACTGCTGATGCTGCCTTATTTCTCTTCTGGACTGTTTAATGTAGGTACATTTCTCCAACCCATTCTTGGCCCTGGACTTGCACCAACAGCACTAATTAGTGTGGTGGCTGCATCGCCTGGGTAGTGGTGGAAATTCTCAAAAAGGAATCAAGGCTTTCTTTCCGAAAAGCTGTGAACAGTGACCCAGGAGCAGCAGAATCCTCAAAAAAGGTTAATGTGAAAAAATATCGGTAGCAAATAGTGAACTAAAGTAGCAAAAGGCTGTCACACATTTACATAGAGGTTTATGTAAATGTGTGTCAAGTTAGAGAGGTTTGCACCCATTCCAATTAAAATTGAATCAACCATTGTTAAAATAAATGTCGACTTACTGAGGTCGTCGAGTTACCGGAGTTCCACTGTATAAAAGATGAGAGATGTTTTTTAAAACAGGGGAGAAAATGTTCCGTGAATTGGTTCCAAAAAAAGAGGAAGATGCAGACAAAATGATAAAAAAAAATATTTTTCTTTTAACGTCTTCAAAAAAAAAAAAAAATGGGGAAAGCGAAAATTTTCAATTTTAGCATAAAGGTTTCTGCCCTGAACTCATACCGTACTAATTCTCTAAAAAGTAACTGTTGATGTTTGAATATATCGGCTCTACTACCGCCAATAATAATAATAATAAAACATTTCTTAGAACTTTTACCTACCAGTATTTTAGCTACCAGTGTAAAGGTAGGTTCTGATTCAATGAGAATACATCTTCCTATAACTCGTTTATGTGCAAGTGTTATCCCAGAAGAAACAACGAATGCAGGTGCTGGCAGCTCTGTAGTGATTGGTGATTCCACTATTCCCAAAAAAGCGTGCGCATTGCTGGGTCACTCAGTCTAGACTGGCAGCCGTGGAGAATAGAGCCAGAGACAGATTTTGGTGACCAATTTCATATCGGCTAATTTTCAGTTCTGTAGTAGATATGATGATTTTATGAAGACTCGTGGACTGGGGTACCGTGGGTGGGTTAGGCAGCGGCAGCCCCTCAAGTGTGTTAAAAAAATAAAAACGTAAGCGAAATCATATTGGTTGAAACTTTGTTTATTATTTAAATTATATCTTATAGAAAAGAAGAAAGAATTCAGCTGGTTCGAAAGTGGTGGATTATACGTCAGCTGACTGCATAAACATGTAAAAAAAAGTTTTTTTTTGTCACTTCTAAATGAATTAAAAATTTATTACGTTATAGTTTGAATAATACTTATAACAGAAAAAATATTCAACTGGCTATATGTGACTAGAAAACCCTTCAGCTGACGCAGTAAATAGTGCGTCGCGTAAATTAAGTCAGATCACAACGAGCTCATTATAATACCATCCCGACTGAAATTTCGTTATTCTTTAAATTACATCCTGTATAAAAGATGAAAAATACTCAGCTGACTCGAAAGTGGAGCTCTTTTAATACAGAACTGGTGATTTTTCCTCTCTCATCTAACAAGCTGAATATTTGTTTTTGCTAAAAATGCTATATGAGCTCAAAGTAAGTATTATTCGAACTATAACATACTAAATTTTCAATCGATTTGGGGTCACTGAAAAACATTTTTTTTTTTTTGGACACGTTTATGCAGTCAGTTATCCATCACTTTCGAGCCAGTTGAATATGTCTTTCTTTTTCTACAGGACATAATTTAACTAATAAACGAAGCTTCAGCCGGGATGGTATCACTTGTATGAGCTCGCGGGTCGCGGCGCTAACTTGATTTACTCGACGCACTATTTATTGTTTCATCTGAAGGGTTTTCCCCCCACATACAGCCAGCCGAATATTGTTTCTGTTTTAAGTATTCTTCAAACTATAACGTATTAAATTTTCATTAGGTATGAAATGACTAAAAAAACATTTTTTTTTTTTTTTTGACTCTTTTATATAGTCAACTGACGTATAATCCACCACTTTCGAGCCAGCTGATTCTACAGGATATAATTCAAATAATAACGAAGTTTCAGCCGGTATGATTTGACTTATTTTTTGCATTTTTTAAACACACTTGGAAGGCTACCGTTACTTTACCCACCCACGGTAGGCCAGCTGATGTCCACGAGGCTTCATAAATTCATCGTATTTGCTACAGAAATGAAAATTAGCCGATGTGAAATGACCGACCAAAATATGTCGCTGGCTCAGTTTTTGAATGCAAAAAGGGCTAAACCGCTTAAAATTCATTTCGGTTCATCGAGGAATGTTGAACAAGGACGTATGCATTTCCCGCGACAACGCTCGCCCGCACGTTGCCTGCCTAACCATTGTTCTCCTGCCAGACTTTGGTAGGGACACTGTCAACCACCGACCCAAAAGTTCGGGCTCGACCCCCATTGACTACATTTGCTCCCAAAGTTGAAAGAAAATTTGACCGGAAGTCGACAAGCAGGTGAAAGATGAAATTCAAAGTTTCCAAGACATGGCAGCGAGCTGGTGCGAAATGGGCATTGTTTGTTTGTTTGTTTCAAACGGGGCTCCGTTTGGGTATTAACCATTACTTAGTGCATTCCCCGAGACCGGCACCCATTCTTTCATGTGACAGCACTATGGACGGAATGCTATTGCCACGAGAATTTTAACGCCCAGTTTCCACATAAGATGGAGGTACCTAAGCTGTATTCGATACGAAACAGCACCAGGAATTTCATTTTCAATAAGCGATACTCCATGTCATGCGAGTACTCGAGGAATCTTTTACATGCCACACAATCACATTTTCGACATGGACACTGTCGATTTTCTGCACCTTGAAAATCCACCGACTGGAGCCGGGTTTGATCCGGCGCCTTTGGGCGTAAGAGGCCAGCGTCTTAACCACTACTCTGTTGGCGTACGGTATGGGCATACAAAAACTCACAGCGTTTACAAAAATGCATCGACCGAAAAAAATAGATAATTGTTCAACCTATGCAATGATATATAAATTATAGAAAATAAATTATTTCTTGCGTTTCTAAAAATTTGGTGACCTTACTTTTCGGGATCATGCTCGTATCTTCCAGTGTGACACAGAACAATGGTAAAACTGCAGAATCTGAAAGACGTAAGCAGGCTGTTGGTATATGCCTGTAGTACCAGCAAGGTTTTCTAAAAATCTGAATCTGCAATATTTTATGCATGTCTTTTGATACCTGCAAAAATATTTATCACCTATTATAGCCTAAGATCCGACTTAGGTTGATCTACCCTCATCGAGTTTCCTCATAAGTTATACATAAAAATGTAGACAAACAAACATGATGGCATATGGCTGAACACAAGTGGTCCAACCATAGGGTTGTCGCTATTTGAAATTCCAGTTGTGGAGTAGAACTGCATTTTTCTGCAGGTAATTTGCAAAAATCTGCAGTTATTTGAAAATCCAAAAACAGATATAAATATCTCGAAAATGACGTTTTTTCGGCTCAAAACTCGACATTTTCGCAAGAAAATTATTTTGTAATTCAGAAATTAAGTGCCTAGCACAATTATGTGCTTTTAAAAATTCTGTAAGAAAACTGCAGAAATTGTGCAGCTGTCTGCTAAATTTCTTCATTAACTAGAAGATAACTGCAGAAAATCTGCAAAATCACTCCGTTATTGAAATTTTAAAATCGCGACAACCCTATGATAGGAGCACTTTTGCTTAATCCGCCTTACACCATCATATGGCCCAGCCTAATGACAACCATATATATAGTATACTTGTATATATATATGTATATACACTGAAGTGACAAAAGTCATGGGATACCTCTTAATATCGTGTCGGCCCTCCTTTTGCCCGGCGAAGTGCAACAACTCGACGTGGCATGGACTCAACAAGTCGTTGGAAGTCTTCTGCAGGAATATTGAGCCATGCTGTCTCGATAGACGTCCATAATTGTGAAAGCGTTGATGGGGCAGGATTTTGGGCACGAACAGACCTCTCGATGGTGTCCCATAAATGCTCAATGGGATTCATGTCGGGCGATCTAGGTGGCCAAATCATTCGTTGGAATTGTCCAGAATTTTCTTCAAACCAATTGCGAACAGTTGTGGCCCGGTGACATGGCGCATTGTCATCCATAAAAATCCCATCGTTGTTTGGGTACATGAAGTCCATGAATGGCTGCAAGTGATCTCCAAGTAGCTGCACATAAGCATTTCCAGTCAATGTTCGGTCCAGTCGCACTAGAGGACCAAGTCCATGCCATGAAAAAACAGCCCACACCATTACGGAGCCACCACCAGCTTGAACAGTGCCTTGCTGACAGTTTGGGTCCATGGCTTCGTGGGGTCTGCGCCACACTCGAACCCTACCATCGGCTCTTACCAGCTGAAATCGTGACTCATCGGACCAGGCCACGGTTTTCCATTCATCTAGGGACCAACCGATATGCTCACGTGCCCACGAGAGTCGCTGCAAGCGATGTCGTTCTGTCAGTAAAGGCACTCGAGTCGGTCTTCTGCTGGAATAGCCCAAGAAATCCAAATTTCTCCGCACAGTTCTAGCAGACACGTCCATTGTACGTCCCACATTGATTTCTACGGTGATTTGACGCAGTGTTGCTTGTCTGTTAGAATTTACGACTCTTTGCAGACGTCGCCGGTCTCGATCTTTAAGTGCAGGCGGTCGACCACTGCGCTGTCCATGGTGGGATGTTATGCCTGAAATTTCATACTCTCGGCACACTCTTGACACAGTGGATCTGGGAATGTTGAATTCTCTAACGATTTCCGAAATGGCATGACCCATGCGTCTAGCTCCAACTAACATTCCGCGTTCAAAGTCTGTTAATTTCACGTCGTGCGGTCATCATCACGTTAAAACCTCTTCACATGAATAACTTGAACAGAAATGAAAGCTCTGTAAAAGCACTGCGCATTTATACCTGTTCTATGCGATGCTACTGCCATCTGAAAATTTGCATATTGCTATCCCATGACTTTTGTCACTTCAGTGTATAATATGATTATCTACATTTTTCTATATAACAGAAAAGGGTAGGTAAATAAGTCTAAGTCGAATATTGTACTATTTTAGATCATGTTGAGCAAGTTTAAACTTAGTATATTTATTTGGATGGTACACACTTTTCTTTATACCTCTTTAGTGAAAAAAATCTGTGACAAAAGATTCAGTAATAGTCCGTGGAGTTAGTGCAAAAATATTTCATTTCCGGATACCAGTCTGAAATTTTATGTGGGGCTTATATTCACATAGGAGGACAAAAAAAACGCCGGGAGACACTTGATTAGAGGTCAAGGTCATTCTGTGATGACCTCATCAAAATGGCCGCTTTTACAGGTAAAGACGTTCGTTTAACTGCTTAAAAATCCATCATAGATTCAAATATTGCAAAACTCAAATGTATCATCTGAAAGCTCTTTTAAAGAGCTATTTAGAAATATTTAATTTTTCTTTCTGAGGTCAAGGTCTCACCTGTAATGACGTCATCAAAATGGCCGCTTTTACAGGTAAATACGTTTGTTTAACTCCCCCTAAAACTCCATCATAGATTGAAATATTGCAAAACTCAAATATATCATCTGAAAGCTCTTTAAAAGAGCTATTTAGAAAGATTTAATTTTTCGTTCTAAGGTCAAGGGCCCACCTGTGATGACGTCATCAAAATGGCCGCTTTTACAGGTAAATACGTTCGTTTAACTGCTTAAAACTCCATCATAGATTGATATATTGCAAAACTCAAATATATCATCTGAAAGCTCTTTAAAAAAGCTATTTAGAAAAGTTTAATTTTCCTTTCTGAGGTCAAGGTCCCACTTGTAATGACGTCATCAAAATGGCCGCTTTTACAGGTAAATAGGTTTATTAACTCCCCTTAAAACTCCATCATAGATTTAAATATTTCAAAACTCAACTATATCATCTGAAAGCTCTTTAAAAGAGCTATTTAGAAAGATTTAATTTTTCTTTCTGAGGTTAAGTTCCCACCTGTAATGACGTCATCAAAATGGCCGATTTTACATGTAAATACGTTTGTTTAACTCCCCTAAAACCCCATCATAGATTTAAATATTTCAAAATTCAACTATATCATCTGAAAGCGCTTTAAAAGATCTATTTAGAAAATATTTAATTTTTCTTACTGAGGTCAAGGGTCCACCTGTGATGACGTCATCAAAATGGCCGCTTTTACAGGTAAATACGTTCGTTTAACTGCTTAAAACTCCATCATAGATTGATATATTGCAAAACTCAAATACATCACCTGAAAGCTCTTTAAAATAGCTATTTAGAAATTTTTAATTTTTCTTTCTGAGGTCAAGGTCCCACCTATAATGACGTCATCAAAATGGCCGCTTTTACAGGTAAATACGTTTATTTAACTCCCCCTAAAACTCCATCATAGATTTAAATATTTCAAAACTCAACTATATTACCTGAAAGCTCTTTAAAAGTGCTATTTAGAAAGATTTAATTTTTCTTTCTAAGGTCAAGGGCCCACCTGTGATGACGTCATCAAAATGGCCGCTTTTACAGGTAAATACGTTTGTTTAACTCCCCCTAAAACTCCATCATAGGTTCAAATATTGCAAAACTCAAATATATCATCTGAAAGCTCTTTAAAAGAGCTATTTATAAAGATTTAATTTTTCTTTCTAAGGTCAAGGAAAAACCTGTGATGCCGTCATCAAAATGGCCGCTTTTACAAGTAAATACGTTTGTTATACATTTTCAATTTAAAATTGTTATAACTTTTCAACTATTTGTCTTAGAAAATAAAACCAAGCACTATAAAATAGCTCTTTTAAAGCGCTTTCAGATGATATATTTCAGTTTTGCAATATTTAAATCTATGATGGAGTTTTAAACAGTTACATGAGTGCATTTACCTGTAAAAGAGGCCATTTTGATGACGTCATCACAGGTGGGCCCTTGACCTCAAAAAGAAAAATTAAATCTTTCTAAATAGATCTTTTAATGCGCTTTCAGATGATATAGTTGAGTTTTGAAATATTTAAATCTATGATGGAGTTTTAGGGGAGTTAAACAAACGTATTTACCTGTAAAAGCGGCCATTTTGATGACGTCATCACAGGTGGGCCCTTGACCTTAGAAAGAAAAATTACATCTTTATAAATGATCATTATTTCAGATGATACATTTGAGTTTTGCAATAGTTCAATCTATGATGGAGTTTTAAGCAATTAACGAACGTACTTACCTGTAAAAGCGGCCATCTTGATGACGTCATCACGGGAGTTCAGTACCCCTGATCAAGTGTCTCCCGGCGGTTTTTTGTTCTTATATATGTACATAAGCTCTGTACCAAATTTCACACTGGTATCCGGAAGTGAAATATTTCGGCTGTTTTTGTCGCTAACTCCACAGACTATAAAACATAAATGAATATAAATAAAACAGAGAATTCTGTGCGTGTCCCTATACAAATCCACAGTTAACATCGGATCTGGACTAAATTTAGCAGGGGTGTACTTGGCCACCCGGGAAGGGTAGGTTTCCGAACGCCAAAAAAATGAAGAACCGTTCGAATTTCAATGTGAAAGGACTCGAAAATGACTTGAAATAGCTCTTTCTGTCCGAACTAACAACCAGATCTTTCCGAATTTTGTCTCATTGGAAAGCTCGCAAAAAATACATTTTAGGGAGGGTTTTCTTCTGAAGGTTTCGAAAACTTTTAAGCGCTAATTTCACCCAGAAAAAAGATACGAGCATTTTTTAATTTGGAAATATCCATTTTAAATTGGATTTATTAATATCGTCTGCACGAGCGAAAAAAAAATCAAATAGGATGAAAAAAATTATTGATGAGAAAAAGGCTTTGCCATTTGTTTTCTTGAACACAAAAAAATAAAATTCTTGCTTTTGCTCTTAGGCTTTTCCTGTAACGAGTGATTTAAAACTTTTTTGGCGATTGATTAATTTCTCGTACTGCGTACCGAGAGATCTAATCGGGACTTCCAGACATACGCTTTACTAAACAAAACTTTTATTCTCAAGGTAGATCCCGAGTAGAGCCCGCCCACGTAGAAAGTAAATAAGGGCGATTCCCTATAAACTCGTAATTGGCTGTCCGGATGAGTGCTTTAAAAATAATAATGTAAAATAAAGTAGTTATCTCTCTTAATTCAAGTAAAGCATTAATACTTTGTAGGCCAACTATATTTGAAGAAATAACAATTTATTATTTTTTTTATCTGGAGATTAGTCTAAAGTCCTAAAAACACAGTCCAATGGCTGTCCCAGTCGTATAGTAAAACACTGAAAGGTAATATTTCTAAAAACCTCTTAACAGTACATAAATTTGGCAATCAATATCTAAAAATAGAATAGTGCAACAATATTTTTTTAAACGAAATACGGTCTAATTACGTATTTCTAAAACTTAATATTGTCGTGTAAGTTCTGTTCGGAGTTTTCTCAAACAGTCCCCTGCCACAAATTCAAAGCTGCAACAGAAAAAATCTATTACGCTTGCAAATGTTGTTTGCATGAAAATTAACGTAATCAGTGTGACTTTGTCGAAACAGCTGAGAACGGTGTTGAAACGCCACTTTGTTTAGCTTCAGAGCCACATTTGTGATGAAAGTATGCATCTTAGTCGTTGCGAAAACAGTCCTCTGGGCAGTGATTTTATTAATGTTAATTAGTTTAATTATGAGACATATTATTTATTATGTCCACGATTTGTGTCTACATGTATGGATAGTTTCGTGACAAATTATGTTCCAATAATTTTGAAAATATTACATAATTAAGTGAAAATACACAGTCCCCTGCCTTGTTATACTATAGGCAGGGCACTTACCCCCTGTCATGATTTATAAAAAAAACACAAACTTTAATTGGCTCTCTTTCAAACCAAAGTAAAAGATTCATTTCCAGAGCAATAGTATTTTAACTATGCGAACATTTCAAAAAAACATCAGAACACAGATTCTGTATGGAAAATGACAAGTTTACAGAGAATCAACCATAAATAAAAATGAAACGTCCCGCTCCAACTTTCCGTGATTTGCAGCACTGCTACCAAAAAATCTATGCAGCGTATGATCTAGAATCCAGACGTAGTAGCGACCAGCCTGATTCTCACACACTTCGGATATCGAATACGATCAGTTGTATCTACCAACTTTGCAGCAAGAAATTTCCTTTAACCCATTAAAATTTCTCGCTACGCCTCAACATGCCGGTGACGACTCTAGGTCTTGTAGGGCCCTGGGAGGGAAAAAAATGCACAGACCCCCATGTATCCACATCACATGAGTCTCCTTAAGAAGCCAATTCAGTTTAGTTCAAGAGAAGTGAGGAGGGGGTGGGGGAAGAAATTTTTAATAACTATTGTCTTAACTCCCGACGCAATAAGGAAGGGGTTGTAAGTTTGACGTGTTGAACGTGTGGCGAAATATTTTCTTCAGTTACAAAAATCTGGAAGCATATGAGTGTGATGTACGTTTCTACAAAAGACCATTTTTAACCATCGACGCAACAAGGAAGGGGGCTTATAAGTTTTACTTGACTGTGACACTCTAACGCTCAAACGGATGAACCGATTTTGAACTTTTTTTTTTGTCCAAAGGTTAGTCGAGAGTGTTCTTACCTGGGTCCCTTCTTCATATGACATTCATTAACGAAGATATTAATTAAAAACTTCTAAAACATTTTACGCATTTTTTGGCTTTAAAAACATGCTTGAAAATTTAAAACAACAGTATCAAAAGAAAGAGAAATAATGTTTATCTGTTGCCAATCTGTGATTTGTTAGCATTTGAAATACTTGTAATTGGTTTTAATATAAGGATTTTAAAAGGATTTTCAATTTTCCCTCGTTATACTGCTTTAAAATGCATTCTGACCAGTGCTGTTCGTTTTTAATATGAAGTCGGCAATCAGGTTCGAGGGTTTTTAAAATTTTTAATTTAATCTTAGTACTTGTTTATCAAAATCTACGAAAAAAGTAAGGATTGAAAAATGGACTCAACTGTAATGGCTTACGACAGGGACTCAGGCAAATCATTTTCAATCTATTTGTGATTCCCCAGTTAAGCAACTGCAGAGTACGTATTTCGGTAATTCCAAAGAACCTTCCTATTTTGGCCAGAAGGAATTTTATTATATTTCGCGACCAATAACACATTAATGTAGAGACAATAGTGGGAGGGAAGGGGAGTCAAAAGGAATTAGAGAGCTGCATTTTTAACTCAAATAAAATGGGAAAAATTAATTACTAGCTTGCCCAGGAATTGCAACAGCTTTAAACTCTTGTTTGATTTTTCTCTTTTACATTTGCTGAACAAGCTAGAAATATTATTTTACGTTTCATTTTGACAAGTAACTGCAGCTATTCTCAGGGGAATAAACAGTAGGGCGGAAGGGTACTCCTGTTGACACTGGCCCAAAGTTTGAAGGGGCCCCCAAGTTTCAACATAATAAAACATAAAAACTTTTTTTTTAAATATAAATTAAAACTAAACCTTATCGAGGATGCAAAGAAACTTTCACTATTAAGATAAAATAATGGTTTGGGGTCAAAATGTCGCGGGCCAAAATGTCGCCGGTCAAAAATGTCACCGGCCAAAATGTCGCCTGCCCAAAATGTCGCCGGTCCAAAATGTCACCGGTCTAAATTGTCGCCCGTCTAAAATAACGCTAGGTGTATATTGTTCCGCTAGAATGTTTCCCAGTTTCAAAATAGTACAGATTTAATGTAGCGAATAATTCACAAATTCAACGCAGCTTGATTATGTAGCTCAATTTTACTAATGAGCTTATCACGATATGATAAACACACTTGTTTAGGAACTTTTTTTAAACGTAGCAGTTTAGAAAATTAGCTTAATTTATTAGCAAAAATGTAGGGGAATGTGGAGCAAAGTGAGATAGCGGGGCAAAGTGAAATGGTAAAATATTTTCACAGTATGCAGCGGCACCTATCAAGCAATATTTTATCTAAGTTCCTAAACATATAGTTGATTCCTGTCAAAAAATAAGTAGCTCCAAAGGTTAACAAACAAAAAAAAATGTACAAGCCATTTTCAAAAATTTTTTCCTGTATTGTAATATTCGTGGTTTTTCAAAAATATTTCTTGTTATGACAAAATTTTTGACATTATCATTTAAACTATTAATTGAGATCTACTGATGCCCAGTGCAGTCCTTTTTTATAGTTTATACACTGCGATGCAAAAGTTTAGACAAAATGCAAATATGTGAATAAAAAGAAAACTATTCAACGAAATGCTTTCAAATTTCTACTGCAGGTACACAATATGGTCCCAAATATGTGTCTGGAGTTCTTATAACTATAACTGGAATCAAATTTTGGATATTACAAAATACATTTTTTTACATTGTTGCAAAAGTTTAGACAATAGTCAGATTTTATGCAAATATCCCTTGAAATGTGATTGGTGGAGGAAATGCGGGACTGTATTATTCATTTATAAAGTGCAGAGATTGCTGAATAAATAATCAAAATCTCAAAAGCTCTTTAGTTCTCGTGTAAAGAAGATGAGAAAGTTTGGAAGCCGAAATTTGAAAATGAACCTACTTTATTAATTTTTTGTCTTTTAAATCGGCTCTAGTATGGTAGTACATTGTTTTTTACTTTGTGGAGAGAAAATTTAGACATGCGTATCGATCAAAAAGTCCAAGAAAAATGATATTTCTTAAGGACGAAGGAATTGAAAAAACGGCTCAGACTGACGATTCGCCCCTTAAGGGGTTACAGTACCTTTCTAACAAATTTCTTTAATTTAAGTGAAAAAGTTAATTCTTTGAAATATTTGTTTCTGCACTTGTTTAACAATCAATAATTTATTTTCAAACATTAAAAATTTTGAAAACTTTTTTTGAAAATTTGAAAAATGTAAGAAAATTTCAATTTTTTTAAAACCCTAAGGCTTTTTTGTTTCTGCACTAATTTCAAAATTTCGTTTTGCGAAATGATCACAAGGATTACCTTAATAAATCTGTGCATTCATTTTCTTATATTTTGACTAAAAAATATTTTGTGACCTTTTATGTAAAAAATTCTCAGAAAATTTTATTCTTCGAGGTTTAACAAACTCTAAAAATTTTTGTAATTTATAAAACGCTTATTCAATGCACAGTTTTGTTAAATATATTATCCTGAGTGCAAAAAATATTGCTTTAAAGTTATATCTTTAATAGAAAAAATTCCTTAGCATTTCCAGTAACATAGAAACACTAAAAACTGATCACCGAGAAAAAGCACTTTAAAGTTTGGCTTTTCCATTAGAACACATAGCATGCATGCCCTAAAGTCACTCATAACTTTTAAAATAATTTAGCTAGAACAATGCTATTTTTTTCTGAGTGTTTTAAACAACTATTACTTTTGAAATAAGCAATAAAAATTTTTTTGGGCTTTTGGTCATTTTTGAGGTACTGTAACCCCTTAATCCTACAAAACTTAAACTTGGGTCAAAAACAGCACGTGACAGCATAAGTAGTGAACAACTGAATCGGAATGCATAAAAAAAACAAAGAATTGTGCTTGAGCCTTTTCGGACAGTGTCCCAAATAGGCGAGATTTTATTGGTAAAAGCAGTACAGCATATGATCATTGGATATTTCTCAAGTCCCGCGAAAAGAATTATAATCCATCTAGGCCATCCCAATTTTAATAATTTTTATCAAAATAGTACCATTCATTTTTTAGTTACGATGATACATATGCTGCTTCGCACATTTAAATCTGGCTTATTTGGGACACTCTGTCCGAAAAGGCTCAGGCGCAATTCTTTGTTTTTTTTATGCATTTCGATTCAGTTGTTCATCTACTTATGCTGTCCCGTGCTGTTTTTAACCCAAGTTGAAGTTTTGTAGGATAAAGGGGCGAATCGTCAGTCTTAGGCATTTTTTAATTTTAAATGTTCAATGTAATTTGTCAAGTGTAAGCGGGCAAAGAGGATGGGGCAAAGGGAAATAGTACATTTTGTTGAACTAATCATTCATTTATTAAATTATGCACTTATTTTTTCATTTATCAGTTCATTTACATTATTTTACTTAGTTATTTACGTATTAACTCATTCATTAACTCATTTTCTTATTCATTCGCTATTTTTTTCACTCATTTATTTTTTCTTACATATTAATTCATTTATTCCTTTATTTACGTATTCATTTATTTTTCATTAATGATTTTTTTTTCGTTTATTTATGCATTAATTTGATGACAATTACTGTTAATCGTAGAATAGAAAAATTTTCATAACAAAAATATTTAGTTTTTCACTTTGCCCCATGATTTTTTGAGGTGTAAATTTTTCACATTTTTTTGAAAGTACAAAATAACTGCCACAGATGAAAAATAATTTTTCAACGAAATTTGGATCATAAAATACATTATTCCGTTTTTATGTACAATAATTTTTAGAACAAATTTCCTATTCGTTCTTTTTGAAGCAACTAAGTAAACTTAACTATTTCACTTCGCCCCACATTCCCCTACCTAAATTGATTTATTCTAAAGCTTAAATTATTTCAGTACCAAAATAATGCCATAGTTTTTTAGGGCTGTGTTTGGGGCCCAAAGGATAAATTTCTCCTTTTCTTTTTTTTTCGCACAAAGAAATTAAACTAATAAATTTGATGTACGGGCTTTTTTTTTTCCTTTTGCTAAAACGGAATACCGTTTAATCATCGCGCAACCGGCAATTTTCTTGTAGAACATTTTCTTTAAGAGTAGGTTGGGACGTTTGAAATCAAATTAAGTCGCATCGAAGAACAGAACAAGGCACGCTCGTTCATGGATTTATTTCTTTCCTTGTAACAACTGGGTGGTGGAATGTCAAGAGGAAAAGTGGTATCATATTCAACTCTACATTTAAATACTGATTGTAACGAAGGTACAGTACCATGTCTGAGCTGATTAACGCCAGAAATGAAAAAGTATCCCGCCCTTTAAGAACATTCTACAAACAAAATTTTGTCTGAATACTTGCATTACTTCTTGCCATCACTCACAAATAATGAAAAATAAAAAGTTCCATTGCTCTGCTTCCTCGATGCTGTGGCGTATCTTCTGATAGCTTCCTATGGGCCAATTTTTTATTTGATTTCGTCTGATTCTTCTTCAGACATAGTGATCACACTATACTGAAAACGTTCCATTACATTTTTATCTGTAAAAACTCCCTTGGAAAAACTAGCGGCAAAAACCAATCAGTACTATATTGGTACATGTATCGACAAAATTTCATTCTAGTTCATGAAGTAGTTTTGAGGTACAGTCGCCCCAAAAAATCGGTCACGCAGATACACATTTACATATTTTCCTTTAAAAAACAAAAAGCGATAAAATTGAATTCAGCATACGTCAGAACATGTAAATTCGTCCAAATTGACAATTTTCACTGATGCAATACTTTCTTTTACACATTATATGTAGAAGAAAATAAAAACACCTCTATTATTAAATAATATAGACTGGCTTTCCATCATGTAAGAAATGTTAACAAAAACCAAGTTTCAAGCATTGTATACCTGTTTTAATAATTTCATTGTTCTTCAACTACTTCTTTTTTAACTCTTAAATTTTCTTTTCGATATCAATTAAACTTGGCTTGGGCTGCTAGTCTATTCGTTTTTAAGTTGGTAGATAGCGAGTAACGGTGAAATAAGCTTTGTAAATAAATAACGTACGCTTATTTGAAAACTGTTTGTTTCTTGCAAAACTCTCGAAACAGTAACAAGCCGAAACGGTAAATTTTTTTCAGTATTTTTCAAAAATTTTAGTCCATACCATCGTTAACGCACACGTTCATCAACAGCAATTAACAATCTTTTGCTAATTTGGTGATAAAAAGCCTTCTCGTATGTTTTAATTTTTAGTACCAACTGTATCAATATCGGACCTTCTACATTTTTGTCCGACGACATTTGGACTGGCGACATTTTGTGGACCGGTGACATTTTGGACTGGCGACATTTTGGCCCGCGACATTTTGGACCGCGACATTTTGGCTCGGCGACATTTTGGCCCCGACATTTCGGCCCGCGTCATTTTGAGCGCATACCAAAATTATAGCAACATACATGTATTTAAAATTAAAATAATAGTTGACAGAAACCTATAAGGGTCCAGCACAAGTTGTCAAAAAAAAAAAAAAAGAAGATAAATGAAAAAAAAAAAAAAATGTTGTCGTGTAATAGTGAATTAACCATTATCAAGACAGGGGTGCCATTGCCTCGAGAGGTTGGACTTCTTTATTAACATATATTGCACATCCAGAATGAAAGGGGCACATCTCAAAATAGCTATTCTTACGGGCATCGACTTGTACACTGTTTAAATTTTTTTAAACTTCTTGTCGGACTTTAACTTACCTATCGCTGTTTCATTTCAGAACGATATTAAATCAAATTTTTATTCCTAATGGTTTGACGCTAGGTTACATAATACCATTCTTCTTGTTCTAAAAAAAGGAACCCTTCATAAATTACTTGTGCACAAACAATTTATACTTAATAACAAACAATTAAAATGAGTGTCATTTAAAAAAAAATCAAAATTACGGTTTTTTTAATTGGTTTTAAAAAAGTACTAACCATAATTTGCACCAATGAAGCTCGGCGAACTCGGATTATCAAAGATGTGCCCCTTTCAAACTCAATTCTCCCTTCACAATTGGCAGAATGATTAAGGGCATAAGTTGCTTTTTTGCTGCGAATGTTAACTCTAGAAAAAAATGGGTCAGTTTCTCATGTAAGGTGTACTAAGGTATGCTTTTTAAAGATATTTCCGAAAAATGCAATTTTTGAGATGTGCCCCTTTCATTCTGGAAGTGCGATATGACAACACAAGAAACATTTACAGCGCAAAGAGAGGATCACACCCAGGACACAGGCGGGAATCGACCCCGCGAACTTGCTTTCGAGACGAAAATCCCTGAGCCAACGAGGGTCCAAATAAAGTATAAAAAAATATAATAATAATAATAACAACAATGATCTGTTATTTATTTATATGCTGCAGTAAAAAACATCCCTTGCTTAAGCGCGTTGGTCGCAAACATCAATTACTATCTTCTCAGCTCAGAATCTAGATTTCATAAGTCAACAACTGATGCTATTAGCTTGGATTTTCTTCTATTCTTGTTCTACTTCTAAGATGGCGCTCCTTTTCTCTTCCCTATTATATTCAGATTCTAAGAAGACATTACTTAAGGGGACGTAATTTTCTTTGCCTTGGGTAATGACTACCTCTTTCGCCACTGTTTACAATAGCCATGACTACTGTAGGCTAGTTTCACTGACAGCGACTGTGCAGACGAAAAAAACTTGTTTAGAGAAGGAGTCCTTTTGTTAGAAAAATAAGTAAAGGAACGAAATTGGCTCTTTCGCTTAAAATGGTTGCCATGCAAAAATTCTAAAAAACTGCAAAACTCAGGGCAGAGAAATTATTTTTAATGAGCCATTTATGTGCCTTAAAATGTACATTGAGAGGGGTATAAAGAAATAAACATGTGGTCATAATACCAACTTTCAGAAAATGTGGAATTCAGCTTTAAAAAGAAAAAAAAAGGAAAAAATAAAGGAAAAAAATAATTGTTTCAAATTTTGACAGTTCGAATTAAATTATGTATTTTACCGTGATGAATTGTGATAAGTGTGTAGCGTATACCTCTAAGAGCACATAAACCAAATATGCCGACTTGAAGACTAAGCTGACAGGGCCCTTTGGCTGTCTGCGCCCTTTTCGTCCTTATTTTACATTATCCTCATTTAAAATGGGGCCTTGAATTCAATAAGGGCATTGAACTAGGTCAAGCTAGCTCTATAAAAACGTTTAAAGAACAAAAAGAATGAAAAAGTTTAGTAATAATAATACAAGTCTGAGCGCCCGTCAGGGAGCCCTAGCCGCGGGTCCCTGAGCAGCTGTCCGAATTGCCCGGCCCTGGAGCCGCAACTAATCACTGGAGAATATCAAAAATCAACTCCAGAGTCTTCAGGGGACTAAGATACAGGGCGGTGAAAAACCCAAATTTTTGTTGTTGTTGTTATCTTGTGATAGCCAAGCTGGCAATTTGGGGGGAGCTGCATCCCTTTTCTAACTGCACCGTAATTTGGTGTGAGGTCCGACTTCCACAGTACACACGTGTCACAGGGACCCGTTTATAGGGTGATAGAATTTTTCCGAAATTATAGACAATTCGCAAATTCAGGATTTCTTTGGTCAAGACCTCCTTTTGGATTCAAGTTTGGGCACCACATTTAAATTTGCCGCACTCATGAGAACTGCCCGTGGCATGAGTCTCAACTTGAACCCCTTAGATACAGCACTTCATACTCTTGTATATACAGCCATATGGTTTTATTACTTCAGGGTAGCGGTGACCCTCATCTCTCTCTCTCTTCTTATGAGTGTCGCTCATTTAATGACAACTTTGCAATTCTTAAGTAATTATGAATTGCATTCGCATTCAAAGTATTTCAAGCAAAAAAAGCAGCCCTTTCTAATTAAAAAAACATATTGAAATACAACTTTTATAAAGGAGTTAAGATAATCCCGCAATCTCGCGGGACTGAAGTACCTAATTTTAAGCAACGATGGCAAAAGTTAAAACTTGATTTTTATACTTTAAGCATAGGTTTCAAATAAATACTCCTCTGTTTTTTTTTCTGAAATCCAGCTTTAAAACAATACACTGGGATAAAACTGGGCAGGGGGTATTGGTAGAATTCTATTTTATCTACTTGACGTTCGGATCCAAAAGTTTTCTGATTGGGTTATTTATATCTTGCTGAAACAACAGACACATCAACGGGAGGAATATGATATTTATTCTACGAAATTTCCATAAAAGCAGACGAAAAGAACACTTCATATCATGCAATGATGATTCCCCCAGTCCAATGATACTAGAACCTTCCTGAATTTATCTTCAAAAAGTGGAGGAACTGACAAAATAATATTTCAGATGAAGACCTTGTGTTTATTGTAATGGACATTTTGTGAATTCAACATTGAAGAAATAGTGAATAAATCACTTTTTATGAAAAACTTAAGATGACTTGGCTGGTGTTGACAATAATGAATAGGAACATTTTAAAAGATTCCTCAGTTTGAAGCCAACTTGATCACTAAAGTCTTGTTAATCGGTTAAAATCTACTCGACCCGAATCTGTTCGGTAGAGTCTGTCATTCTATTTCCTTTGCCAGAAAAGGTAAGAATAGTCATTAGCTGTTTTTTCGGGGGGTGGGGGTGGTCTTTTTGTCCCTCTGAATCCAAAATTTTTACTAAAGTGTTATATCCTTCAGCGAGTTAAATCCAAAAAACACTGCGCTGCTTAAAATGTCAAATATTTTAAGTATGTAAAATCAATAAATGAAGGTGATAGGCATTTAAATATAAAGCGGTCGTAACATTTTAATCAGCAAGATCTGAGATGGTTACCCGGAGTAGAAGTATTTCATTTCGAAACTGAAGATCACATTAAAGAGACCAACTGTTTCAATCAAAACCAAGATACAAAGCTGCAGATCCTCCTTCGTGATGTCTCAAAATCTCAACTCAGTAGAAGCTCCAATTTTCCAGCACGCTACTTGACGAGGGGTCGTCTCCAGTTGCACAAGCGATCATCTTTATTCTTAAAGTCCACTCAATTAGCTCAGTCTAAAGATTCCTTCAGTGGCGTAGCGATATTTTTTTGCTGCACCAGCGCAGATAGAGAGACAGTTAGAAGACTGATATAGAAATTGATATAACTAGATGTAGATAGACGAGACAAATATAGATAGAAACAGATATTTAGATGAATCGATTGATATAAATCGATACAGACAAATAGAAATTAACAAGCAGATATATAGATAGATATAAATACATAAATGAATGATACTTAGATATATAGATGGAGCCGTAGAGACATTTTTAGAAAATGATTTTTTTTTTCGAAAAGAAATGCTTGAATTGTTGCTTTTCTGATTATGATTATTTCCTTCATTAGAGGTGTTATAACTCCTTAGCCCCTTTCCAAAACTAAGCTCTGAATTCTTTTATGGAATTTAAAAACATATTCCTCAGCGTATTCAGTTTTCTTCTTCTGCAACTTACTTATTGCAGTCACATTTGTTCGTCTTAACCAACTCTTCTATACCCTCTTTGTAGAAATATTCCCCATTAAAGACGCTTGCTGAACTTTTTTTTTTTTATTTGCTCTGTTATCGCTTTCAAAGCAACTACCTGTAAAATCTTGCAGCTAAATCAAAAATAAGGGAAACTCAGAGATCGGGACTACTAACAAGTTAATCAAACTGCTGCTAATCGCATGGTTGAATAAGGTTTTGAGGGATATCAAAAGAATCGCATGTTTTGACTACAACTTGTTGTCGAACTTGGAACTTGATTTTGGAGGAAGGCGCTTTGACAGCATGGACGACGCAGGCTACCCTCACAGGTGGTGTCTTTCTATGAAGTGAGTATAGAAATAGTTCCCACTGCAAAAACATCCTAAAAAACAGCTTTGTATTAAAAAATAGTTTCTGTACCTCAGGGCCACACCAAAGTAAGTCAAAAAATTGTTATTTTTGAGTTATTACTGCGTATAGTATATAGAATCTTATTCCACATCGACACACAGCATAATTCTGGCTAAACAAATCTTTCATAATTTTTTAGTAGTGTCGCAATAGTGTGAGTCCCAACTTTTGTACGCATCGGATATTTTACATTCTCCTGCAGAGTATGATAATATGACTTGTTTTAATCTGGCTTGAGATCCTACGGGTTTATGAAACGCTTTGAACAGAAAAAGCATAATAACTGACTTCGAAATCGAGGTGTGAATTGAAAAACTTTTATTGTTGTCCAATGGGCATAACTTTAAAATGTCCGAATGTAAATTCTGCTACTTTGTAAAAAATTGATTTAGTATAACAACACAGGAAGCTAACTGGATTTGGGGAAATATCCACCGGTCTTCCTCAGACATCGAAATTTAATCTTTTGATTATGCCAGAAAAGGATTAAACCCATCCATGTTCCGTTCCGATATTTAAATATACTCTTCTCTGAATTTTTTTCTGGCTACGCATCTGACTTATAACTCATTAAATAACCCTTCTATTACAATTAATAATAAAGCTTCATCAAAAAATAATGCTTAACTGTACAAAATTAGAACCACACAAGATATTCAATGAATTGAACATCGATTTATAGATTCGGAGAAAATTATTAGCTGCAATAGAAGGGGAACCTTAAAATAGTTGAATAAGCATTTGTGATTAGCCCCGCATAGCATTGGCGCATTCCCGGCAATGATGGCGAATAAGCAGAAAGAGGGTTAAACGCAGAGGCCACGTTGATGAGTCAGATCGGAATAAGAAGTGTCATTTGAAGGAAAACGCTAGATGAAAATTAACCCGCCTTTCGCGACTGAAACGGGGACGACCCATTCGCCTTGTCCTCGCCGAAGTCTTCAATCACTTCTCCAGACTCCAAACCCTTCCCCTTTTCGATACGGATTAAGACATGCGATTTGGCTATAAAGACATTCCGATCCAACAACACAAAATCATTAGCAGCCGTTTGCGAAATGAAGCAAAAATTAGAAAACTTGCGAGTCCGAATTAAGGTCTCGCCATAATGAAGATACCGTCCGACACCGAGGATAGGAGTGGTTGAGGATCATTCATTAGAAGATATTAAGGAGGTCGCGTGCCTCATACCGGAGACGACTTCATAAAGGTGGATGTCAATAAGAAACAAACATGCATCCGGAGAATTTTCATTTTCAACACTTTCGAGGAATCTTTTTCGCAGTAATACTAATGCTTCGAGTAAAATTGAGCGCAGATCAGCCTCCGAGTGTTGTGACACATAGAGATAAGTTCATTCGAATCAAAAATGATGGACGAAATAAATAACTTTGCAGTAGCTCTCATTGAAAACATATTTAAGTACAAAGTTTCAATTAAAATTGCGAGTAAATGAGGCCTTTAGATAGGAGAAATCAGGCATATGGGAGAGCGCTATGACCTTCCAAAATTTAATTATTCGGCAATTTTGTCTGACGAGGAGGATATAACTGCAGTTTTTAAGCTCCGAAAGTCCCTTTTTATAAGATACAATTATGGGAGCGTACCCGTATTTTATCATTCTGCAAAACTTGGAGTACCATTGAAGCAAATTCAGAATTTCTTCTCCCCCCCCCCCCCAAAAAAAAAGAAAAGGTAAGGCTCTCAGTATGGGGGAGAGTGTTACGTAGCCTATTGATGAACTTGCACCATCGCTCTGCGTGTCTCAATTCAGACAAGTGTTTCTGGGTTTCCAGGAATTTCTTCTTCAGTGTAGAGAAGTAAGTTTACGAATGTACATTCATTCGACAAGGGAATTAATTATTCAAGAGTTTTAAGAACAAAAGCTTTTGTTGAACGACTTCAACATGACCCAGACTGTGCCATTAAAATTTTTATGGGGGCGTTTCAGAGGGTCTTTTCCTCTTGTTCGAGGGGAAAATTTCAAGGGGTGTGTATCAACACTCTTGGTGTGGATGGTCACCTCTGATTTAGATAACCTTTTCTGCATTGAAAAAGAATCTTTTGAAACCACGAAACACGTGACTGCAATTTGTCGTAAACTTCTGCTGTATAATAATATTGTTTTTCTTACTGCTAATTTGTTGCACAAAGGTTCAGCTCATAATCTCTGAAATACTTTTAGATATAATTATCAATCAAATCAATCCAAAAATGCAATAAGCAGGGGTTCAAAGTTGAGTATTTTAAGAGAGCCTCTCCGCTAGAGAAATAGGGATTTTGAGTAGCTGTTTCATTGATGAACAACATTTATTGGTGGATACAGTGCACAATCCAGATGATCTTATTTTGACCATCAGCTTAACCTGATGAACACTGATGAACAACTTTTATTCATGGATACAATGCGCAATCTGGATGATTTTATTTTGACGAGCTAGAGCTAAAAATTGCGTAGGAGGGAAAAACAGGAAGTGTGTCAATGATATGAGAGCACTTGCCTGAGGATGACACACTAAGACGACTCCTTTATTTGTCATTTTGTTAGCTCATACGCACAACTAGAAATATATAAATAAATTATTGCTTTCCAAGTAAGTTAAGTAAAGTGTTATACTATCCTTTATACTTAAAATATTTCCTTTGTTGCGTAGTTTTAAGTAGCAGATCGAGCAGAAATTCAGTAAACCGAATTGACCAGAATCGGACTTTGCTCGGTAAATAAAAAATCCCGGATAAAAGAAAGCCATTAAAAATGGCTGGCGTGAGACCTTTGGATTTAAATACGCTCGTATTTACAAAATGCGATAATTTTGCCTATATGAAAACAATGATAATGAATAAATTTGCTTGATAAATGTCACATAAGACATAAAATGAAAAGTAAAATTAATAACAGTTAGTAATTGTGGTTTTTGATGTTGTATTTTTTGAAAATACAATCTAGAAAAAGGTAAGCAATGGATATAGGTAGAGATAAAAGTTGATACATTTAAAAATGGACATCATTAGACCACCTTCATATGCTCACTTAACGGCAAAAATAGAAAACAAAAATCAAACTTTGAGCTTTAATAACTCTAAATTTGGATTTTGTTACATAACCCCTTCCTCTCCCAAGCCCTTTAATTGCTCTTTGTTTTTTATTTTGGATAGCCTATAAAAACATCTGTAGATTCCCGACCTCTTAAAAAATCTTTTTTCATTTTCTTTTCTAAGAAAACCGTGGGACATGTTTTCTTCTATGATTTAGCTTTGAAATGATACCAGTATAAGACTCCAAATAGCATGGTGCTAAGACGGAACCCCAATTATCGGGGATGCAAATAGTACGTAAACGTAAGAAGAGCTGGAAATAAAAAGTGATTGATTCGATGTTCTCCTGTCAAAATAATTGTGACAAATCAACTTTTAATCATCTCATTTAATCTCCGTGCACCATATTTACATCTAAACATCTGTTATTTAAGTATTGTATTAGAATCGGTCCTCGATAACCAGAATCAGGCAACAGCGCTGTAGAAAATTACATATATCATTGATCTCCCTGGGAATTATTTCCACGAAATACTGAGATCCAAGCAATTTGAAATGAAGTTCTGTACTAAATCGGAATTCATTTTAAGTTAATCGTTTTCGATCAACTTCTGATTATAAGTCAAGAGAATGAATAGGTAAGTTTCAAGCCAATAACCAAGTATTTTTTGTTTTTGCGTCGTGACATTTATGCATCCAAGTTGAAGTCTTGCAAATATTTGCTCTTTTATAAAACTGTCCAGAGTGAATCGGTAGTTTTCAGTTAATTTTTATAATTTTAATTCTGGAGAAGCGCGTTACAGTGAATGAATATATTTTTTCTAATGTTGTTGTTTCTTGATTGGTTCATTTCTCAAAATTTAATTACACATTGAAAATTCAATTATTCTTTCGTGAGAAAACGTACAGGGGTCCGAATCAAACGAACTAATCAGAACAGTCGATTGAAAAAAAAGTTTAATCTCTATAAAGATGATATTGCAAAATTTGGCAGCTAAATTTTTAAACCGGAATTTTCTTTTGTTTTGTTTTTTGTTTTCTTGTCTCGTCTGATGCGTTTGCGCTTTTTATGAAGAGACAAAGGGAAAAATGGTGCCCTCATAAGAGAAGAGACAAACTATTAGAAATAAAACCTGCTCTTTTAATAAGAGTATTTTAAAGCTCATTTCATTAACGCTTTTTTAATTAGCCCTATTATGTATTCATTTATTACTGCATCAACGTTTTACGACTAGAAATTACTAAATCTGAGAAAAAAACCCTTTTGTTATGGCTTACAACATTATGAAAACAAAAAGAAATCATGACATTCGCTACAAAAAGAAAAGAGATGTTTACTTGTTGCTACAATGTCTTATTTTCTACATTTATGCAAAACAACAAATTGTGCGACTCTTTTGTCGAAAGAAATGATATAAAAACTCTCATACCTTCATCTGAAAACATTTTTTAAAGCATTGAAGACGGATTAGAAAACCAAAAATTATGCAAAAAGTACTCCTGCCACTCTCCTTTACTTGCTAAAAATTTAAAATATGCCATCTTCCAAAAATTCATAAAATCTGCATAAAAAAAGGCTTTGTCTCCACAACTAAAAGGCGGCTCTGACGAGACAGGAGAAACACACCAGTACGAATTGTTTCCAACACTAGTCATATGCAGAAACTTATTTCTTACAAAAGAAAAACAAAATGAAACGGGGGAAAAAAAGCAGCGACATCGTTTTCAGAATAGTTTCTTGCTAGGTGTCATAATTCCCAAAGCAAAAGTGCTAGAAGAGTAATGTTTGAGAGAACAAATGGAAATAAACCTCCCGAAACACATTCATGGGTCTCCCCACTTATTTCTTTGGAGGTCTGCTCAATATTTCTTTACTCCACAAATGAAGAAAAGACTTGTACGAATGCAACCATTAACTATAGTCACTTTGGGCGTGGGAAGGTATCATTTTTGCCGCGCAGATCTATCCATTCAACCACAGAGATCTATCTAATACAAAAAGAAGGGTTTGTTTTGTGCCGAATTTCAGTGGTTTTTCTTCTCTAGAGTTTACCTTGATATTTCGTTGGATTCTTTTTTTTTCCTTTTCCCCCACCCCCAAGTGACGGGTGGGGATAGTGTTGTAATCAAGTGCCATTAAGGGACGAAGATTTTCTTAAAAGAACCATCAAAATGGACTACGCGTTGGTTTTCTGATCCATGTCAATCGGTTTGAATGGGTTAGAATGATGATGGTATAAGTCAGAACTTTTACAAATTGAGTTTCGCGTAGATTTGTATGGATTCCTTTTGTTTCTCTATTAAGTGTACCAATAGCGTAAAAAATAATAAAACATATTGCTCTGTAGGAGCGCCAGAAAATTGTCCCCTAACCGAAACTGCTATATTCAGGTGAAAGTAACAGTGCTGTAAGTCAGTTTCCTTGCAGCTGATTGGTCTTGCTGCAGCATTTTCTACTATTTCCTAGCATACAAACAAAACCTTCAAATACTCGAGACTATGTTAAAAGGACTTACATCACTTTCATTCTAATCAAAACAGTTGAATGTTTGTTTAAAAGAAATGTTAACGGAAAGAGGCCATACGTAATCATAACAGCACTAATATGACTTTTTTTTTTCAGTAAGCCCATTGTAAACATAGAATGACAATAGTATGATATTTAAATATATATATATAACTTGACTGCAAAATAAAAGTAAGGTCAAGGGCTCATACTCGGGACAGTTTTGAACTTTTACCTTTAGTAACATATTAATCTCATGTTTTCATTTTGAGCAAGGTTTACTTTTGAGAAGAGCCAGCCTTCACATTTAATAATAAAAAAAAAACATCGTCTCAAGTTAGGGATACCATTTCCTAACTTGGGGGTTTGGGACACCTAACATTTTCATTTATTTATTTATTTTTTTTAATGTATGCAGCAATGGATAGTAGCTTGGGACAACGATTATAATTTTAACATTAGGTTAATTTTGCAACTAGCTAAAGAAATAATAAAATTAACTATAAATAAAAGTCTTTTTACACTTTCAAATTTCAAAATGTGTACTCGTCCCTGAAAATATTGATTGCCCCTCCAGTCTTCTTAATTCCCCTGGATGTAATGTTTTAGCGTTTTTCTATGCATCTGGATGATGCACAAAAGTACAACTGCTTAGTGAGACCAAATAAATCCTTATGCCGCTGATTCCTTAGATCTATATATTCCTCTTTTCACAAACATTTCCGTTCCTTGATAATATGTGAAACTCACAACAAATAAATTGGTCTCATCTATACTTTGAGAATCTTTTTTATTAGTAGAACTAATATTTGTAATACTTTGGCAAAATATTTTAGTTCATCGATAGATTCCGATTTTTTTTTTTAAACCAGAGGCAAATTTTCCATTTCAGATTTAATTGCTATCAATTTATTTAATTTTTTAACCATATTTTTCTCTACTATACAATTTATTTATTCACTGTTTCTCGTACACATGTTTTATGTCCTCGTACCCAAACTTGGAACAATAAATTTGGAGCATTTTGCAATTTCGCAAATCCAAGAAAAAATAAGTTGACCCATTTATGCCCAGTAGCCTAAAAACGGGACGCTTGTTGGTAGTTACTGCATACAAAAACCTGCAGTGGGTATATCATTTTACTAAAGCTGTTTTTCACAAATTAAATAGTCCTTCTTCTTGAGAAAATCAGTTAGAGCCACTATTTGGACATCAGAGTTTATGTATTGACAGCTATTTTCAGAAAAATCAGTCAAGCAACGATCCAGCATGGGTAGCCACAGAAAGTACGTTTTTTAAGAACTTATTTTTAATAAAATTAAACTATTTTTAAAATTATTTGCTTACAATTGATCACAGATGCCTTCTGTAATGTTACTTTGCAAAAGTAAAGTCAAGTAAGGTCGTATTTTGCTCACATATCTGCAAAATATCCCATAAACAGGACATTAAATAACTTAATAAATATGGCAACGGCGAACTACAAAGTCCAGTCACATTAATGTGACCACCTGTCAAAAGCCAGGGTAACCAATTTCTCAGAACGGACAGCTGCAAGAAGTGTAGGAAGAGAGTCAATTAGGTACCTGAAGGTGTTCACTGGGATGTTCAACCATATTGACTCCAATGCCGTGGCCAGCTGCGCTAGATTTCGCAGGTGAGGATTCATGGCGCGAGCAGCCCAATCGAGATGGTCCCACAGATTCTCGATTGGGATTAAGTCAGGTAAGTTTGCTGACTAGGGGAGAATGGTAAATAGGGATGCACCGATAAGCAAATTGGCCGATTACCGATTACCGATTAATCGGTTGTTGATAATCGGCCGATTAATCGGCTAAGCCGATTAACGATAAGGATAATTGTTTTTAATACTACCAATTTTGCCATCAGTTTTTTCTCTCTTGTACAATTCCGAGTTTAGAAATAGTAAGTAATTTATTTCCAAGAGAAGATTTTTTTTCAACTTTTTTCCCAATTTTCACAAAATAATTTCAATATTTTATCAAATTTCTTAGAACCAATTTTCATATTATTGTCAATAACATTGCATTAACACATTGTTAATTATGTTAATTGGACATAAAAATTCAGAAAAAGAGGAGCGAAGTCTGTATTCCAATTTAGGAGTACTTTTAATTTAATTTTTTTAGTAATTAGTAGCAATTTAATTCAAGACTTTTATTCTTTGTGAAAATTAGAGGTTATCTAAAATACTGCACTAAGGAGGAAACTATCGCCACATGAAAACTGTTGCAATATTGTCTAATGTATATTTATTTAAAGCAGGATAATTAATTTATTAAAAACTTTATATCAACTGTGAGGATTATTATTACTGTTAATAAAATTATTTATCGTAGTTTCTTAGTGAAAGTATACTTTAAGAATAAAATTATTTAAAAAATTTTTAGCCGATTAATCGGCCCGATTTTGCCGATTATTAATAATCGGCAAAGTGGCCGATTATGGCCGATTAATCGGTACTGCCGATTAATCGGTGCATCCCTAATGGTAAACTCCTCCTGGTGTCATTCAAACCACGCATGCTCACTGGCAGCCGTATGGCACTTCGCATTGTCCTGCTGAAAGATACCATCATCCTGAGGAAAAACACAAATGAGGCACAAGTAAATAGCCGAGATGAAGAGTGAGAGAAATTTAAACTAATGCTGTTAACATAGGTAACCCAAAGTTATTTCCATTCTTGAAAATCACATATTTTGTTGAAATTTTCAAAATAATAAAGTTTGCTTAAATAGCTATTGAAGTTTTACTCTTATTACCGCAAAAGATGGGGTTTGCTCGGTGCCTTGTCTGGATCAAAAATCAAAGTGCTCTTCAGGGCGCCTTCTAACTGGTTGAACCTCGTGTTGTAGTAGATACGGAGGACCCTGGAGTGAAAAGAAATGAAAGTGTGTACCAGCCCTCAAAACATTTTTCTTCAAACTGTCACAAATGAGGGTACTGTACCAAGGACGGATATAAGAAAGAAGCGATGGGAGCGATCACCCCTCCCTTGAGGGACTCTTCACCGGTAATTTTGCAATATTGAAGTTCTAAAAATGCAATTTCATCCGAGTTTTAACGAAGTTGGGGAATAAAGGTTTGTGGCTCTCCCCTGGGAAATGTTTCGAAATCGAAGTCCGAAACCTTTGTGGTCAATATATGCAAACCAGTGCGCATAGTAAAAAAGTAATAAAAAATCAATCTCCCGTCTCTTCTAAAACCTCTGAATCCGCCCTTGTACTGTACCTAGTATTCGTACAAACTTGTGTTATTTTTCATAAAAGTGGATGTATAATAACAATATTTAAAAAGTACGAACGTTTAAATGCAAATAATACTCTCGAAATTAAAATCCACGCTATCCTGATTTTTTCGTAGATGTCTTTTCAATACCTTCAATTGCTGTAGACCGGGTTAGAATGATTTATTCCACTTTCATTCTAACTAAAACATTCCAGTGTCCATCTAAAAAGTGTTAACGGAAGAAGAGAGTATCCTACTCCAAATATAAATGATTTGCTAAAACTTATCACAGAATCACTTTCGGAGGTTAAAAAGCATTTTCATTGGCATATAATCTTAAAAATATTGTAAAAGCTTGTTATGCTATTAAGGGCTCAGAGAGATTCTAATATAAATTGTGGCAAGTTATTTTTATATTTAGATATATTGCCCATTGTGATACACTAAACTATTATTCTAAAAAGAGTATTAACCTAAAAGTTTTTGAACTTTTGAACTTAAAAGGGGCGCGCGAAAAGGCATTATATGATAGTCATCGTTACAGTTTCAGCTTTCAGAAAACTCTTGCTTGTTGTGGTGACACCAAGATTTCTTTCTATCAAAGAGAATCATGTGAAGCTTTATACACTGCGATGCAAAAGTTTAGACAAAATGCAAATATGTGAATAAAAAGAAAAGTATTCAACGAAATGCTTTCAAATTTCTACTGCAGGTGCACAATATGGTCCCAAATACGTGTCTGGAGTTGTTATAACTATAACTGGAATCAAATTTTGGATATTACAAAAGATATTTTTTTACATTGTTTCAAAAGTTTAGACAATAGTCAGATTTTATGCAAATATCCCTTAAAATGTGATTGGTGGAGGAAATGCGGCACTCTATTATTCATTTATAAAGTGCAGAGATTGCTAAATAAATAATCAAAATCTCAAAAGCTCTTTAGTTCTCGTGTAAAGAAGATGAGAAAGTTTGGAAGCCGAAATTTAAAAATGAACCTACTTTATGAATTTTTTGTCTTTTAAATCGGCTCTAGTATGGTAGTACATTGTTTTTTACTTTGTGGAGAGCAAATTCAGACGTGCGTATCGATCAAAAAGTCCAAGAAAAATTATATTTCTTAAGGATGAAGGAATTGAAAAAACGGCTCAGACTGACAATTCGCCCCTTAATCCTACAAAACTTCAACTTGGGTCAAAAACAGCACGTGACAGCATAAGTAGATGAACAACTGAATCGGAATGCATAAAAAAAACAAAGAATTGTGCTTGAGGCTTTTCAGACAGAGTGTCCCAAATAAGCCAGATTTTATTGGTAAAAGCAGCACAGCATATGATCATCGGTTATTTCTCAAGTCCCGCGAAAATAATTATAATCCATCTAGGCCATCCCAATTTTAATAATTTTTATTAAAGAAAGTACCATTCATTTTTTAGTCACGATGATACATATGCTGCTTTTCACATTAAAATCTGGCTTATTTGGGACACTCTGTCCGAAAAGGCTCAGGTACAATTCTTTGTTTTTTTTATGCATTCCGATTCAGTTATTCATCTACTTATGCTGTCACGTGCTGTTTTTGACCCAAGTTGAAGTTTTGTAGGATTAAGGGTCGAAGCGTCAGTCTGAGCCGTTTTTTCAATTCCTTTATCTTTAAGAAATATAATTTTTCTTGGCCTTTTTGATCGATACGCATGTCTGAATTTGCTTTCCACAAAGTAAAAAACAATGTACTACCACACTAGAGCCGATTTAAAAGACAAAAAATTCATAAAGTAGGTTCATTTTCAAATTTCGGTTTCCAAACTTTCTCATCTTCTTTACACGAGAACTAAAGAGCTTTTGAGATTTTAATTATTTATTCGGCAATCTCTGCACTTTATAAATGAATAATACAGTCCCGCATTTCCTCCACCAATCACATTTCAAGGGATATTTGCATAAAATCTGACTATTGTCTAAACTTTTGCAACAATGTAAAAAAATGTCTTTTGTAATATCCAAAATTTGATTCCAGTTATAGTTATAAGAACTCCAGACACGTATTTGGAACCAGATTGTGTACCCGCAGTAGAAATTTGAAAGCATTTCGTTGAATAGTTTTCTTTTTATTCACATATTTGCATTTTGTCTAAACTTTTGCATCGCAGTGTAATTCTTTATTGCAACAATTTTGCAAACCCATTTCCTTTAGTACATTTGAAGGGGCAAGTGGATAAAGGGGATATGTGACTTTTGAATTTCGTCGATTTACACAAATTCAAAATAGTGTGTGTTCAATTAAAATTAACTCACAAACACAATTGAAGGGGCAAGTGAATAAAGGTGATACCCGTGACAATTTTTTAAATTTCTAGAAAAAGGTTTCAACAAAAAAAAATATATATATATTACCTTATCACCTTCATCCATGGAAAAAAGTAAATTTTTCAAAAATTGTCACATATCACCTTTATCCACTTGCCCCTTCATTTTCAGTAACAAAGGAAAACTGTTCACTTAATAGAAAGAGCTTTGTATATCTTATACAATAAATTAAATTCAGAACCGATTCTGAACGTATGGGGCAACTATGGTGTATGTTATTTTCCAAAACATGATTGAAAACATTTGAAACCTCTTTCTATATTTTTCAGAAACGTTTCTAGGTGATTTAGAGAAATCGCTTTTTGCAATTTGAAAAAAAAAAAAAAAAAAAAAAAACGTTTCCGAGTATGTTGGAAGCCTTTTTCTATAATATTCAAAAATATTTTGAAGCATCCGAAAGGTTTCTGTGTTATTCAGAAAGAAAGAAAAAAAAAATCTGGTTTTCAAATGAAATTTTATTTGGTGAATAATGCATGAAACAAATGTTGTGTGTGTGTGTGTGTGTACTGGTTTTCCAAAGCACAGTTTTATGAACGAGTGGAAGCACACAGTCACATAAAAGCATCATTAATATGAAAGTATACATTGACCGCGAACAATTTAAATGTTTTCGAAATTATAATCAATGATCATTTAAGTAATGACGAAATACTTAATTTGTGAGACTCATTACCATTTATGGATTAATTATCACATCATTTGCAGTGTATTTAATTCATTAACGCAACAAATCGTTAATCGTGATTGCAATAATTACTAATTGTCAGGTTCACTAAAAAGTTTTTTTTCAAGCAACAGGTTAAATGTAACAAACTAGCAGCTTAGAGAGGAAAACGAGTTTTCACTTTAATATATTGACTTCAATATATACGTTCCCAATTCAAAAAAAAAAAAAAAAGCTTGTAGATAAAAATAAATGCATGACGTTGGAAATTCTTGATTTGGAAAAAAAAAATATCAAGAAAGTTCCGTAAAAGTATCTAAAATACCTGAATTTTTGGGACAACTTTAAGAGAATATATTGAAGGCTTTTTCATCATATTAAAATGAATATCAACCGCAAAATTTTCAATGATGAGAGTTAAATGTTCACTACTAACATTATTTCGAAAAAATAAATTTTTAATTTTTCAGGCTAATTTACCTTAACATTCTATTTTCCTAATTAGTTTTTAGCTCTTCAATATAAACATAATACATTGCCTGTCTATGACACCCTGTTTCCCCACAGTTTGAAAGATAGCGCTAAAAATGCTCAAATTGCTTCAGAACCACAAATTTTCAACTGTATTTATCGTAATTCCTGGATGAAGAAACACGAAACATTTGGCCATATACTATCTTACTAGCCAAATTGCGAAGATAGCAATCAAAGAGCTATACAAACGGTTTCCACTTTTTATTTCAATAAATAAATATATGAATAAGCACTTACCATTATCAATATTTATTTCGACAACCTTTTTTTTTTTAATTAGGCGTTGGTTTTATTGTGTCTCTTCCATAGTAAGGCATTGCTTCACCTTCTACTATTTTCCTGTGTTTATCCTTTTTTAAAACTACTTTCTGAGGTTTTTTCGATCTTATTGAGTCGGATTTAAGTAATGATGCAAAAAACGGCATTGTGGTTTGCCCTAAACTTCGGATTATTCGCCACATTCAAAATTTGTCGTTACGAGAATGTCTCTAGTGAGGGTATCTTAATAGATGTAGCATACAAATGCCGTTAAGATCTTATAAAAGCCGATGGGAGACAAGGGCAATTTACTTCTTCATTTCTTCCTCACTTTCGGATTCTAACGCGTAAATTTTACCATGAATATCGTTGCGTTCGTAGTAGCACTCTATGTAACTTTTTCTCGAATGCAAAAAAGCATTCTCCGTAAAAGTCTGAATGGAGGATTGGAAGTTCGTAATAGCTTTTTTTTTTTTTCTCCTTTTTTGTAGATATTGTCGCATATTTGATACCACTAGCGCGTTATCGTCTATCAGGAGATTTTGTTAAGAGTTTGGTTAACCTTAAACTCGTGATAGGGCTGTCCATAAATGATGCCACATTTTTCTTAACGTTTTTGACACTCCACCTTTGTCCCATGTCATGCTATTTTTCGTAAGCATGCTCTGGTAAAAAATGCGTGGTGTTACACTTCTTGTCACCTTTTCCTCCCCATTGTCACAAACTGTCACAATTTCACGAACCCAAGAAACTCAAGGGGCTGGCTGATCCATAAATAATGTCACACTTTTTTCAACGTCTTTGACCTTCCTCATCACTTTGTCACAAAGTGTTGCACTTCACCACTCCGCCTCCCCCCTTTGTCACATATCATACTATTTTTCCTTAACATACTCTTGTAAAAATGCATGGTGTTGCACTTCTTATTACTCCCTCCCTCCCCCTCGTCACAAACAATTTCACGAGCTCCCCCCCCCCCTTTTTTTTTTTTTGCTTTACTTTTTTTTACACTTAAAATTTCAAATACGAATGATCAGCAATAAAATGTTCAATAAATATCTGCAATATAAAAACGAAACCTTTAACTCGAATTGCAATCCATTGTTTACGATAGACTAAGCGATGGTTTAATTAAGCGGCTTGTTTGGAAATAAATTGCAATTTAACCTATCGCTTTAAATTCTATTTGAATAAGCTTTTCAAATGCTCTTTCTATTACTGTTTAATAATCCATTGTTTGTTATAGAATGTTATGATTTAATTATGCAGCCTGTTTGGAAAGGAATTACAATTCGATACAACGTTCACAGTTTCCATATCTATTTCCATCGATCTTTTTAATCTCCAATTTCTATTTCTATTTCATAATCCGTTGTTTATCATGGTTGAAGTAATGAATTAATTAAGTGACTTGGTCTAAAAGGAGTTACAATTCAGAACAAAGTTCATACTTTTTCATTCTCATTTCCATCCATCTTTGTATCTTCTTTTCTATGTCTATTTCACAATCTATTGTTCATCATGAACGAAGCGATTAATTGAGAAGCTTATTTGAAAAGAAATTACTATTCAGAGCTCGTTCATACTACTTTATTTCTTATTCCCATAAATCTTTTTCTCTCCTTTTCTATTGCTATTTCATAATCTATGATTTAGGATAGACGGAGCGATAAATTAATTGAGGGGCTTGTTTAAAAAGGAATTACAATTCAAAGATTGTGTATAATGTTTTCATTTCTATTCCCATAAATCTTTTTATCTCCTGTTTCTGTTTCTATTTCATAATCCACGGTTTATGATACACGAATCGATGAATTAATTAAGAGACATGTTTGGAAAGGAATTACAACTCCAAGATCGTTCATACTGCTTACATTTATATTCCCATAAATATTTTTATCTCCTCCTTCTGTTTCTATTTCATAATCCACTGTTTATGATACACGAAGCGATGAATTAATTAAGAGACTGGTTTGGAGAAGCATTGCAATTCAATCCATACTGTTTTCATTTCTATTAACATAAATCATCGAGAAATGAAGGGAAAAAAAAACAGGCCAGTATATCACTTTTGTAGGAGAGGTTCATATTTTAATGCTAACAAAGCGTGCTTGTCAGAATCGGAAATACAAAATTAAAGGTTCGCAAATTAATCCAAAACATTTATTCGCCGATTTGGAAAAAGTGTGCCCAGTGATGCCTTTTTAAATGCAGTTGTTGGGGCTTTGCGGCCGTATTAAAAAGGTGAACTCGCCGATTTAAAACACATTGCTGCTGCAAGTTTTACCCCGCGCCGCAGAAAAGTCGACTAAGTACTGATTCCGGGTTTGAAATATGACGAGCAGTGGCAAATCGCCACCGATTAAAGATAAATTAGCCGGGATAAAATTCGCATCGCAACACCTGGCCGCATCTCATCGTTGATTAGCATAGATCGGCAACTTTGCAGTATTTTATTTCTCCCGCAACTTTTAAATCCCCCGCAAATCGCAAGCAAAATGTTGAACAAACTTGAGAAAGGGTTACTAATGCAACCAGTCATTTGAGATCTGTCAATAGCTCGCCCGAGACGTGTTAATTCCAAACTAATTGTGCTACCGCTCCGGACAGCTCGCACCATATCATTACGTAACGATTTGAAGTGGAAGATTTGGTCGAACATTTTCCTAAGACTGGATTGTATCGGCTTATCTGACTCCAGCTATTCGAATCTGACACACTGCAATTATCGAAACTTCCGGAAAGCATTCGCAACAGCCGTAAATATACATTGCTCCGTGATAATTATGCAAACTGTCACAATCGTAGAGCCAGTGCTTGGCTTCCAAAGTTACGATTGATATTTCTGTAATTACAGGCTTGGCCCTCGGAGCTGTTGTTTCGCATTTTAACAATCGGCGCCGCTTGTTTACACGACTCAGACACCATCTCTGTAATTATCCGAAGCGAATCAAAAATTTGTCACGACGAACTTTTCGGACGAATAAATAACGCCTGTCCTCTTAAAAATGGCACGCGCCGCTTAATGGCACAAAATTACCGACCAACTTTTCTCAATGGGCAAAGAGTCCTTCGGATAAATGCGACGCTTGCTTATCAATTCGTTATCCTTTTACGACGAAGATACTCTACACTTGGATGGACGCAACTTTTCTTCAAACTTTCCTCTCAAAACAACACTTTATGCGATTTTGAAGCTAATCACCTGAGATAGACAATAGTCTTCAAACTCACATAGACATATATCGGGGAATGTCTGGCAAAGTTCACCTGTTTCAAAATGAAAAAAGATAGATGGGTTAATGTATTTTGTAATGCGATTTCGCTGAAAGATTATTTTTCATTTTTGGCAGTTATTTTATACTTTCCTAAAAGAGTGACAAATTTGCACCTTAACAAACCATGTGGCAAAGTGAAAAAAAAAAAAAAAAAAAAAAGAGGAAATTACTTTTATTTGAGCATTAACATATTTTTCATTAATTAAATGCGTAAATAAGCGAATAAAGGAATTAATTAGAAAACAATAATAAACGAACAATAAGTAAATTAATGTATGAGAAAAAAATGTGTACACAAAGTAGTTATAAGAAAATAAATAACTAAATGAATGACTAAATGAATTCATAAATAAATTAACTCAAATTAATCGATAAATGAAGAAAAACGTAAATGATTCAATAGTTGAATAAATAAGTAAACGCATCTATATGATTTCAAGTAATCAACCACTATATGATTTCAAAATGCATGCACCTGAGCTAAGCAGTTTTGTCCAAACTCCCGTAGACACAGATATAAGCTCCAAAGAAACGGTATAATAACATACAATCATTTTACCTTTCGAAATAAATGTAATTTGGAGGAGAATTTAGTCCAAATCTATATTTATTTAACATTGAATTTATCTAGTTGTTATTTAAATTATTATTTTACTGCTTAACTTTCAGAGGTATATTCAAGAAAAATTTTCTTTAAAAAATCCTTAATGATGGATTGAAGCGAATTGTTTTATATGTCATTTCTTGAATATTTATGCATGATGTCCCACAAAATTGATCTGAACAACAGTATGTCAAAGCTACAACTAGGGCAGACCGACTAGTGAAGGAACACTTAAGCTAAATTTCGTTTTCAAAAACTCAGTGTCGTTAAAAATTGGACCACATGACAGTAAAAACACTTTAGGTGATATATGTAATTGCTTTTAAAAATATTGCGCGGATTTTTATGGTTTTGGATCAGGTTTTTTGGAGAAAACGTGCCTCGACCCAGTAAATGAACACTCCAAAAAAAAAAAAAAAAAACCCAGGTGTTCATTCACTGGAATTGTTCATTCACTATTCGGTTTACCCTACCCAAAAGATTTTACGTAAGAAAAAACTACATTGAGGTTTCAAATTTCACTAAGAAGATGAATTCCAATTAAGTAGCAAAAGACATTCTAAATAGGACCAATCCACTTTTTTTTTCCTGCTGGTAGTTTCATAAAGACCAATTCTAGAAGTAAGAGTTAAACTTTTGAAAAAAAAATTTCAACAATTTCCCTAAACATAATGCGTATCAATTGAAGCTGCAACCCCCTTCCGCTTTACTTCTTCTATTACACACATATAGTACGAAATTTATTTTTCCCTCCCTCTTGCAAACTTAACAACCGTAAAGAAAATTTTTCCCCGTTGCGCTAGAGCGAGGATAAATAGCCAGAAAAATGTTTCCACTAAAAAACTTACCTTTTAAGCTACAACTTTCTGCTTTATTTTTAATTTTTTTTTGGAGATTTGTATATCTCTTACGCTCATTTAATTTTATGAGTGTGCGACTAAAGCTTAAACAGACAAAAACGTTACAATGTTTCGTTGCATTTTTGTCTTTTAAAAAGGATGTTAACGAACACACACACACACAATTAGCAAAAAGCAATGCAGTAAAAATTCTACAGTGATGCGCTTCTGTTTGAAGCTAGTTCGTAGCCTACTTACACCTTTTACAAAAGCTATTGTGACTTCAAAAAAAAAAAGAAAATGAATACAATATAAAACGAAAGAATAATTTATGTTCATTTTTGCATTTATATTTCCTGTTCAGCATTTTTAGAATGAATTTAGAACATTAAAAAATCTTGATATCGATTCCTTTTTGATTTTTTCAATGCAGAATTTTAGTCAAATAAAATTTCAGCATAGGTGACTTTAGTGCAGATTTTGAGCATGAGATTACACAAAATCAAAGGACTAGCTGTCTCTAGCTTTCAAGAACTTTTCTGAGACTAGCTCTGCTCAAACAGTTTTTGAATCTACAGATGCTTTGCTTTATCTGTACATTTACGTCATAGTATTTTTTAAATTGTATTTATATAAATAAATAATACAGAAAAAAACATTGGAGATTATGCAAGTTTAATTTGCCAAATTATTTACTATGCACAAAAAACCTGATGTTGCAGTTACATACATCTCATCTCAGTACTACCTTCCAAAACAAAAGAAAAAACAATCACCTCATCAGTAAAAGACTAACATGACTCAAAATATTTTATAAACTTCCAAAATGTATAGTTACGTTAACGGTCTGTACCTAAATATGAAACAATATGAAACATATTTCATCCACCAAGTCCAAAAAAGGCCCCCTCTTTTTCAATCTTCAATAAATTCAATCAACACAAATCCCCTGCTGATAATATTTCGATAACCTCTTGCCCGAGTAAAAGAGCAATGGCACGAAGTCAACTTTATCACCCATTCGATGAGAAGGGGAATTGTGTCATTCAATCCATGGATAGAGGACAACCCTGGATGGGCACCACACGTATCAATTGTGTTATCTCGCTTTTCTCAGTTCAATCTGCTTGAGTTATCGGCTTTAAAATGGGTGGCAACCAGACGAAAAATCGCTTTGAGGGCTGGTGTACTTATTGATTGTTAATTATGGCAGACTGTGGTAGCTTTGGAAGATTTTTAAGCTGGCGCTTAAAGACTAAAAGAAATCGCTACAAAAAAGAGATGGAATATTAAAAAAAAACAATGTTTACATAGGTTTAATTTTTTTCTTGTAGAGGATTTGCATGATTTTTTTTTTTTTTTTAATAACTCACTTGCAGAAAGTCATGCTCAAACCTTACGAAGTTTTCGTCGTATTAGTTGAAATGGCTTCGTGAAAAATACTCCATGTTTTCGTCTAATTGAGTAACCTTTTCATGAAACCGACGAACATTTTTTTAGTTCGAGCGTGAACGCCAGGCACAGCGAGAAAAAGAAAATCTTCGAAAGTGACGAAATTTACGACTGAAGAATCCTCGAAAAAGAGATTCATTTCTGAAAGTGTACACCGAGTACATACACTTACACATTCAATTATAATTTGAACGAAATTACTTACACATTCATTTATGTTCCGAATGAAATTACTCCACATTCATTTATCTCTTCAACGAAATTACTTGCACATTCATTTTCAAGTTAAACAAAATTGCTGGCACATTTCCTGTATTCTTTCATTGAACTTGCGTGTCTTCTTCGTTTGAAAAAAACCGTATCGCAGTCAGTAAAGTTTTTAACGTGTGTGTGTTTCTCGCCAACTTTTTTTTCACGCCAAGCAAATTTTTTAAGCATCGTTTTATTGGCCTTGCTTGAATGTGGTGGTCATTTTGGCTCCGTTCATAGCTTCTTGTTCTAAAATACTTACCGTAAACATTATTGTTCGATATCCATGACGGTGTGGGAACTTCTCTTATCAGTGATGCTAAAAGGTTGCAAGTCAATTCACGAAACCAGTATTTACACCCAATCCCGCTCACCAAAATATTTCTAAATAGAATCAAGATAAAAACGCACGATCAGTAGAGCCATATAGCTAGACATCAAATTAAAGTTAAGCTACAGTCATTGTTGTCAAAATTTTTAAAACTACTTTAGTTGATAACATTAAAGACGCTTAAAGTTTTTTTTAATGTTTGATAGTTTGTTTTGTGGACTAAGAAATCGTTGGCGAGATTTTACCAAACGTTGATTGGCAGTTCAAAATCTTAGCAACGTTGTACTTTATAAAAATGTTACATGATTTCTTGTGATGTCAGCATCAATGGCAACGGAAATTAGAAGACAAAGGAGAACAAAACTTTTCTTCCTTATTTTCATAATATTAACTATTTTTTTCACCACAACTCTTCTGACGTAAGTACTTTATATTTTATTATCTACATTTTTATTTATTTATTGATTTTTTTTCAATTGTTATGGGAATTTGTATTTGAAGATCCATTAAAAGAGAGTACCGTTGAGTTTTGTTTTTAACCCTCAACTGAAAAAAGGTTAGATGTTACGCGTGTATGTGTGGCATCAAAATTCTTTAACAGATGATTTTTTTTTTTTTTTTTGATAAGGGACTTGATTGAGAGCTTTCTTAGTTATGATTCTTTTTATTTTTAAAAGTTAGAAATGTATTAGTTCTTGTTATTGCTTTGGATATTATACATCAAAATTTTAATTACTGCTGCTGTTTTTCTATGATAATCTTTTACATTAAACAGCTTTTAATAACCTAATACTAATCTTTTAAACTGCTTCTACTTTATGTTATTTAATTCTCGTGAGTAAATAAAATTTGAAAATACATAGTGGGGAGGGAATGGTTCGATTACGAATTTCCCAACAGTAAATTGAATGGTTGCATTCGTGTGAAAGAATTCGAAAGAACAACTTTTTGTCTGAAGCAATAATAAAACATACATGCATCCCAAAGTTTATTTGCTTTCAAAAGGAAGTTCCTTCCAGGGGTGAAGTGAGAAAAGGGGCACTTTTAGTATTGTGACGCATACACGCAATGAAGGACTGTTCAGACCAAATTACCGTCCAAGGAGACAATTTTCGCTTAATATGACCAACTCCAATTGAAAATTTTGGCCAACTTTGAAACAACGGTTCATGTCCAAACGACGATGCAAGCATTAAATTTCGCAATGCACACCTAAATGAGCCAATAATTACCTAATTGCCTATGCCTAGACCTTAACCCAAATAGAACATTTTGTGAACAACTAAAACTAGATTGCACTTCGTCTTAAAAATTTAACGTATTTGAATCTTCAGGATTTTATTTTTGAACTTAACCCTTTACAGGGTAAATAGTAAAAAATTATAATATATATTCTGGACACAGATTGTAAGTAAATTAGATATGTATGATGTGTATTTACTTATAAGTGTATGTTCATACCGTTTGATTATTTTAACTTTTAATTATTTTTGAAATAATTAAAGTTTACAAGTTGTTAGACATTTGTAAGTGAAAATTTTATTTTGATCATTTACAAAAATACAGCAGCAATTCCAAACAATTCACTGAACTAGTAGATCTCCCATAAGAAAGAATGGAACTGGAAACACTAGTTGCTTCTGAGCGGCTATGCCAAATAAAAGGTAATAAAGACTCATATTTGAGGATCTTCATCAAGACAAAAAAAAAAAAAGTTATTTCATGTGCTATGCTAGGTAGGATATTTTATTATGGTTTAAAATTACTGTCTCACAGTTTCTTCAGAAAATATAGAAACTCTTCGGCGGTATAGATTTTTAGTTCAAATACTTCACCATGTAACCCGAACATTAGATTTAACTGAAACGGATTTCATAACCTTGAGGCCAAAATTCTACAACTGATACAATAGGGAAAGCAGCTGCGGATTTACAGGTTTGAGGGTCCAGCACAATGCATTTTGGGAGGCCTACATCAAAACAAAACAATGGAAAATATTTAGCATATGGATTTTTGTGCCTTCCCCTGGGCCCGTATGCAGGGCCGAATTTAGCTCCGTACCTCCCTTAGACAGATTTAAAATCTGCCACCCCCTCCCTTTCCCTAAGGAAGAAATAAATTTCCTTAGCTCGAAAAATGCAACTGAAGCCTCGAAAAAAAGTAGTATTCTCAAAATTAAAATTGTTCATCTTCTAAAGAAATGATAACGTTTCATATTATTTAAATTAATACTTTGCTTGTTACTCATAAAGCTGAATCTTATCTGAGTATTGAACTTCAATGTTTTGCGCGTTGACCATTTTATTTGCTGTCATCTTTATTTTTAACAGCATCTTTATCCTTTTTTCTTATTATTATTTATGGAATCTGTAATTTGAACGGTTTTCTATATATGTCGTACCTTCACTCGTGTGAGTCTCTTACCACTTCTCACTTTTTGATGGCATTTTATTTGCAAATTATTATGGAATTACATTCTAAAATGGCCAAAGTTTTCATTTTTGGAAACTGCCTACTATAAAAATAGGTATCACGTTTTGAAAACTTTTTTATTCTTCTGTTTTTAATTTAGCATGCTTCCTTTATTTAGAACCACTCAGATTTTTCTCACTCGTTACTCATATTTGCTTGCCTCCAATCCTCAACACTAACAGAAAACAGTTTTTAAATATAATAATACTGATTAAAAGAAAAAATACGCGTCAATCACTCAAGAAACCACAATTAAATAAACTTTAGTATGAAACCAAAAATATTAGACAAACTAAATTCTTGTAGCGACTTCTCTCCAAACGCAATTAAACATGCTTTTCTACAATTGAAGCCCGCTTTTCTCTATCACAACTACTGTTTTGCAATGTAGATTGACACGTGTAAAAAATATTTCATTTTCATGACGTATGTAAGCTGGGACGTCATTTCAAATTTTTCCAGGCGGGGGGGGGGGGGGCAAAGGGTGCAAACACAGTGCAATTTCTTCGGAAAACAGCAAAAACCACGCCCCTTTATATGTAAATACATTGACTTCTCAAAGCCAGGGGGGGGGGCAATTGACCCCTCGTGCCCCCTTAAATGACGGACCTGTGTGTAAGTGGACATTTTTAAATAACAAGAAAAGAATTTCGCTATCGAAAATAAGAGAACACTAACATTTTTCCTTCAAGAATAGCAATAAAACAAACATATTTACAGTAAAACTGTCGCCCCTGAAAACTTGCCGCCCTAGACAGCTGCCTAGTTTGCCTATTGGGAAATTAGGCCGTACCAGTATGGTGCTGGGGCCTCGTAAATACAACACTTTCGACAAGGTAAATCCACCACTGAGGTTATGATATAAAAAACAAGATGAATATTTTGATTTATTAAATTTTTGTACTTATTTTAAGTAGTAATTTAAATTTCTCTCCCTTTTTTAAACAGAATATGGTTCATTTATTCAACTGAAAGTTCTACAGAACTACAAAAGCGTTTAAAAAACCACATTTTGGGATTTTAAAAGCTTCAAGATTTTTATCGTAATCTTCTGAAGAAATATTTGTTGAAGATCTACACAACATGAACTCTCTTGAAAATTGAGCACCTATTGCTGTTTATTCCAAGCTAAAATATTGTTGATTGCATGATGACTTATGTTCAAAAGACATATTTCAATACATCCAATGATTGTGCATGAAAATGGTAAGATAATAAATGTGATAATTATTTTCTAAACTTGTAGTATATTTCAACTTGTGTTCTGATTTCTTACAACGGAAGTGGGAGAGCTTCTAGCCTACAGAACTCGTATTTTGCAACAACTTATCTGATTTCTAACAAAAGATTACGCTTAGAACTTATTTTGATATGTTAATGGTATGTGAATCCAAAGCCCTGGAGCAAATTAAGCAGCGGTTTAAACTAATGATTGCGTCACTATAAGAGCTATTAAACACATTATCTGTAATAATTGAAGGGCTTTTGAGATGAAGGGGTTATGTGACAAAACAAAAATTGTGTGTAAGTAAAGTTTTTATTGTTGCAGTTGTTGCAGCTTTTTTGTTTTCTGGTTTTGTCGTTAGTGTGCGTATGAAATTGGTCTAAAGATATCTGCTTTTTGATGTACCAAGTTTTAGTTGCTTACGTGTATCCATTGCTTACCATTGTCCAGAGTGTTCCTTTTTCAAAATGCAACTTAACCCCTTCGTCCTCCAAGCCCTTCAATTATTAATGTGTATTTTATTATGCCACTGAATTTATTCTTTCCACGTTACTGTCGAAAACAAGCTTAATGTCTAAAAACAGCAAAACGAGTTTCAAATCGCTCATGGGCTGCAATTAGGCGCAGACCCAGAGGGGGGGGGGTCATGGGGGCCATGACCCCTTAAGGGACCAAATGTAAGCCAAAGCAGTGTTTTGGAGACTTATATTTCACACATTTTGTCCCCCACACAAACCCCTCTTTATGCTAAAAAATGACTCTTTTCTCGAAATGCCCCCCCCCCTCCTTACCCAGACGCTGGATTCACCCTTATCTGCAATAGTGACAGGTGTAAATATGAAAATATATTCTTGTCAGCAGCAATAATAGCACAACTCATAATTGAAGGGGCAAGTAGATAAAGGTGATATGTGACACTCTTTTAAATTTCCAGAAAAAGCTTGCAAAAAAAATGTGCTATTTTTTAAAGGATTTTTCTCAACGGGTAAAACGGTGTCATATTCTTAATTACCAACCATTTCTGTGACTTAGGGGACATGATACTGATATACTTATCAACTTCATCCATGATAAAAAGTAAATTTCCATAATTGTCAAATATCACCTTCATCCACTTGCCCCTTCAATTCAATATTAGGTTATAAGATAGCAGCAAACTATAAAGCATTTCTCATGCCTTATCCTTAGTAATGAAAACTCTTTAAACCCACTTATACCTCAAAAGGTGAATTTTTGAGCATAACCGCTATTACTACCCATGAACGAAATATCAAGTGTTTTGAATGTAATGGACTACTTTATCGTTGACATTTTAAGCTACAAATATCAGTTTTTTTTCCAGCCCCCGACGCCAGAAGAGTGAAGTTACAAGTTTAATGACTGCATATTTCGGCACCTCAGTGCCGGACTAACGTGTTCATTTTCTTCCCTTTTCAGTAAAGAGCGAAAACGATTGACAGTTGCATACTATAAGGATGAGACTCGAGCTTTTTTAACACAGCTAAATAACTGTGAAGGAATTTCTTTATAGAATAACGTTCTCATGGTCCGATGCAGAATAAAATTTTACATGCAATGCAATAATAAAGTGAAAATCGCCATTTTTGGACTGTCGTTCTGTCTCTGAGGTACAGATTTGTTTCTGTGTGTCTGTGTATTAGCATCTCATCGGTGTGTCTCTGCATCTGTGTCTGTTATCGTGTCTCCCAAGCGCACAGTGTTTCGATTAATGTTAGCTAGCTGGACAAAATTATTTTTCGTCATTTTTACATATTTATGGATCAGTGTTCAAATTTGTTCCGTGTTCTTCCTACAGTAGTAGAACCTTGAAATGATGTGGAAAGTTGCGGCACAGCGTTCAACTTCGAATTTTATGCCTTTGTCCAGCCAGTTTGCATTAGTTGCCAAAAAACGCTGTTTTGATTTTCCCGCAGAGACCCATTTTTCAGAATTTTTTTAGGCATAGTTAGCTAACTTTTTCCTGATTTTCTTTTCAGAGTCCTATGTAAGGTTTTCAAAATTAAATTTGGAAGAAAGGATTTCGAAGAGAATATAGTTTTTTTCTCTTTTGGGGGGCTTCAACCATTCTTCAAAGAAATCCCTGCTCGAAAGAAAGTACTCTAAAAAAAAAGTGTTGTACTCGAGTGTGCTGCCTATAATACGTCTTATTAATTATGGGAAAGGTGCAGCTATTATATACAGAAAACTTAGCCCGGGGACAAACGGGGACAAGTGTTTCCCATCACGTGAAAGTTTCGAAACAAGCAAAAATATTCTGTTCATCTTAAAATGTTTTTTTTTAATATTACTTAATTATCATATACACTAATTTAATTAGGCAAAACTTGCACTTACCAGCTTTAATAACACCCATCTTGCACAATTAAATCATAAAAAAATCGGAAAGCTTTAATTTTATGTGCTTAAAATTATGTCTGAAACTCAACTGATTTATTCTAAAACAAAGAGATACGTAACTTCAACCCTTAATACTCAAGTGGCGAAAGTGAGTTAAACATAAACAAATAATGAAGTATCATGTTTTGGTATATTGTAGACATTATTCCGATGTCGAATTTTAGAATTCCGAACTTGACTTTTGTCCACCTAGCTAGAAGCGGATGAAACAATTTTTATTTTACTTATCTATTTATTTATTCATTTATTATTTTATTTTTTTTAAGGTGACTGAAATGAGTGTTCTTTACCTAGATTTTGAGTGTTTTTAAATATTTATATTAGTTCTTGTTTTAGTCTTGAAGTAATAAACATTCGTAACATTTAAAAGCAACTGTAACTTTTTTTTTCAGCTGTAAAGGAACAAAAACTGCTTTCTGCATTAATAAGAGCTTGCGAGTGGTACTCGACCACAGCACAATTGCACAAAATAAAATCATTTACGCAAAATAAACGATGCAATAGAAGATAACGTAATGCAAAAAAAAAAAATCTTGTATTGAAAGATCTAAACAGTCGATACAACCAACGAACTCGTTTCTGAATGGGGGAAAAAGTCAAATTAGAGAACATTATAGCTCTCCGTTCTTTTCTTTAGTACCGAGCCCCAACAAACAAAAGCTCCCAAAAGCGACTCATTTAAATTTCCGTTTAAAAAAGATGTAACACCGGTCCCAGAACAGTATATGCTCGATAATTATCAGGGCCGTGGTTTGATTTTTCGGAAAGCGACCCAAAAGCAGTAGCCTACTCCTTTTTCGAATAGAAAAGGTTCTCGACGCATTGTAAAAATCGGGTGAGGGCGAACGAGAGGGGGGAGCTCTAACTGAGTCTCCCGCCCACACCAATTAATCATGGACTCAAGCACTAAATGTTTTGTTATGTTTTGAGAAATTAAAACACTCTGGCTGAAAAAGTTCATTAAGCTGCTCAAAGTGCGCTCAAACCTTAGCTGATTGTTCTTTGCGCGAAACACATCAGACGAACGTCACTACTGATAGCTGCCGAACACAATGAAAATGACACGTTTTTAATTTGATCTCGGGAGTTTTAAATGGCCTCTCAATTAAATGACGCGTTTTTTGATTCTTTAGTTTTCTTTCTTTCGCTTTCCATTTCTGCATGTGCGCTGCTGACTGTTTAATACTGTCGAGAATATTAAAAACATTTGTCTTTTTCAAGGGCTTTCTTCCGGAGGCAATTAAATTTGCAAGACAGACGGATATTTTAACAAGACAGATTAGATATTAATACTGGCTTTTAAAAGGGTGAATTTGGAGGGAGGGATTTCACTATTGTTCGGCGAGCGTTGTTAACTGCAGGCAAGATGCCAGGAAATACTAATAAACCAACTGCTGTAGAAAAACTTGCAAGAAATTAAACGGTTTAACAAATATAAAGAATTAAATGCGCAATGCATTGTTCTCTCTCATTTTTATTTTTTCTGCTCTATCTAGCAGATAATTTTTGAAAATCAAAACAATATTTTTCTCGCGTTTTGAATTACTTTTAAGGGAATATTAGAAAAGAAAAACATTAATGATTCCGGGAAGAAAAATCCATGCTTTGTTTTTTTTTTCTTTTCTCTTTTTTTATTATCAACTAAGCAAAATAATTGCTAACACATTTTTGGAAGCAGTTATAACTTGTTCATAATATTCTATCACGCCAAATACTAATATTTTCCATTTAAATACTGTCGTCCCCGCTTAATCGGGTAACGGATAAACGAATCCCCGCTTATACGAATAAAAACATCCCTGAACCCATGCCATAGACGTAATGTTAATGAGACCCGCTTGATCGAATACCCCGCTTAATCGAATAATATTTCTTGGAACCGACAGTATTCGTTTAAGCGGGGCCGGCAGTATTTCAATCACTGTCAGTTCATGCTTTCAATATGTATATTGTATAGTCGTGCTTGTGTCATATCGAAAAATACAAATCATTTACAATTTGACAAGTCAAAAAGATTTGTTCGAGTTAAAATGTGTAAGTCCCAATTTTGAATCTCGTTGTGTTAGATATTGCTTCACCGAAGTAGGAATCGTGAACATGCTTAGCTCTATATTGGTTGCTTAAAATAAGTTTTCAGCTTTCCACTATACCAACATCCAAATGTTACAGTAGTTAAGCTACGGTACGAAATAAGGCGGCACGGTATTTTAACAATATTTCAGTTTTTTCACGCACTACATCCCCAAGACGGTGCCAACAGTGCCCAATTACTGAATAAACCAACTAGGCCGTGGCCTGGGGCCACCACTGTTTAGGGGCCCCCAATGACTAAAATTGTTTCAGTCGATTGTTAAACTTATAAGTTTGAATTCAGGGGGCCCCCAAAATATTTAAAATATTGCCCCAAGAGATTGCCTTCGGAACAGTTCATAACCACTTATGTATTTAAACCTTAAATTATCTTGCATAATGCAAGGTCATTTGAATAGTTGCCAAAAGCCATGTATTGAATACTGCTTTACCAACTGCATTGAGAAAGAAATCACTTTGCTTTTTTTTTGCAAGTCTTAAGTTTGTATAACTCCATATGGTAGGAACAAGTAAATGGAAATTTTTTCTAGAAATTTTAGCATTGAAATTCATATTATAACTAATAAGTATTCATTGCAGTCATACAACTCGGTGAATCATTTATTTTCTTGTTTGTCGGAGCTCTTTGATTATCACCCTTATCAAAGAAATAAGTTCTTAAATCCTCAGTATGTCCTTCAATAAGAGCAAACCGTAATGGCTATTGGTCTTACCATTTCCAAATCGACTGTCACAAAAATCCTTTCGAAAAAGACCCATAGACTATTCTAGTAGCTCATCTTCTAAGTTGCCCGCTTGCAACATGTCATCTCTCGAGTGCTCAACCTGGCAAGAAGTGCTCTCAACTCGTGCCAACATGTTTCTTTCGTTTCTTTTCCTTTTTTTTACATCTCCGTCATCTGTGAAATGTTGGCATACCCGGTCGCTCCACGCTCTGGCTTTCTGGCACCCTACCCCAGATCGTATCGAGCATAATTATGATAATACCCGCTGATACCCGGCCGCAAATATATCTACATTTGTTCACAGAAAACACGTCGATGACAAAGAGTCCTTTACAGCAGTCCCCCCACCTCGCTATCTTAGGACAGTTTCCTGTAGAGCTTGCTACATGACGGTAGCCCAGAGGGTTGCCAGTCGCCAAAGAAGATCTGACACATCGCCAGATTCATCAAACTTCTGGATTTGGGAATTGCTTCGCACAAGTGGCAAGAAATGACACTTCGTTTTCATAACTCGGGATATGAATGCCAATGCGGTAGGGAGTTAAAATACCATCAGTAGAAAATCAGAATTAGAAAAGTAATTTTACAAGGAATTGTCAATGTTCTTAAAAAAAAAGGTTATTGTTGTTGTGTCATAGTTAATTAATAATTACTATGAAGTTTGGGGTGCCATTGCCTCGAGAAGTTGGACTTCTTTATTGACATTTAAGACAACACAAGAAAGATTTACAGTACAAAGAGAGAAAATAACACCCATCTGGCACCGGAGAGAATCGAACCCGCGACCTCTTACTTTGGAGGCGTAACTCTATCTTTGAGTCACCGAAGTTCCCAATGGTTGTTGTCAGGGACGGCATTTCAACATTTTATTTGAGGGGGGCAAGATTCTTAAATATGAAGTGCCTCGGTATGAAATAAAATACATATTGGCAAAAAAAAAGGTGTTAAAATGGATTTTAATATACTAAGAAAGATTAGATTTGTTAAAACAATTTAAATTTTTATGATTTAGAGTGTTAAATAAGTTTTGTAATGAGCTATAATATAAAATTTCTACTCTAGTCTTTAACTTTTAATCATGATTTAATCTACAGTGTTTGGAGGAAGAACAAGAAAAGCAGGGAAAAATTTGTTTCTCAACAATGTCCAATGTCTTGTGCTATTTCCTAAACAGCTAAAGAGGAAATTCCATTCTTGACCAGCTGTACTTATGTTAGAATTATAGAAAACCCATTTTTCCGATTCCTTTCACTTAAATAATCTCTAGAAGAAAGTCTCCAGTTTCATCAACTTTTATTAAAACTTGACAAGCATTTCTAATTTTCTTTTACATGTGATCACTGATTTGTGATATACATAAATTGAAGTTATGTTTTTTTATCATTCTGTGAAAAATATTTGGGGGTGCAACCGCCCCTTCTTTCCCCCTCTTTTGCCGCCCCTGGTTGTTGTTAAAACTATTTAATCGCGCCAGTTTACAGATAGTTTATTAATACAACTTTATAGCTTCTGTTCCCCTTCATGTTTTACTGTGTATTGCTTAACTTTCTGTAGCGAAATTACAGCTGTAACAATATTTTCATTTTGTCCGTTCGACTTCGAGCATGACTTTGACTATTTATATATTTATATACAGTACTTATAAAATAGGTTTTACTTAATTAACACTAAAGATTATTTCTTTGTCCTAACTTATGTAAAAGTAATCAGTGCTAAACCTACATTAAAGCGGAGCGCAGTGCGCCAGTTTTCATTTCTTTTGCTATAGTCCTTTTAATTTTTCTTTCAAAGAAATTTTTATTACAGAATATGATTTTAGAACTCTTAAACTGTCAATGCGATTTTTTTAAAAACATTTTTTCCTGATTTTCAAAAAGTTCTCAAGTTGTCCCATTGTGCCCCACGTTTGTAATGCATGGGGTACAGTGAGACATTGAAAAAGGCATATAAAAATCAGCTATATTAGGACAACGTATCATTACTATTAAATACAAGGTGAGGTATGCATAGCACAAAGGAACATATGAGAGCAGTTTTTAAACGACATAACTTTAACAAAGCACATGTGAGAGTTAGAAAATTATTTGTAAAATACTGTTTGATACATTGAAAATAATTAAGTAACGTTAAATAATACATTAATAGATGAGATCATGGGAATGATGAAATGTAAAAGATAATCAAAACCATTTTAACTTAGAAAAACATCGGAAGTCGTCAAGAAATTGTCTCTTGTTATTGCACAAAAACTCAGAATAATGTATTCAGATTACAATTTAAAAGAAATATTCAAAAGTAATGATATAATAATATCAGCAGATATATAAATGGACTTGTCAATGCACACTTTAGATGTGCGTAAATGCCACTGAAACTAGTTTAATTGAAACATCATTCAAATCAATCTCCATTACTAATCTAATTTCAAATCTTGATATTCTGAAATATTTTGCATTATCATAAAATGTTTACTTTATAGGGAGGATAAATGTTTACTTGCGGGGGATGTTGAAGGTACAATAGGAAGCTCCCATTGTATCCCTTGTTGCATTGTATTACGAGTCTCATTGTACTTAATGTACAGTACATGTCCCACTGCACCCTCAAAGCAGATTTTTTTATTTTTATTAAGAGTCAAAATGTACGGTAGAGTGACGGGTTGTCATTCTACTGAAGGTATATTTTAACCCATTACGTGTTATTGACAGTGACTGTAAAGTGGTGTAAATTACAAAACGCTGCGTTTCATACCTCGGTGAATATTGGTAATACTTAACATTTTTTTTGCAAGTTGAAATAATATTATTTAAATACGAAAATCACTTTTTTTTTCAAACCTAAGAAAAAATTCAAATTTCATTATTTTTTTTTTGTTATTTTTAATTTATAAAGGAAAAAAATAAATAAAAATAAAAATGATTTTTTTTTTTTTTCAGATGAAAATTTCAGCTCTATCTCTCCCGCCGATTGAAAACAGCAGTTACGCAAATGTGCATAAAAATAGGTTGTATGTGAAAATTTTTCTCTAAAAAAACTTTTTTCCCTTGCGCAGACATGTAACAAAATAATCGTACAAGTTCGCTAGACTTGCTTTTTTTTTATCCTAAATCCCCCCTCCCCCCGAAAAATCGATTTTTTGAGCATTCTAATGACGAAACACCCTGTAGAGTAATCTATTATACACACTGTTAAAACTGACTTGCTTGAAAATGAGACAAAATCGTGACTTGTTTTTTCCGAGTCAATTGGTCTTGAATTTGAGTCTCCGAAAATTTGAGTTTTGAGACAGACCTGTTACTTAAATATTTCACAAATACGGAAAAGGGAAATATTACTTTATTTACATTGAAACAATTTAAATTCGTAGAAAAAGACAAAGTTTATCATCATGAAACGATTTTCTATGTCTACAAATCCGCTTATTCCAATAAAATAAAGGACTATTTGTTTCTTACGCGTGACTAACCACACCCCACGATTTAGCTCCGACGAAAACAGATATCACTACGCGAGCCGAGCAGGAAGGAAAGGGAATTTCCCCAGCGCCGATGGACGGGTAAGTTTTTAATTTTCACTGTTATGATTATGAACAGTTACCCTGCTTCTATTTTTATTTGCTACCTTTTTTGAATTAACCAGTTGTCTTAGCAATAAGTATAGCACAATTTTAACTTTATCGATTTCACTAACGGACGAAGCCCGCGAAAACTAAGCCTGTCCTGTATCTATATGTGTAAATGGTAAGCTGTTTTTAGCATTATTTACATTGAGTTTACACCCTTTGTGTCCCCCTCCCCTCCCGAAATAATTCGAAATGATGGATCTTATATAATGTGTGTTGTTTACAGAGTTGGCATTGTTTTTTACCATCTGTGTGGTTTTTACCATGGTATTTACCTTCCTTAGAAGAACCCGATTTCTCCATGGTTTTTACCATCTTGGACAAAAATATAAAACATTCAAGGGGTTTCCTTTCAATAAAAATGTTTTTGATTTTGAAAGTGTAAGTTAAGGTAAAATGATCAAGGCTGTATAAACATGAACAATCTCTCCCTCCCCTCTTTTAAATTTTAATCAAATTTCAACGACTAATCATTCGTTCAAAGCTAGAACTTAAGTTACGAACAATACTATAATATCCACAACCTCCTAATATGAGCTATGTACACGGGGGGGGGGGGATCCAAATGAAAAGGAAAGCATTTTTTTATTTTGATGGTGATAATGTGTTTTTATTGTTGACTTTGCTGGTTTTTTGTGAGCCAACAAAATAAAAAAATGCTTCTAAAAATATTTGCCGTTGTTGTTTTCTTTTGCAATATGTGCTAAGGAATAAATGAAAGTCTAAACTCATAAAGTTGTTATTGTAATGCTAAAAAATGTTATTGTAAAAATTCTCATGCTTAAAACATAATTGTTTCGGTAATTTTATTCAAATAATTAATTTTCAACGGATATGTTTGCTAAGTTCATTCATGCGTAAAATAAATGCAGTTAATTTTTTCTTAAGAAAATTTTTAAAGAAAGGAAAACACATAAATTTAACAATATAAATATTTGTGTCCTCTTAACATTCATTCTGTGGAAAAATGCAATTTTTTCGTGTGCATGATTAGTGCAATAGCTGATTTAGTTTAGTATAATTCACATGTAACACAAATAAATTATTTTGATTAACATTCATTTATATTACCTACTGACGAACTTTAAAAATTTAGTGAGATTATTAATTTATCCGAAACGAAAACCTTCCCTCTTATTTATTTATTTATTCTACAAATCTTTAACTCGTGAGATAGTTGTCATTTCATTACTTGTCACATGGTGTTTTTGGTAATATGGAATAATATATTAAGACAAAATAATACTTAGGACATAATAGTAAAATATAAGATCTATGCAGAGGCTTATTTAGAAAGGGACAAACAGTATTTCCTAGGTTTTTTCCCCGGTAAAAACCTGGTTTTTCTCATATCCTGGTAAAACCAGTTTTTCCAGGAAAAAACCCAACCCTGTGTGTGAGGATTTTGAATTGAATTCCCGAAAACGTAGAAATATATCAACAACAGCAAAACAATCTATTAAGTGTTAGACTTTTTCCAATTGCTTATTTTGTAATTTCCATCTCTGTCTCGAAACCTCCCTTTCGAATTTTTCTTGTGTTCCATGATTCGAGATAGACAGGTTCGACTGTATAAATTTATGGTATGCAATTATAATCCACTCCTAAAATGACTGTAGCAACTCAATATGTAACACGAATAAAGGTAAAATTTGTCTACTGACAACTTAGTTAAATTTTACTATCTTAAACTATATTAATATAACATAAAGAGGAGATCTCAAACACCGGTGGCACTGTACTTTTAATGTAAACAATCATGTTTGAAATAAGTTAGTTATCCTATTTATGAAGAACTTTCCATATGTGATCAGTTTGTGTATTAAATAATTTCAGATGTTGAATAGAGATGCACCGAGGGGGGGGGGGTACTCGGTAAATATTCCTATTCGGTACTAAATTTGAATCGGGTACTCGGCCGATACCGAGTAAATGTAAATAATTCAGGGGCCGCGCTAAGCGTTCGCCACCTCGCCAAATGCTATAAAATAGAAAATTCGGCGAAAAAAATTCTGATTTGGCTAAAGTATTGGCGAATGGAATATTGTCAGAAATTTTCACTTGGGGGAAAAATACACTTATTACATTAAAAAAACAATTAAAATTCTTTGATTAAAACTCTCGAAGTTTGGCTAAGACTTTTGAAATTTGGCTTATATACTGGCTAACAACTTAAAATCCTTAGCGCGGTCCCTGATAATTGAATATTATTAAAGATATTTTTTTCAGTAATTAAAAAGATGCAAAAATATATATAATGCAATTATTTACAATTGCTAGAAATATAAAATATGACTTGAATTTTATGTAAAAGTTTTAAAAACAGGTTTAAAACCAAATTAGTGTAAAAGCTAACTAAGGATGTGCGAATGTACTAGTTACCTTTTTCATATTGGTGTTGGGCAACTTACCTATGATCAGGAACAATCCAAGTGATCCTTAAGACAAATATTAATGAACTTGTTTAAAAAAAACTTTGTCTCATATTCCAATATATTCCTAATCAAACTTGTGGCATAATGATAACAACACAGAAGTAAAAATGAGTAATTTTTAAAGTGAGAAAAAGATTGACTTCTAATATTTAAAGAAAAAGATTCCTGTTCACTGGTCAGTAGGGCCCGTAAGATTTTTTAGTTATTTCTAACCCTGTAACGTGTATGTATGTACTTGGTACTCGGCCGAGTAGTGAAAGGCTGAGTACTCGGCCAAAGTGCTACTTGGTGCATCTCTAATGTTGAACCTTCTCTTTGGCATGTTAAAACCTAGTGTGTATGTGTGGTAGGAAAGTTGGTTTTCTTTGTTATTGTTTTGATTTGGTTAAATAATTTATTTGTTGCATGTTTATCAACTTTAATGCAATTAGACCAGGGGTTCCCAAACTTTTCCAGTTCACAGCATCTTTTGCGGAATTAAAATTTTCTCACATCTCCTCGTCTAATATCTGTTATGTATGAATGTATTGAAAATATGGACACTCTCCATTAGGGTGGAGTGAAAAAAATAAATTTTCGAATTTCAAACCCCTGGGGTTTCAAACGTTGCCTTTTGGCTCTACTAAATTACCCTTAAAATTTTAGCCCCAAGGATAGTACCTTTAGGTTTCCATATTGTCCCAAAAAATTCCAAAAAAATACCAAAAATCGACCTTTTTCGAATTGATTTTCAAAATTGAAAATACATATTTTGGAAATGAAAGGGGTTGTGAAAGTTAACTCAGTGTTTAAAATTTCCATATTGTGTACACTTAACCTATTTTGGTTTTTTCGTATCGTGTGAAAATGAAAGCTTAAATGTCGATTTTCGGTTATTTTTTTGGCTTTTGGGAAATTTAGAGAAATTACTCCTATTGAACTCAAACTTTTAAGAGATACTAATGTAACTAAGAGTTCATATTTATGTCCCCTAACATTTCTAAAATATGTATTTTCAATTTCGTAAAAAAAAAGTTTGAACTTTTGGTACTTTTGATATTATTTGGGACAATATGGAAACCTAAGGATATTATTCTAGGCAGTAGAGATAAAAGGCAACTTTTGAGACCCCAGGCGATTCGAAATTCGAAAATTTATTTTTTTCACCCTGGCATCATGCTGCAGTCACTTAAGGGGAAACTTCCTGCCGAATGCTTAATATTGACTTGTGTTTGAATTTTTTTTTGCTTTTTGTTCCAGTCCCAAAATTTTTTAATTTAAGTTTACAATAGTTTAGCTTTTTACATGTTCATCTAGCAAAAATTCTGAGAGTACACAAAGTAAAAATGATAAAATTGCGAAGAACGTGGGAAAGAGACACTGGGTGTGATATTGTATGATGAGTTGGAGAGAAAATAAAGTGCTTATTTTCATAGTTTAGTGGGAAGCCTTCTTTAAATAAATATGCATTAAATCAAAACTTGTTTTTTCTCATTGTATTTCCTTTGCAGGGCATTACTTGCAGAAACTGAGGAGCATTGCCTGGGAGATCCAGAAAATGGCTACTGAAATTCATCGGCAATTATGCCTGGCTTATAAACCTACAGTTGACGAAGAGCGGAGTGGCAGGCCCAGTATCCAGACTGATGAAATCGTTTCATCAGTTGGCCTAGCTGAAGAATTTCCTCAACTTGAACGCACTACTATTTAAAAATTGTTGTTTGTTGTTACATCAACAAATTGAGACGTGCAATCTAATCTAAAGCAAACTCCGCGGTAAACTGTCATCTGGCATAATCCTGCTTTACGATATCGCGCGTTCTAAGAAGAAAATTCAAGATTTTTGTTGGGATTTTTTTGACCATCCACCGTACATTCCCGACATTGCACCTGAGCGACTACTTCCTCTTCTTGCACTTTAAACAGTGGCTCGGTGGAAAACGTTTTGAAACCGAAGAGGGACTCAAAATCGCCGTTGTCAACTGGTTCAACTCTCAGGCGGCAAACTTCTTTGCAGGGGGGTTAAAAAAGCTGGTGCAGGGGTACGAAAAATGCTTAGAAGTGAACAGCGATTATGTAGAGAAGTGAAGTAAGTTTGTACCTTACTAAATATGGCAATAAAATTTGTTTCTTATGAGTTACATGTTTCTTGGCTCCGGTAATAGATACTATTTTGGAAAAAAAGACTGGAATCGGGGTTAGTGCAGGTAATTTTGAAAAAGATTTTATATGCATTATTTTTGATTAGCTCTTGTATATAAAATTAATATTTTATATTATATACATTATAATTTATAATTAATATATTAATTTTAAGAACATATAATTTTGTTGTGTAGATGTAAAATTAATTGACTCAAATTTAAATGAAGGTGGGGAAAAATACTACCAGCAATTTTCCGGAAAATGAAATGCATAAGTTTAAAATTTTTTGTATCGTTTTGGTTTAATTATAAATTAGTTGTACTCCCCAGCATTATTGGGTGCACATCTAAATGGGCCATTCCATGAAAAAGTAGCAATGTTGTCCTTCTGTGATATCTCATATAATTCAATAAAAAGTGATAATTTTGCATGTTTATAATTTTTTAAGCAATTGTTTTTTCATTACTCATTTAAATGATTACTATTACATGAAACATACACGTTATTACGTGCTGTTTGTTGGTGATTTTTTTGTGGAATGACCCTAATATTCAATTTTATCTTATTATTCTCAGAAAATTAAATATTAAAAAAGATAGCATAGTGGAATTTGAGTAAAATATGGGAACATGAGAAACAGAAAAAAAGAGCAATGAAAAAAAAAAAAAAATAGGAACGAAAAACAACACAGCGGAAAAAAAAAGTTCAGCAAAACCCCAGAAAAATGACAAACTAAGAAACAAGAATTGCAATTTTCGAAAATAAGAAACTGAACTTCTATAAAATCACGAAAAAGTTAAAAACAAGACTCGTATGAATTCTATGAAAGAAAATATCCATTTGTAGGAGATTGAAGTTTATGACAATTGAATCGTTTGTTGCAGAAACCTGTGAACTGATTCCCCCCCCCCCCCAAATTATATTATTAAAGGTTATGAATGGCCAATTTTAGGCACACCGTCGGATGCAAAAACACGAGCCTTCATATGTGATGTGTGTGAACAACTTTTCTTAAAAATTTATTTCATTGCTGAAACTTGTTAAGTGCAAAATTTTTAACAATTTTTCGCAAAAAAAAAAAAAAAAAACCAATTGGAAAATTGATTCCAACCGTAAGGTGACGGGACCAGTTACAGACATGCTTGAGACATCCATTGAGACCAGTTACAGACATGCTTAAGAAATGGCTCCTGAAATTGACTCTAATAACATTAGATGGATTCATGAGTCACAGAAATATCAGTTTTACCTGCCTAAACAGCTTAGTTTTTAAATCCAAGCTTATGCCTGTCTGTAACTGGTTCCGTCACCTTATTTTTTTTTATTTTTTTGTTTTTGCAATACAATAAGAAGCAATTTTTCCAACGACTAAACCTATTGTGATTTTAAAACGGAGAAGTTCTTCTTAGTTAGTTTAGTTGTTTAAAATTTAAAAAAGTGCACTTGATGGGTTTCTGAAATAAAGGGGTTAATTTGAATAATACTTTTACTATTTTTCAGATGCAGTCTAAAATTACTACAGTGGCTGTCGCTTTTTGAAATCACCTTTCTTTTTTGACAGTTTTGATATAAATAAGCTGGACTTCGCTCGATTTGAATCATTAAAGCGGCTGATTCAATTATTAAGCGCCCACTTTTTTTTTGTGATGAATTAAAAAACTTTTTTTAAAAAAGTTTTCATGCATGTTTCACTTTTGATAATCAGACATGTGATTCTTTGCACACAAAACCAAAGAGAAAAAAGTCAAAAGGGGAAAAAAAAAAAAAAACATGCATTAAACTGATTTTGAAAAAAAAAAAAATCCTTAATTCATCAGAAAAATTAATACAGTGGGTGCCGTTTAATTGAATCGGCCGCTTTAAAATCAGCTGCGGCGCGGCCACTGGTAATTTTAATCTGCATCTGAAAAATTGTAAAATTATTATCCAAAAACAAAAATTAACAAAAATGTCTCACTTCTAAACAGAAGACCCGACTCATAAACAAGACGCAAAATGCTTATTTTTTAAATTCTGTGATGACTCGGAAATAAACACAGCACTGTATCATTTCCAAGAGTAGAGCCGTCTCAAAAATTAAGAATAGGATTGTCTCGTATATGAGCACATTTCGTATCATATTCGAACATATTTCCGCCTCAAAAACAAGAACATTGGTTATTACTTTTAAGAACACCGTGTGCTTCAAAAACAAGACACCCTGTTTTCTAATTCCAAGACATTTGGTTCTGGAGCCATTTTGGGTCAATGATGTTCTTGAAAACAAGACGTTTTGCCTCATTTCTAAGTATCTTGTTTTAACAGTGCAATAATAAAATGCAGCACTATAATAGTATTGTACAGAAAAAAAGTAATTATATTTATAACTTAAAAAATAAAGACGATGTTGGTTTACGTTGAGCTATCAGATCAGTATAAGTCTTCTTTATCATTTCTTTACCTGTCAGAAATTTTCTCTTCTTCCCTCTATTTTCAAATTTTAGATAAAACAGAACGCTTAGATGCCATTTTATTTCACTAATTTTCATGTTTAGAGAAAAAAAAACTGAAAATTCAGAGTTGTTATTTGTATACACGAATAAAGCGATGTCAACGGTGTGGGAACTTCTCTTATCAGTGATGCTAAAAGGTTGCAAGTCAATTCACGAAACCAATATTTACACCCAATAACGAAGCAGACACTTAAGCATCGCGATCCCTTTCCCTATTCTTCGTGTTGTGAGCGATTAATTCGGATTCATGGTAGTCCAAGGCCTCTTGCCAGTTTGGTCTCCGGTCCTTCCTACCCCAGGAAATTCGTACACTAATTTAAGCTACTCCGAGTCCTAGCCGGGCCTCTAGTTTCAGACTAGGCTGACACGACCTCTGGGCTGCCCTGTTCACGTTATCTCTATAATTCATTACGTGTAAACAAAAAAAATCGCGGTATAGCCAGTCATTTCGCGTAAGTCGAATCGCGTAATAGCGCGAGTCCACTATACATAATCTATAAATAATTGTCTTTCGTTATAACACGTGGCGTATCTTATCGTGTAATATCGGAACCGTGTTATACGAGACCTTTTCTATTGCTTCTTTTTCGTTTTAATTGTCTATTATTAGTTTTTTTTAGAATACCTAGTTATTTCATAGAATAACTAGTTAAAGTGTTAAATTAAGGCGTAGGGGGGCAAGGGCCTCCCTACGCCTTAGGCCCTCAAGAAAACTTTCTGATCGCAGGTACCATCTGTCGGTTTCTCAGCAAAGTACAAGGGATGGTACTTTCAAGTACCAGCATGATTCCAGCCATATTGGATTCATGATAGTAAATTACTATAAACGTTTCTTCTGAGTACCGTCAGGGCATTAAGGATTAAGGTGCAAATTTTTTCAGTGACTGACATTTTAGTTCTATGAAGCAAAAAACTAAAAAGTAAATTCACTTTAAATTTTTAATCAAGAACGAAAATACTAAACACTTTATAATGAAATACAAAAATTAAAAATACATAAAATAATTATTGAAAAATAATGCAAACGAATAAGAGCCAAACATATTCTACCGGAAGGAAAATCTGAGCTTTTCTGCTCTAACTAAAGTTCGTCTGAGCAACAACAACGAAACAAAATATTTAAAAAGATAATAAAAATTTGAACTTTGACACCTTAAATTCAAATTGTTTTTTGCAATGACGAATTGCGATAGGTCTGTGTGTGTGCATCACGTGAGTGTCACCTCCGGAAAGAGCAGGGGCCGGTGGACGCTTGCGAAGGTGGAACACCACGACACGCGCGCATCTATAAAAAATATTATAGTGGTAGATTTCGAGTCCAATCTGAGAAAGAGACGACACGACATCCGAGGTCCAAAATAAAAAAAAATAATATAACAGCAATTTGTCATTGCTCGATATAAATGAAATAGAATTTTTCTCTTGTTATTTTTTTTTATTAATCGTTTACCAAATTTAGCTCATATTTAATCCAAATGTTACTACTGTCTTACTATGCATTGAAAATAAAAGAATGTTCTTCTTTCTGTCTTTAAAACAATGATGAGAAAAATAAAATGTTTAAAAGTAAAAAGTTAGTGTTCTATGTGTGAACCGAACTTCCCAGCCGGACACACACAATTGTTCACATCTCTACTAATAATAAAGCTGAAGGTGGGTCTGTCTCTCTGTGACCCGCGTAGCGCCAAAACCGTTCGGTCGATTTTCATTTGGTTTCTGTAAACAACAAAATTATTCTTGTTTTATCTTTTCTCTTATTTTTATACCATAGTTTGAAGGAATTATAGCTGAATACAACTAAAATTGAGTACTCTTTCTGCGATATAAATTTATTACCAAATGTCGTTTTAATTTTATACCACGGGCAAAGCCGTGCGGGTACCGCTAATTAAATTCATAAAAACAAAGTAAAACTCTTTTTACAGTTAATACAATGCGTATAATCCTTGAAAATACTATATACATAACTAGCTGACCCGGCGAACTCTGTTCCGCCTTAAAGGCAATAAATAAGCAAAAATTTGAATTTATTGAGTTTTTTTATTAGAAAATGCAAAAAAAAAAAAAAAATTAAGTACCTACATTAATCATCCATTATTGTTTCTGTATTTACAACCTATTTTACTGCGCTCCAGAAGCTGTCAGAACATGTGCTTTATGTCGCCCGGCAACAGAGGCTTAAAAAAGGCTTAGTTAAAAAGATAATTTTTTCGGACTGCTTATCAACTGACTGCTCCATCCATAAATCCATCCAAACAAACTTTTGTATATGTAATAGTAGTTAGAAGAACAGCCACTTAAATGCAGTCCAGGAGCTATCCCACCAAGCGCTTTCCACCTCTCAGCCTCAGAGGCGTAAAAACTCTTAAGTGACAATCGTTTCTGACAGCTTATCACATATAAATTTCAAGGGAAGTAACGCGTTTGTTCATAATTTACTTCACAAAAAAGTCGAATAACACTCAACGCACCGCTAACTTACAACCTGTTTACTGCGCTCCGGAAGCTGCCAGAACGTGTGCTTTATGTCGCTCATCCATGGAGGTGTCAGAAAAGGCTTAGCCAAGAATGCAGAAAAGCTGGTAGCTAAATAGATAATTTGCAATAAAAAATATATTGCGGTCCTAAATTGAGATAAAAACTATCCTATCATTTACGTTGGACCAAACTGAAACTGCGTGCAAAATTTGGTTAAAATCGGTTCAGTAGCTGAAGAGTCCATTGGCCACAAACACAGGGACACGTAATTTTTATATATTAAGATTATAATGATATCATAGTCTAATGGCGATTATTTCATATGCTTAATACGTTACTTACATTCTTTAGCTGCTAACTGTTACACTAGCAATTAAAGCTGATAGTCAAAGCAAAAATTTCTAAGCTGGAAAGATCGAAACGGGGCGACAGTAGTTGTTTTTTTTTTCCTTACCGTAATTCCATTCAATTTCAGCTAGAAAATTTATAATATGTTAGTAAAATAAGCAATAACGAACCAAATGTGGCATCCAGGCCTAGAAAGCGGGCTGCTCCCTTGCTTTAGCCACAGCTGCCGTTGGTTGACAGGAGGATGTCAGCCGGGAGGCTGGATTTGATGGATAGACGAACAGCGACACAACCTTCCCCCTCCCCCGCCAAATGCTGTCACATTTGCATGTCTACCCCCCCCCCCCCGTCCTCCATCCAACTACTCGCAGTGTTCTAATGTATCCATCTCCCATTACCAATTTCTTTTTCTAGATATACATACATGGATGAAGTTTTATTTGTTTGCATTTCTTTACACTTTCAGAGTCATCCCCCATCTTTGAGTGTACTTGTTCCTTCACTTGCTCCGTCGTTGTTTTTGCAAAATTAAGTCCCCTAAGTCCTTTCCCTTATCGTTGCTCAAATAGAGTCGCTGAAGTAATTGTCGCTTGAAAAAACTCGCGTTGCAGTTTTTGTTTTAAAACGCAAGGATGGAAGTGACTATTGATTAATTAGCAGTTTTTCAAGCGGACATGACCCACTGAGTGGGATCTATTCTTTTATGTGCTCACAAGTAAGAGAGCTATATCAAAATAATTAAATAATGATTATTTTGATTAATCAATCGATTTAACAATGATTATTTTGATTAATATCAAAATATATCAAAATAATCATTGAATCAATTGTGATTCAAATATGGAAAGAGCTTAGCAATTGCAATATAACACAAATAGTCTGTACTGGTACACATTAAAATTTTGAAACATGACAGAGTAAAAATTAATGGGATGAGTTAAAAATTAATCGTGCTATACACTCTCTATTGATAGACAGTAAAATCTTGAAAGATGATTGAACAGAAAAATGAATCTATATATACCTTAAAAGTTAACCGTACTACATTCTGTACTAGAAAGTAATAAAATCTTTAAAGATGGTGGATTGGATTGAATATGATCTCTTAAAAAGTTCTTAGCTTCGCAACAAGCAAAATGTTTAATGTTTAAGATTCTATCATTTTCCAACCAAATACATGTATTCATTATTTTTGAACAGAATTTTTAAAGAATGGGCAGAAACGGATGAAAATGATTTGCATTTCATTAAAAAAATCAATTCATCGATTATTTCGGAAGATATTAATTTAATATCAAGCTAATTTCTTGTAAAATGTTTGAAAAATCTAGTCAATCAAGTTTTAAATAATTTTTCTTAGTATTATATGATTCAAAACTAATAAATAATACCGATTAGCTAAAATACCGAAAAGGTTCAAATGATACGAATTTCTCTGAATCAGCAGAGGGCTAAAATGTCTTACGATGTCAGAATATTTTTTTCGTAAACAAAGAGTCGTACCGTGCAACTATTTACGCCACAGGCGATAAAAAATTCATGCATTAAATGTTTTTAAATAAAAATTAAAATGCGACTTTTTTACGAATTAGGCGAAATTTCATGGGCTTGACGGGGGGCTTAAATATTTTACGACATCAAAATATTTTTTTCGTGGGCTATTAGTGTCTCTGTGTTACTATTTTTGCTACTGGCGATTAAAAAAAATAATACATACAAATTTTGAAAATTAAACTTAAAATGCTATTTTTTTACATATCTGGCGAAACATTAAGGGCGTTGCGGGAGATGTAAATATATTTTGATTTAAATTCAATTTTTTCCACAAATATTTGACACCAATACACAACTTTTCCCCCCACAGGCGTTTTTGATTCTAAGAAAAAGTTAAAATCGACCTATCCTAATATTCACCCCAACTACCTGTAGAACAGGTGATACATTATTTTTCATCTGCCGATCACCAGTTGGATATAGTTGAGGGCTGAGCGGGTATCACACATAGAAAGATTTCTTTCAGGCCAACTCCCGAATCAACTTTTAACTTCAATTTTTCATGCAACTCCTTGCTAGAAATAGCACAGTTATACGGATGTTTTCTGGCCGAAGTTGATTGGAGAGTCGAACGGATTTTTAGAAGAGAAAGTGTCACCGGCCAATTATTGGCGGTAGAGATGCCTACATTAATGTGTCAGCGGCCGATTACCGATAGTAGAGAAATTGTGTCGTGGCCAATTATCGATAGTAGAGAAAAACGCATTATTTTGTTACCGACCAATTACTGTTAAAAGGGAAAGTGTCGCCGGTCGGCTACCGATAGTAGAAAAGGAACTCATTAATATGATGGAACTATTAAGTGATGATGTCTTTTGTACTGTTATAAAGAAGATAATTGGGAAAGGATCCTTTCGGGTTGATATCCAGGGTGTAGTACAATACGGTCCTTTGGTAAGTACGTTAGCTTGTAGAAAAGTCACTTATTGTGATTAAAATCCTAAGAGTGAACTTGGATGCATAAAATATCATATGTTTCGGCCGGTCTAAGAGCTGAAAGTAGAATAAGGGTATATAATCACTTGTTTCAGAAAATATTTTGAAATAAATTAATTACACTGAGGGAAAAAATATTTGAAGTTTTCACAACTACAATAAGAAGTATTATTATAATTTGTTTAAAACTTATGTCGATCAAAAATATTATTACATTACTTCAAAGTAGCAAAGGGTTATTTTTTAACCCCTGACGCAACAAGGAAGTGAGTTATAAGTTTGACGTGTCTGTGTATCTATCTGTGGCACCGTACAGCCTAAACGGGTGGACTGATTTTGAAAATTTTGTTTTATTTGAAAGGGGAAGTGGATCGACAGTGTTCTTAGCTAGGTCGCGTCTTCCGGATGACATTAACAAAGATATTAATCAAAAGCCTTAAAAATGTTTCTTTGCGATTTTTGAAGGGAAAACATACTGGAAAATTTAAAACAATAGTATTAAAGAAAATAAAAAATTTTCTGCGTCTGATAGAATGTGTTTGGAACTTCTATGTCATGTAGAACTCGAATTATGACGTTTTTTAGCAAATGCGGCTAAGGCTTAAATCTACAGGATAGGAAACCGATGTCGTTGTTTTAAAACGAGGAAAGAAAACTTATTGACTTAAAATGTTTATATGTTGCCAGTTTCTATTTGTTGACAATTAAAATACTTGCTATTGATTTTAGTATAAGAGTTTTTAATTTTCCTTCTTACTTCTGCTTTTGCGACTAGCAAATTTTACTCGTAGGAATTATCTTTCCTTTTCTATATTTACCATACCCTCTTAAAAACAATTAAATATATAAAGATTTAAAATGCTTCAGTAGATTTAAAATTCAGAGAAGTTCGTTTTAATATGAGATCAGCAATCAGGGTCAGGGGTTGTTTAAATTTTTAATTCAATCTTAGTACTTGTTTGTTTGTTTTATAAAGTGCTGATGATTCAGTAGAAATTAAATCGATAATGTTTAGTCTAGCTTTGATGAAATGACTTCGATTGGTTGAAGTTTTAACGATTCCATTTCTGAAGATATGGGTGAGAGAAACCGGTTTATCACCAATAACAATTATTGTCGTTGTTCCAATTTAAGAATTTTGTTTATTTCAACTCAAACATAAATGAACTCGGTTCAAGGTCACATATGATTTACCAACAAAGCCATACTTAACAATCAAAAAAGTTTTATAGTTTATAATTGAGACCAGGGTACAGTGAGACATGGGGTAGTGAGACAAATGGCCTATTTCTTTTAATTCAAATACTAAAAATTTAAAAAGCATCCGTATTTCAAGTAACATGTTCGGCAATGTCATGGAGACTAGCCACGGCCACATTTCAACTTTCAACTTGTATCGAAGCTGCAGCCTTTTTATTTTTTGTTATCACTTGCCTAATGAATGCAAATTTCACTTTTTGAATTTAAGGTATAAATTATTATTCAATAATCAACTCCAATGCATTAATTTTCAATGCCTCAAACGTTATTTTACAAATAATGTTTCAACTCCCACGTGTGCTTCATTATTACAACTCTATTCAAGTCAGGCTTAAAGACTGCTTTCATACGTTTTGTGGGCTTATACATCAACCATGGGGGGTAATAGCTTCGACATATGCGTAGAATTCCACAATAAGATCGGCAATAGCTTAGATCCAAAGTTCTGAAGAGACAGTTGACACCCCCCCCCCCCCCAAAAAAAAAAACATCACCTTGCAGCGCCTCCGTGTCTTTTACAGACGACTTATTAAAAATCTTCCAAAATATCAGGAGCGAAGGATTCCTAAGTTTTTGTAGCATCATTCAGGTGAATATGTCAAACATTTCCCCTTCCAAACGTTATTCAGCATAGCTCTCCCTGTAATATTCGCTTTCCACTTTCAACGTTGTAAGCAAGTGCCATCAGTTAACACACCTCCACAAACGTGGTTGATACGCGCAATATGGCATCGGATTGTGATGAATTGCCGGATCTAGCAATTAAAGCGAAAGATGCAATGATCGAATATTATTTCCGAATGGAGAGTATATACCGAGATTTAACGATTTAATCTCGCGCGGCAAAACCGGCAACTGCTTGAGAGACCAAATACCGGAATTTCCATTTCCCACACTGAGTCAACCCAACGTCTTGATTCTGAGAGGCTATTAACATAGAAATCCGCTTAGGCTCTTTGCTAATTGAAAGAAATATATCATATCTTTTAGGTGTAGAAACCATTATCATAAATTTAAGCAACCTTTTAAAATTCACCCCGTAAGATCAATTTCCTGTGGAAAGAAAGTTTTCCTTTTTCTCCCCTTTCCAAAAACACAACTTAATAAAAATCTTTTTTGCGGGCTCGGGTAAACTAAATACAGCTGAAGCTAATGATAAAAATATACAAAACAGCCTCGCGACTTCAAGTAAGCTGTGAAGAAAATACCTATTAGCTCACCCTTAATCGTTTCCCTTGCAATTACAACATTAATACCAAAAATCTAATGTTCCTCCACTACACTTCAACATTCCTATGTTATTAAACCGGACGATTAAAAATGGATCCATATTAAGATACTGGGCCCCCATTAAGATACTTGCATATATTTAATGCTCGTTTTTTGTTCGCATTTCCGCAAAAACGAGGAGATACGTGATCGGCAAGTTAAGATTTTCCACGTTTTTCTGCGAAGCTAATTTGACATAGAGAGGCTAAATTAATTAGCCTTTTTTCTCTTCTCCTGGGTTCGTTTAATTAAAAGGCTTTGTGAAGTAAATGGCTATAAATTATTTTCTATACCGTATTGTGTTCCCAAAATTGGTTGGTACTGCGTGGCTGATTAAGCCATTCGTGATTGAGATTTAAAATGACGTGGATTTGGTTTCCTTCCTAATTAATTCACTCGCTTCTTCTCTCACATTCATTTGAGAGGCACATGGTTCTTACTTTAAACAAAGCTCATTTTATTAATAAAGGGCCTCTTCCCACCAGAGCGAATCGCTCTTTCTGGCAAGCTTAATGTTATGTTATGCCACTTACCGGTAGATAGTTATTCATCAACATTTTTCATCGCTCTGCGAAGAAGATTAAGAGCTTGTTCAAAAATGCGCTGTCATTTTTTAACCTGAAAAAACGCATCCTTTTACTTCGCGTAAGACTAATTAGGTGAGAGTATACAAGATTTTAGAGCTAATTACATGATAATTAATTTGTGCATGCAGATATAGTTAAAACACATATAATAAGAAGTAGATTGTTTTCCCTATATCATTTAGACAAGATCAATCGTAGCCAAGTCGTTTTCTCTGCTTATTTTCCGCATTTATTTGAAGTTGTACGTATTTTTTGAGAGAAAAACATTTAAATTATTGTCTTTTTACTTCAAGATCCAATTTTCGTAAAGGTTACTCACGTTTTTACAGATTTCTTCATTGACTTCATTTGTAATATCTTCACTTTATAAGTAATGTCCAATAAAAAGCTATTCCATAGAAAAACATTTCATTTTTTCCTGCAATAGCTATTTTCAATAAAATTAAATTAAATTAATTTAAAACACTAAAAAAATAGTGATTTTTTTCATTTTTATCTCAGAAGCTTCATATTTTGAGACCTTGTCACCGGCGACAATAATATATGATATTAATAATAACAAAAATAATAACAATAAAAACAATTAATGATAATAATAAATAAATAAAAGGTTTTTTGAAATTACTACTTTTGCTTGACTTATTCATGAGTACTACTTTCACTCAAAAAGTTCTTGACTTTTCGGCCACATTGGCTAGTGGTCAGGAAAGTCTGACGGGGATGGGTAGGTCCCGAGTTCTAATCTCGGCTTGGGTGGGCATGGATGTACTTTCTCTTTCTTCTGATCTTGTCCTTTTTTTCTCGAATGTGTGTTATGAATGGCTGACTTCCCTTTAAACGGAACTTATGGCACATGTGATGATCTAAATCGAACTTCCACTTTAATGGTGCTCGTAAAAACGAAAGTTGTACCAATTCCGCCTTGAACCAAGTAGATGCATTTACTCGGGCTCGGGTATCCAAATGGTATAATTAACAATAACAAAAACAAGTCTTGACTTAAGTAAAATTGGAAATATGTTCTAAATTTTGAGAGTTCAACCATGTTCCACTATTGATTTATTTTACTCACATACGTCCCGCCCCACTCCTCAGTTACATAAACTAGCTTTGTGCTATTTTGTCAAGAAAGAGCATTAAAATCAAACTTCAAACCTGTAATTTTTTACGTTTTCCCAAATTAATAAGATGCCCCCGTCTTGCCGCCCACTGAGAGACATGCATCTATGATTTTTGAAACAAAAATTTTCATTGTGAGCAAATTTAACCTCGTCTTGTAACAAACGTAGAGCCTCGGAAATATTTTCGGGCAATTCCGTTTTAATAAAAAGCACCAACTGCTGCACAAAAAAGCCTGAAAAGACCCCAAATATGTTAGACTCTTACTTCGTTGACTGAATTTCATAAAGAACATGAACTCTACTTCTATAAAATGCGGTTAAATTTTAAAGATTTCCCAAATCAGTATTTATACGATGGTTTTTTGGTTCCGTAACGGACGTATCTTACGAGATACGCCCGTTACAGATAAACTATTATTATTTCCATATTTTTACAGAAGTCTTAAAAATGTAACTATATTATAAAGAAATTAAGAGCAGATTCCTCATAAAATTCATGCAATGAAACAAGTATTTAACCCTTTATGCCCCGACGGGACTCAGAAGTCCCGCCTATATTAGTTTAGTATTATGAATCCTAAATGGCTGGAATCCTGCTGAACCCTAGCAGCATCATCTCATCGGCCGATGATCGTCCATTCATCGAAACCCGATGAAATTCTCATCGGCCGATGATCCAATATGTCTCATCGGCCAAGCAGAATCCGAGCAGCAAAATCCGATGAGAATACGATGAGATTTGGAGCAATTTACGTGCAGAACAGTTCCGTGCCGAGGAATTTCATCGGGAAAGTTGATCGGAAGGATATCGTTTTCCGATGGAATATAGCTCGGCTTATTTTCATCGGGAAAGTTGATCGGAAGGATATCGCTTTCCGATGAAAAGTAGCTCATCGAAAACCGTGCTCGGATACTGATCGGAACGATGTCATCGTACGTTACAGGATCAGTTTACGAGGAGTTTGTTGATCGGCCGAGCAAAATCCGATGAGTTGATGCTACTTGGGAAGCTTTTAAATACCACTCCTTGTACTTTGGTGAGAGGCCGACAGACAGTACCTGCAATCGAAAACAGTTTTCGTAGGGGGCGTAGGGGGATTAAGCTCCTACTGATTTCCAAAATTTTTATACTCGGCATAATTGTTGTTTGATGTATTTTCAACTAAGAAAAACCAAAAAAATATGCAAAAATTTATTTTTAAATTAGTTTGGGACATAAAGGGTTAACATATTTCCAGCCTTTACAAGCTATTTTGTGAAAAACTGATACGTCCGTTACAGTGGAATCGCCCTTTAACTGGAAAAAGTCGATTGTCTTTCATATCTTTACCGGTTAATTAAATGACTGCCGCTTAACAACTGTTACATGCTCGAGGAATGTTTCTCTTAACCTAACACAGTCCCTCTAAACTGCAAAACTTACCGTCTTTTCCAGAAAGTGCTTAACCCGCACTTTGTAAAGAGTTATCCCAAACGGTGATTTCAAGCGGAAGTTTGTAGTACAACCGTTTCTGCACCCGTGTTAGCACAACTCCAGCGATCCAATTACCAGATTTTAACTCCAAATGAATCGTAATGAACTTACTGAGGCATCAGCAATTCTTCAAGGATTTAATGCGCAGGGATTTAATCTGCAGAGGAAGATTCCATTCATGCTGATTATTCGTAGTTGGGCAATTCCACGGGTAACTGACTGACAATTTTAAAACAAAACAGTACGTATTTTGTACTATTAAAAGCAAAGTATACATCGTAAAAATGATGTTTTCCCTGGATTATTGTATGTTATAAGCTGAATTTAATAGTACAATTGAATTCTCAAAATACATTTTGGATGATTTTAAAAAGGAATTTAAAAGCATGGTAATTGGCTGTCATACTACTTCTTTTAAAATGTCAGTCAGTTACCATGATTTTCACTAATTTTAAAAAATCATCCCCAAAATGCATTTAAGAAATTCAATTATACCATTAAACTCAACTTAAAAAATACAATAATCCAGGAGAAAATATTGTTTGCACAAAGTAAATATTGCTTTGAATGTTACAAAATAATTACTGTTTTACTTTAAAATGTCAGTCAGTTACCCATGAAACAGTCCAGTTAGCTTTTAAGCATGGTCCCTGTCTTGTATAAGAACTCTTACACTTAATATTAGTAACTAAAAAGATTATTCAAAATCGATGAAACAAATAAAAATTTTGAGTAAAAATGTAGTTTGATATTGTATACATTATACACTGCTTTGTATTTTTCTGCCAATGGCAGACATATAGGGTTTTTTTAATGGTGGGAAATACTCCTTGACTTTTTTTAGACGAGTGAAATTATTTTTAGAGAAGTGGAATAGTATATGAAAACAGATTTAGACCGGTAACACAATTCCATTAAAAGTATGAAGTGAAGAAGACATAAAAAATGGGTATATCTACAATTTAAATTTATTTTTGGCGTATTGTATATGAATAAAACATCGAATACAATATTTTCTAAATTAATTTTACATTTTCATCCCTGTTTTTCACAATTCATTTTTTTTTAAATTTAAAATACAAACCGTCAAAATACAATTTACTAAAAGTTTTGAAGTTTACTTCTGATTTTCAATGAGATTTTCGTTGAGGAAATAGGGAAAGTTCTGGGGCTCCTTCCCGGAAATATTTCGAAACTGAAGTCTGTAAAACGTAACTGTAGGCTATTTTTGGCAAATAACATTGTTATAGAATAGAATGTGTACAAGTATTAAAGAAATTGCTATCATTTGCTGCTTTTGAATATACTGTATTGTATATATTTTAAGAACAGTAAAAACAGCAGCATAGCGTTAACGAAATTTTTGATTTTCATTTCAAACTTGATAGATCAGAAGCATAGAGGTGGAAAAAATCACTCAATCCAGATATTTGCAAAGGGAAAGTTATCTTACCAGCCATGGGCTTATAGGCAAAGTTCCAGTTTGTCTATGCAATAATAAAGCTATGAAAAATAATGGAATCTTAATAATGAAAACGAAATGTTTATTTAACCATTAAATTGCATATTTGTTTTCAAACGTTCATTCCCTTCAGCTTGAGCTCCTTGCAACCATCGAATCAAGCATTATTCTCAGCTTTAAATATTTTTCACCCTCCCATTAGAAACGTGCTACTCATAGACAGGGCCAGATTAAGTTATCGGAAGGCCCTAGGCCGAACACTTTTTCGGTGAACCATGTAGAGAAACTTTAAAAACCCAAATACTTACACGAACCAATAGAGCCAACTTCAGGTGTTCAGACACTCGCTCACTTTTTTTTTTGGAAAGTAGCGAAACCATAAGTAAGCAGAAGAGAAGGGGTGTAAATATTGCAGAAAATCTTTATTTCTTTTCCTTTTTATACCCTGACACAATAAGAATTGAATTATAAGTTTGAGGTATTTGTGTATCAGGCTGTGGCACTCTAGCGCCAAAACGGATGGGTCGACTTTGATTTTTTTTTTTTTTTTGAAAGGTAAAGTGATAGAGAGTATTCTTAGCTAGGGCGCGCCTTCAGATGACATTTATTCACAAAGATATAAATTTAAAACCTTCAAAAAGTTTTTCGCAATTTCTGAATTGTTAACATACTTGAAAATTTAAAACAATAGTACCAAAAGAAAGTAAAATTTTTCTGTGTCTGATAAGAGAACTTCCATGTAAAATAGAACTCGAACTCTAACGTTTTTTAGCAAATGCGGCTAAGCCTTGAATTTACGCGATTGGAAACCGATGTCATTGTTGGCCACAGAAGAAAGAAAACTCAATGATTTAAAATTTTTATATGTTGCCAGTTTCTATTTGTTTAAAATTAAAATACTTGTGATTGATTTTAGTATAAGAATTTTCAGTGATCCCTCTTTATTCTGCTTTTTACTAATGCAAATTTTTCTTGTAAGGATTATCTTTCCTTTTCCGTGCTTATATCCACTCAAAAATTATCAAATATAATTAGATTTAAAAGGCTTTATGACCGACCAAAGAAGTTCATTTTAATGTGAGATCGGCAATCAGGGTCGGGGTTGTTTAGATTTTTGATTTAACCTTAGTACTTGTATTAAATAAGAAAATTTTCAATTGTTTCAGAGACATAAACGGAAATCATTTAATACCGTCATATATATAATAGTTACTTCGTTCCTCCTCTTTAGAAATGATACATTCAAGAATCCATACCTGCTAGTTTCTTGAAAACAATTTCGAGGCAAGTAAAACCTCCAGGTGTTAAGTCCTGAAAATCGCGAAAGTCTTTATACAAAAGAATCATTTTAACTTATCACTTCGTCCTGGGCATTAAAAGGTGTCGTGCATTACAGCTATCAATCGCAATTGCTTGAAATGGAATTCCGAAGTAAAGAAGCGGGGATACCAGGAAAATAAAAATGAAGAATACAGGAAAGCGTTCAACGACGAAGAGCGTTTAATATTAATCAGCGGTACTAGCGCTTAACGACATTAGGCGTTAAAAAGAGGCTTTTCCGGTAATTCCGATCCCTTTTCCAACTTTTTTTATTTTTATTTTCCTTTTTAAAAAGTTGCTTTCTTCCGTCTCTTCTTCTTCTGCTTTTAATCTGTCGTGAAAACTTGTTTTCACAAATTGGAAGCTGCTATTGATTGCTATTCGTATTGCTCGCTGATAATTCCGGTATTATCTTCGAATAAAATTACTTTCAGAATTCATTTATGGTTTTTGCTCGCGTTTCAAAAGAGAGTTTTCATAATTGAAGTCGTTACTCGCTATCAATATAGATTCAAAAGGGAAAATGCATTTTCTATTTACTGTAGTCTTTTTTTTTTTTTTTTCGATTCCCAATGCAAAAAAAAAAAAAGTTCGAAAAATGTGAACTTTTTAGAGATCGCTTGATTAATGTGCTCTTGAGTCGAGTCAACCTATTCATTACGCTTTTTGGCGTGGATGTCAACGCTAAGCTTGATTTAAAAGTTTCAAGGTATATCCGAGGAAGTATGTTATGAGTCTTAGAAAACGGAGTAGTATAAGGCGTATTCATAAAGTAAGCGCTGTTTGCTTATATTTAAGTTATGGCGCTTCGGAGCAGTTTTAATACTGCAGCTGATTGCAGTTTTAATACTGACTCATTGCAAAGCTACAGCGTCATTTGTTTTGATTCTGAAGTCATATTGTTGTCCGTGAATGCAAAGAACAATGGCCGCGAAAATCGTTGATCCAGCCAACTGTGAAGTGCGTTCTGTGATTCGTCGACAAATTGAGATGTGCGATCCAAAACATACCGCCGGAAACTAATCTGGCATAATCCACTTCCACGATAACGCGCGTCCTCACACTGCTGCCAAAACCAAGGAGAAATTTTCAGATTTTCGTTGGGAATTTTTGATCACCCACCGTTCAGTCCCGACCTTTCACCTAACGACTGCTTCCTCTTTCATTTGAAACAACGGCTGGGTGGATAACGTTTTGAAACCGAAGAGGTACTCAAAAAACGCCGTTGTCAACTGGTTCAACCCTCAGGCGGAAAGCTTTCATGCAGATAGATTAAAGAAGCTGGTGCAGCGGTACGAAAAATGCTTGGAAGTAAACGGCGATTATGTAGAGAAGTAAAGTAAGTTTAAACCTAACTAAATATGGCAATAAAATTTGTTTCTTATGATCATATTTTTTTCTGTGACCAAACGGCCCTTACTTTATGAACGCGCCTCGTATTTACCAGCGGTTTGATCTCCACAAAGTATTACCTTGTAAAAGGAGCTCATAAAAATGTTAACGTTTCATGGATTTTGTGTACTTGATGACGAAAATTGAGCTATGGTATGCTGTTGTTCTTGTAGCTTTCTTACACAAAACATAAACGGTATTTATTAAAACTCATTATCTTAAAGCTGCAGGTTAGAGAAGAACGGTATAGAGAGTATTTAACTGGGAAATTGCTTATCACATAATATTTTTAAAATGTAGAATCAATAGCTATTGATTTAAGAAGTACCTATTCAAAAGTTATATAATAGCAGTCATTACTAATATCCCATTAAAACTTTGAATACATTATGAATAACATCAAATATAGGTATGTATTTGCTTCTTGATGAGGCCTAACTTTCCACAATTGCAAACGATTTGCTCAATAACATTAATAACTGGCGTCTTCCAGAACACATCTACTCATTGTGACTTAGTGACCTAATCTGAAGCATTCACAGCGCATGTAGTGAGAATTGTGCCCAGATTAGTACATGCATGCTTCGAGCTGGTTTTCAGTGCATAGGCATTCTATTCTGGACATCTGGACATGGCTTAAGAGGCTAACATACGTATGCAAAAAGTACTTATGCATAATTCGCTTCTTGATGGGACCTAACTTTTCTAAGCTGCCGATGATTTGCTAATTAATGTTAATCTTTTCTGCATGCTAGAAATATGACTGGCGATCTTCAGAACACATCTACTCATCGTGACGAAGTGACCCAGTTTGATAATTCGTGGCGCATGTGGTAAGAACTGTACCCAGATTAGCACATGCATATTTCGAGCTGGCTTTTCAGTGCATGTGCATTCTATTCTGGGCATAGCTTAAGGGGCAAACATACGTATGCAAGAAGTACTTATGAATAAATTCGCTTCTTGATGGGACCTAACTTTTCTCAACTGCAAATGATTGCTCATTAAGGTTATTTTTTTTTCTTTTGCATGTGAGAAATATGATTGACATTTTTCAGAACACATCCATTCATCTTGACAGAGCGACCCATTAGCTGTCGACTCTTTTCTCGGAGCTGCATTCAATAGCTTCGGGTAGTGCGTTAATATGTCACACTTCCTCTTACACTTTTGCAAATTGATTTTTTTTCCAGACACCTGCAGCAAGGCCGTGCATCTATCTCCTTGCCGATAAAAGCGAACTTCTTCCCCAAGTCGCAAGAAACGCTGTAAAAAGTGAAATAAAAAAGGAGTTAACGCTACTGATAAATTCTGCGGTATTCCAGTGTGATCTGAAGGCAGGCCAGATAACGGCAAAACCGGAGACCACGATAGGAAAACTCCCAGTAATAAATTTAAATTATATCGTGCGCGTACCTTTTTATCTGAACTTTTTCTAGTTCTCGCGCGCCGGTTAATTTTATCTCCATGCGGTCTTATAACGATAGGGGGAATCCCTTTTGAGGTCCACGAGCCCTATACTTTGGAAGACCCTAATGAAGCGATAGACACCAACCCAAGATGGCGTACTAGTGGCTGTCATTAACCTTACGAACGTCCTCTCTCCCTCCCTCCACCAACCTCGTCCAACTCTATGGAAAGGATCTATATGAGGCTTTTCAACTTTTTTAATACCCGTCTAGAGCATTTTCCCCATGGGGGCTTTTTTTTCTCTCGGAATTATAGCGTTATTAAATAAAGGGAGCGCTCTGCATTGGAGGCTCCAACTGCCAAAGACAGAACCAATTCCCGTGCAATAGAAAGATCTCCAAATCACTCGCTCTAATAATAAACTGAGATTTTGATCGCAAAAAGGGCGTCTTAATTGGTGTCATTTAGGTTCTTGAGTGAAAGAGCTGACCATTAATTCATGTCTATTACGAGAGCATCGTTATTTATCATTAGAATGGGTGTAAAATTAATGAATGGATGAGTGAAAGAACACCGATTCGCACTCTTCATTTTCATTGACTTTTCTGCGAAATTTAATCACTTCTTTAAATGTTATCTTTTCGGGAAAAGTCATCTCACTTTTTAATGTGTTTCGGGAATAGTTTTTCTGTTTGCACGCGTCTAGTGCTACTTTTTAAAGGTCGCAAGTAATTGAGAACTATGAATAGGTCACAGCGAAAGTGCTTGATTTTTATTGGCAGAAATACTCATGAAACGCTCTCTTAATTTATTTCATTTAAAAGAGTACTTACTAAGAGTCAAACGCGAAGATGTATTTCTAGAAGTCAATAACTCTATTTTTTTATACATAGACTATTTTAAAAGGAAATTATTATTCTTTGCGGTTTGTTTGTTTTTTTTATGATTGCAAACTATTCACTCAGTATCGCTACAATTCCGGTTTTCTTTGTTGTTTTCCTTATACAATTATTTTTAAAAGGTGACTAGCTTATATCTTGTGGTTGCAGGATCGGACCAAAAATGCTATTCTTGTTTTCGAAATTGTTTTTAAAACGATACAAAAATACCGTTATTGAAAAAGTTCCAAAAAGGGAGCAAAACATACTTATGTCTTTGCCATTTTCCATAATTTTAGACAAAAAATGCAAATACTGAAAATATATACATATTTGGTTTGATGAGCAAATATAAAATGAAGGAACAAATGTTGTATTAGTAATAAGAGAACTGTATGATAAAAAAATATAACATTAGAAAAAAAAAAGGAGAAAGGGAGTCAAATGTGTCACACAATTCACTGACCTTATAGATTCATCCCACAATTTAAGGATGAAAATATCTTTTTAGGTCCTTCGGACGTATATGTTCGTTTTTTAAGCCAAATTTTGGCACAAAAAAAAACTTAGAGTTGCACTTATAATTCAACAGGAAAAGAAATGGAGTGTGCAACAGGAATGAAAGATTTGCCTCCGAATGATTGCCTTCTTTGAAAGTGATATTTACTTGGCAAAAATAAATATAAATAAATCAAACAGGGAATATATATGTGTGTTCCGCATACAAATCTACAATTTACACAGGATCTGGACCACATTTGGCAGGGAGGTACTTGGCCACTCGGAAAGGGTGAAGGGGTATTTTCGAACTTCAAAAAAATACCGATCCGTTTAAATTTTAAATTAAGGAGCCAAAAATGGCTGCTCGAAATAATTATCGGATCTTCTCGATTTTGGTCTCATTGGAAAGATTAGGAAGCATACCTCTTAAGTATGTTTCTTTCTGAAGGTTTTGAAAATTATTAACCATTAATTTTACCAATAAAAAAGATACATGTTTTTTTTCAGTTAGTAAAAATAAAATTTAAATTTGATTTCAAAAGTCATCTGCAGCGAACATGAAATAAATTAACTAGCATGAAGGATATCATTGATAAGAAAAAGGCCTTGCCATTTTTTTTCTTGTGTATGAACAAGTAAAGTTCTTGCTTTTCCTTTTAGTCTTTCCCTGGAACGGAGGATGTAAAGCTCTTTTGGCAATTGATAATTTTTCATACTGCGTGCCGGCAAAATATCGACTTTAATCTAATCGGGACTTTTAGGCACGCGTCACTTTACATAACTGTTATTCTCCAGGTATAGACCGGGCAGAGAGAAGGGCCACGCAGCTAGTTAATAAATAAAATTCCGGGAAAGGGACGTCGTTTAATCTTGGTTAAAATAGTTTAAGATGACGAGACTCTACTGCAATTGAAAAGTCAGAGTCAAAGAAATAAAAAAGTTTCATAAGAAAGTTTAACTATTCCCTCTGGATTAGAGCCTCTCATTGCGTACACTTCTAACTTCGAGCGAAATATGCCACCTTTCGAGGGTAAAAAGCTCGTTCCACCAGCGGCACCAGATGGGGAGCCAGAATGGCACCCTTAAATGATGAGGAAAGATGACACCCTTCATAGGCTGCAGCGGCTATGAAAAGATGGCACCACACTGCAAAAAAGAAGCTGTTTTTTGTACAGTATAATACTGGCAGCAGAGGTTCCAGTTTAAAACTGTAAAAGAACAGTAATAAACTGTAAAACTAGTTACTTTACTGTTTATTACTGTAAAACTACACTGCAAAAAAAGAAATGTTGCTTTTACAGTATAACACTGGCAGCCGAGGTTCCAATTTAAAACTGCAAATTGCCCAGTAATAAACTGTAAAACTAGCAATTTTACAGTTTCTTACTGTAAAGTTAGAAATTTTACAGTTTATTGTCGTAAAATTTAGCTGTATTTTACTGTAGATATACAATATAATACTGGCAGCAAAGGTTCCAGTTTAAAGCTGTAAAATGCACGGTAATGAACTGCAAAATTACCAATTTTACAGTTTATTACTATAAAATTACCTGTATTATACTGTGAAAACAACATTCACCTTTTACAGTGTAACAATTTTAGTTTATTACAGTAAACTTAGCTGCATTATTCTGCAAAAACAACAGTATAATACTGGCAGCAGAGGTTCCAGTTTAAAACTGTAAAATGCACAGTAATAAGCTATGAAACTGGCAATTTTACAGTTTATTACAGCAAAGTAGCAATTCTAGTTTACTACAGTGAAATTAGTAATTTTACAGTTTATTACTGTAAACTTACCTATATAATACTGTAAAAACTACATCTATTTTTTACATTGCAGACAACAAGAACAATTACAATCACTAATTCTTTATTAGGTGCTTGCACGACGAACTGTTTTTTCTTTTTTGTTAATTGTATGTTTATTTTGATCGCTTTTCTCCAAAAGGTAGCTGCGGTATTCAACGTGCCTGATTGCTAACTAAAAATTCAAAACAAAGAAAAGCTTTTGAAACTTCGTGTTGAAAGCAATTATTACTCCTTTTCTAATTAGCTTTCAAGATTTGAATTCATTTTGGCTTACAGAAGAGTTGAGGCTTTTAAATGCTACAAAAACTTCTAATGTGTGAGAATGTTTTCCTTTCTCTCTCAACAAATGTTTTTTTATTGTTTAAAATTGAAAAAAAAAAAGGTGGTAAAAATAAAAGCAAGAATAAAATAAAAAAAAAAAAAAAAAAAACAGAATCAATGCGCACAAGATTTGATCCGAACTAACTTAGTAAAAATTTCATGACGGTAGGTGCTATAGGTTCGTCTCTACATTGCTACGTGATAAACACCAACAAACAATCACAAGGTACAAACACATCCACGAACTAAACATACATTCAGAAATTGACTATTATGTAACAGTTTTAAAACTTTGAAACGAATGTTATCGCTTTTTCAGGTGCGTACAGTTTAGTGCAGAAACACATTAAATATTTGCTTTGGGAACAATACTTGCTTTACTTTTTATTACACAAAAAATATCTTCAGATTTTCCTTTTATTAAAATAAATATATACAAATGATGCAATTTAAAGAATCAGAACGGTGGATATCTGTGAATTTGCATTTATCTAATGACTAAAAAAAACATCCTTAAATAAAAGCGCTTATTTGAACGTTTGGTGAATGTATTAAGTAACTGCCCTAAACTGTCCATTAATATATTCACTGTGGTCATTTTTTCACCCTCGAACAATGTACTTTGTTTCCGGAATATTTTAGCAAAAAACTTTTCTTCTCATATGCAAAATTATTAAAACGTATTCAGCAACAAAAAGAACAGCAGCGACAAAATTTATAAAAAATTAACTTCGAATTATGAGTCAAGTTTTGCGAAGAAAGAAAACATATCTCTCATTAAAATTCAATAAGCACGCACTTTTTAAAAGTTGCTCGAAAGGCAAAGTGAAGCGTCAGGGATTAACATTTTTTCTTGGTTCTTACTTTTCGCACCAGCAAGCCCAAGAATAAAAGAGTCATAAGGCTCGAGCACTTTTTGCCCTTTTCAATCGATCTTATTTGAATATGGCTTAGATAGTTGCCCATAGTCTCAGAAACCCCATTTCGGTAAGTTAGCATAATTCTGATCATAACACATAAGTTAAAATAATTAATTAGTAGCAAAAATTGAATTGCTAAATTAAAAATAATTTATGAATTGCAATAATTAAACTTCTACATTAAAAAGACTTTATTAATTACACTGTCAAAATAATTGTTGTCTTTACAGTATAATACAGCTAATTTTATAGTAATAAACTGAAAACTGTTAATTTTACAGTAATAAACTAAAATTGCTACGTTTACATTTTAATACTGTGTATTTTACTGTTTTGAACTGGAACCTCTGTTACCAGTATAATACTATTGGTTTTACAGCATAATACAGCTAATTTTATAGTAATAAACTGTAAAAGTGCTAATTTTACAGTTTATTACTGTAAAACCTCTGCTTCCAGTAATATACTGTTAAACAATAGTTTATTTTTTGTAGTGTACAGTTAAATATCAAAGTTGAAAATAATGAATTATTCTTAAGAAATTTCTACATACCTAAGAAAATTACTTTCGAACCTCACTATCACGTCAACTAAGGGATTGTATACAAAGTACCGTCCTAACCAGAGTGACGTCTTAACCGGTATAGATAAAGAAAATCATAACTGAACACTAGTTTATCATAAAAACAGATATTGATTAAATTAATACGTAATTTAATGTTTTCCCCAAAGATTGTGTGTTCCTTATCAATCTAATGACGGGCTCTTCTCTCTGTTTCTCATTTGAGAATCTTAAAATGGCCTTTCTCGTCCGCTACTTGTCTATAAAAAATAAATTAATTAAAAAAAAACAGATAAATATTTATTTGCATAGGATTACCGTAAAACAGCAGGTTTATCAAATAAAATAATAGCATAAATATTTGACCACAAATAAAATAACAGCATAAATATTTGACCACAACTCCAATTTTCCAAATTTCGAATTAACCCTGCAAAAACTGAACCGAAGAGTGAAATTAAAAATCATTGGGGAAACCTGGTTTAAACTAATTACAAACATTTTATTTATTAGCAAATAGAAGATAGCAACAGATAGAAATTTTAAATTACGGTAAGTTTTCCGATGTTAAAAGGCTAACAATTAAATCGCGTGAAAGTGACATTTTAATGGGATTTACCTTTCTCCTTATTGATTTAATGAGGCGTAAAAATCTCAAAAATCGACTTTTTTCTGTGATTTTAATTTGATAGTACTCTTGGGCTTTTTTTTTTTTTTTCAGATTTTTAGTGTGTATAATTCTGTCCATATTCTTCATAAGGCCAAATCGCCTTATTCCTTTAAACTGTAAAAAGAACAGAATTGAAACTCATTGCATTTTTTAAGAGATTTTACAGTGTTTGTGCTTCAATTCAATTTGAATGAATAACTTTTTCCCATTCAAAATAATTAAATAAGTAAATAAAATAAATAAATAATATAAATGAATGAATAAATTAATTTAAAAAACCCAAATCAGAAAATATACAACGGAATGAAAATCCGTCGATCATTTTATTAATTTTCTTGGAGACCTATTTTCCAGTTTCAGTCCTTTATCATTGTCGGTAGTACATAGTAATCACATTGGTAATGGATTGGGTCACATTGGTAGTATTAAAAACGTAGAAGAAAAAAAAAAAAGAAAACATAAAAGAGGTCTCCATTTTTAAGAGACGATTTCAAATGTTTCTGCTTTTCGGTATGGTAAAAAATATATTTTTCCTCCCTGTGTGTTATATAGTCTAATTAGCCCGTTTGTAGATGCAGCATTGCACTTATCACATTGAGTACAAATTAAACGTAATCAGGGCCTGGATTAAAAATTCAGATTATATTTAAGACATTTTTATCTGGTTTATAAAGCATTATTATAATATGCTAATATATATTGCTACACATTAGCATATATTAATATGCGTTTATATCAATACATGTAAATAGAGCACTAAATCAAAAACGAGTTCTGCAATGATTTTATGAGAAAAATTGAGTTACATTGAAATAAAAAAACACTTTAAATTTTAAAAAAATTTTAAAGCGAAAAAATCACAATTTCACTGTGGTTTAAACGTAATATTCGATTTTAAAAGACCTAAAATATCCTATATCTGGCAATGGACGAATTTTGTTGGCGTTGAAAATTAAAATTTAGAGTTAAAATACACTGTACAAAATACGGCAGTAAAAACATCAAAATATATTCATTGTTTTTAAAATAAAAACTAATATATCTCGAAAACTGAGAGGCAATTAAAAATGTTACGTAAATTGTTGAAGTATAATTTTGATTTTCATGATGAAAAAACGAACTCTCTTGTTTTCTCAAAATGAGCTTAGTCAATGCTATATAATGTTTAAAATAAACTTTAAAAACTTTTTTTCTTCCATTTTTTTTTATCCTCTATTTTTCATTTTTATGTGCAACATAAATAATACGCATTTTGATACTAAGAAAATAAGTCAAAGTATATGCCTTTGAATGTTCTCACTCTAAGATTTAAAATACTCTAAGAAGATAAATTAAAATTGTACATTGAGTGTATTTTTTTTTTCCTTTTTATTAACTTATTAATTTTAGAAGTTAAAAAAATATGTTTTATTCACTGCAATTTTTAACAGAAAAGTGAAATTTAAGGTTTAAAAAAAAAGAAACTACATTGTTCAGGCCAATTCCTTGCCATCTTTGATAGTTTTAGGCAAGAAAACTAAATTACTATTTTCAGCGTTTAATATTCGTTCAGAAAGTATAAACAATGCTGACAGCTTATCTCAAAACCTTCAGTTAAGTATCAATAGATGGCGCTAACAGACAAATCCGAAGTTGGTTGGTCAAATAAAACAAGGAATAATGAAGAGCGAAGAAAAACGTACACATAACTCCATCTAGTGATGAATATGATAAACACGATGTATAATGGAAAAAACTTAAATAAGAGGATCTTACCATATTTTTGCTCTTTCTTACAAAATGCCAATTCACTTGCGAGCGATCCTTTAGTTAAACGTTCGCTGAAAGACTAGATGCTGTCACAATGATTAATAATGGATTTAGCCGGTAATGGATAACATTGTTGATCTTGTCGCTTTGCGTCAAGGGGTTACATATTACAGAGATAATAACAACATAATTAATTGCTAGCTAACCTCGAACTTTATAGTCTTTGCCAAAGCATTTAGAAAAGTGCGAATTTTATTTACCTTAACGTGAGAAGAGCTTCCTTTTTTTTTTTTTTTTTTTTTGCTTGACTGGTGTTGAACTCTTTGTTTGTAGAATCCGAAAGCGTTTTCACGCTTTCGTTTTTCATTTGAAACAGTTGGAATAATATGGGTTTGTCAAAACAAAAAATTATTTAGACGAAGGCGGGAAGCTAAAGAATGAGTGCAGTTAATTTAAGTAAAAAAAGATATTTTAGTTTTTCTTGTATTCTCGAACTGAGCAAAAGACAATTTCATCTTGTTGAGCAATATTATAACTAGTCTCGTATGGTGTAGGTTTGTTTTGGAGTGTTTAGCAAGGAAAATTTTAAAAGCATTTTATGGGGTACAAAACAGTTGAAATTCGTAGTTCAAAAAGTACTTCTTCTAATTTTCTTCAAACTGCAAATGTAAGAAAACCCGAGTTCTTCCAAGAGTAAAAAATACCAGAACCCACTACAGTTGTTACGCGCAAATTTTTGGGAGGGACTCAAAAAGTAAAAATTTGCCTCCCTCCCCTCCTGTAATTTTTTATAAAAAAAGTTTCCATTAGGTTCTTTTATAATGTCAATAAAGAGCACTTAAAGCCAATTAATCTATTTTAAAGTACAGAATTTATTACATTAACTGTTAACTCTTAAACCTTATATAATTTCACCAAAATTGTGTAATAATGCACGGAGCGCGGTATTGCTTAGAAACATCGACATGATAAGTAAAACAAGAGGTTATTAAAGCAGAATAATCACTTTTTTTCTATCAAAGAAGAACTAATGAACAAATCGTGATATTTAAGACCTCTGTATTTCATCCAGACGACTCAAGCTCAGAACCTGATTATTGAATAGGCAAACTAGTCCGAAACTGTGGTAATCTTTATTAAATTTTCACGGTTTCAAGTATCACAATTTTTAATAAATGCGTATAGAGGAATAAATGCCGCAATAACCACAGACTCTTGACATGCGAATGTTTTTTTTTTTTTTTTTTATTAATTGTAAATCATTAATGTAATGCTATAAAGTTTGTATGACTGGCTACCTATTCTATATATATGTCAAGTGTGCTAATTATTATTTATATTATTAATGTCAGTAATTAATCATTAACGTGTTAAATATACTCAGAAAATATATTAGCCAAACAGAAAAATAGAATACTTCACCGCTTTTTTTTCCCGTAGCCAGTTATAGCCATCAATACCGATGCAATTTTTTTAATACTCTCATAAATTCTTTCTTTTTCAAATTGTGTTCAACACCGATGTAAAATTTTAACATTAACATTAAGAATCTTTTTAAAATAGAGTTCACGCTCAAAATTTAAATTCCGGTTCCTGTAGCACGGGCTATGTTGCAAAAGTAAGAGTATGCTGTTAAGACAATGGCTTAAACAAAAAACTGCACCAACAAACACTCAGCCTTTTGAATAAACAATGGTTTTGTTGGCGAGCTGGGAAGCGGAAATAGTGGCGGAGTTTAAATGTGGTGATTTTATCACAACAGAACCCTTGGGACATAGCTTTTTTTTTAGGCCCCCTAAATGTTTCAAATTGCTTTCAGTGTTTCTCAAAGTAGACGCTACCCCCCCCTCCCACAGTTGGCAAGAGAATGCTAAGGGGTCGAACAAGATCACTTTAAGCTTTTGTTTCTCATAAATTAGCCCCTCCTCTTGCAAATTCACTAGGGGGCGCAAGAAAAAATTCTACTCCTAAATTGATCGGTAGCTGTAAAAAGTTTGAGAATCACTGTTTTAGCCAATATAGACAAAATTTTAACGGTTTTACATTTGTTTGGTTTAGTGCCGCCCAAGCTCAATCCCAGGTCTAGGTCGCGAGAAGATCCAACCACCTGATCTATCCCTTGCTATATGGCAATCCTAAGGCTTCATGATAAAAGGCAGGGAGTGAAAAAAAGGATTACCTTGATCTTATCAAAACCAGGAGTTAGCCACCGCCATTAACACTAGGAGCAACCTTTGGTGTTAGCTTTTTAACCAAGCATATCGAGACAAAAAGTCAAATTTTTATTTTGGATGAATGTGAAGAAATGTAAAACAATAGTAAAAGAAAGCTAACTGTCTAAAATTCACCAACAAGAAACGTACTGCTGAAGAAACACCAGAAGTTCCTCAAAATATTTCTGCCCAGCTGACATCAATAAAAAAAAAAAAAAAAGAAAAACTTCGTAGTGGAGTCGTGAAATGCCGGCGATAGCTCTATAATGGAATGACGCATGGCGGCCACAATTCATCCTAGTACTGACCTTCCCCTAGTGGCAAGACTCCATACGCGTTGATAACGTTAAGGTTATGTTGTCGGTACTTCCGCCCGAGACCCTTAGGTAATAAATTTCCGCTCGCAGAGAGATAAACGGTTGTGAGGAAAAACGACCACTAACTTGTTTGTCCAACATCATACGAATGCCATTCCTCATTTCCAGAACCGTTCCGGAGAATATTTATCGAACTCGGGAACAGTGAGTTTGGTGGATAAATGCATGGGAAAAGTAGGGGAATGTGGGGCAAAGGAAAATAGTTAAGATAACTTACCTATTAATCTGTATACATAAAGAAAGAATAATATATTTTGTAATACAACTTGCGTTGAAACATTATTTTTCATTTTGGTAGTTATTTTTCACCTTCAAAAACAGGTGGAAATTTTTCAGCTCAAAAACCATTGGGCAAGTGAAAAATACAAAATTTTTGTACTGAAATATTTTCTATATAATGAGTTACAATAATTTTCATCAAAGGAATGAGTAAATAAACGAAAAAATAAATAAACGAATGAATGAATTAATGTATGATAAAAAAATGAATGAATAAAATAGAGAATGAATTATAAAAAGAGTGAGCCAAGGGCCCATTTGTTAGGAATCCCCAAATGTCCAAATTTTAGAAAACGCATAAAATTGAAGAATCCCCCAAAAAGTGTTGGACCTAGGGTTGCCTGATATTGTAATCGGCCCCTACCATAAGCATATACTATAACTAAAATTGTAATGACATGTTGTCAGCTGTAAAAGAAATGTTTTGTTCATATAAAGATATTATTTTTTTTTTAAAGTTACCATTGCAGATTAATGTAAAATAGGAAAACTTCGAATGTTCAGTTTCTTTGTCAAATTTGAAGCTGCTGGTTCCTTCTTTTTATCCTTTCTTTTCAGTTGATCTTCTAAATTTTTTTTATATATGCGAAGAAGTTGATTGTAAAAGAAGATCCAACTTTCCTACTTCTGCTTGACTTCTGCTTTTTGAAGGTGTTGACTCACGGGTAGAAGATCATTTGTAGACCACGAATTATGAGGATCAACCAGGTGAAAAAGGACACTGTATATAACCAACTAGAGTCCTTTTAGTGCATATTGTCGACTCAGAACCATTAGTATACTGTTAAAATTACAGGTTGCACTAGCCACCTTTAAGGGTGAAATGTTGTAGCACCAGCGGCACCCGCAGAGGTGTGCCATTGGATTCCTTGTGGCAACTTTAAAAGTAACATTTGGCTCTTTAAGGTGACATGGGGTGCCATAAGACACCCATATGTTACCACATGGAGCCAAATTTCACCTTCAAGGGTACCATAGGGAGTCAAGTGGTACCCCTCAGGGGTGCCGCTTTTGATACAACGTTTTACCCTTAAAGGTGCCTTGTGCAACCTGTTCTTTCAACAGTGTAAGACATCAAATCCAAAAAGGAACAAGAGTAAGATCCTACTGCTGAGCTCAGGGGACGATACTGTGCTTAACATCAGAGTTCAAGTCACATGTGTAATGTAGTGCAATAAAATGTTCAAAAACTTATCTGCAGACCAGGCCAGTGCTGGCCCACCGGGACACCGGGACGTATCCCGGTGCGCCCTCCTTTACGGCGCCCCTTCGCCCCTTTCCTTTTTTTAATATTCAGCAAGTGAACATTTTTATAAAAATCGCTCAGATAACCAGTTAATCTTAAAACCAGTTTGAAAGAAAATAACCTCAATTAATAAAAGTGTAAATGTATCCCACAAAAAATAACCATTAGCAATTGATCAATGCGGTACAAAAGCTTGCACATGCACGCAGCATATAGACCTGCGATAAGTCCAGTCAGCTCAAAAGAAAGGGTCGAAATCTTGGGAATTTCGGGGAACAAGGCAGTAAATTACACTCTCTGCAGTGGCGTACATAGCACCCCCGCAGTCCGGGCTGGGCGAGAGGGTGGCGTATGAGGTTTGAGGGTACACGATTCAGGAAAATAGCCCTATAATTTATTTTTATAGTTTATTGAGGGGGTGAGGGATGAACTTACAAATCTTGCTGGAGAGGGGCGCACCTAAGTCTATGTACGCTATTGCCTCTATGTTTCATCTGTTGATGTTAACACATAGTTCATTATGTGCTAAACGACCTTCTCCATTCCCGTGGCTTCCTCTTGGCGTATTTTGAGATAACTAGCAGCAGACCGGGTTTTTAAAAATGTTCTAGGGAAAATATAAAAGGGAGAATTGGACAGTGGTTCGTTACGCAGACAGTTTTGAAAGCTTTTACGGCAGAAATGAGTTAGCTAAAGTGGCGCCCCATTCAGTCCTAAGAGATGACGCCTCCAATGAGAAGGCACGGAAGGTCGCTGCAACCACCCGAAAACATTCCTTATTCGACAAATTTTGTCTGACTATTGCTCTATTCGGTAAATTCATAATTCCCGCTCTCCCAGCAATCTCCCAATAATCTCATGCGCCCACACCCACGCAGCCCCGGCTGGGCGGGAGGGGGCGGGCGAATGAGGCTTGAGGGCATACGATCCAGGAAAATCGCCCTATGATTTTTTTTTTTTTTTTTGCTAAACATGGCTCCAATCAACAAAAAACTACACAAAAACGGATACGTTCACAGACCCCCCCCCTCTATTGGGGCCCTCTTAATCCTGGAAAAATTATACTTCAAAAAAGTGTTTTATAAATTCTTGAAAATATTTTGTTAAATGTAGCTTTAAACCTTGAATTTTAAAGTTTCTATCATAAATGGGGAGGCGGGAGGGTATATCAAGTTGCCCGGAATTCAGCTCCTAGATTTAAAAAAAAAAAAAATCCTCCTGCGAAATGCAAAAATCATGTTCCAGCATTTTTTGTAGCACGTTTCCCAAATTTATTCTATAAATTTATTAAACATCGAATTTAGTATTTTGGAAGTTCCTTTGTAACTGCTTCCTTTATTAATATGTTAAGCACGAGAAAAAATATTACACTACCTTTATTCTTTTTCGTTTTCTGCGGTACTTCTGATTGAAAAGAAATTGTAGTTTGAAGAAATATTTCTTAATATCCATTTTTAACTTAAAACAGGTGTATCTTTCAAAGTTTTAACAATTTTGTAAGACTGTCCGATCAACCATTAAAACGTTAGAGACTGGAAAGTGCAAATGAAATACTTTGAATAACTTTACCTTTTCTAGAGTCTTTCAAAATGATTAAATACCTTTTTCAAACTCCCTAAAAAGTGCTTCAGTTGTATTTATTATTAAAAAAACAAACTATGAATTAACTGAATGGCCAGAATATTACTCTCTCGTTAATTATTTTTTAAATCTCTACACTATTTCTTTTAAAAGATTTTATGCGTTTTATACTATCGGTCATTTTATATTAAGTGTTGTGTCTGTCGGCGAGTCGGGAATTTATTAAATGTATTATTTATGTAAATGTAAATATTTATGTAACTATACTGAAAACCGATGTAAGTAAGTGATGATATGTTAATCTTTTCTCCTCTCTCAGTCTTCCTCTCTGTCGGTTAATGTCAATCGTTTGTTATACTACAAAAGAAATACAAAATTTGATTGATATTACTTTGCAAAGGAATGCGGAACATTAAAAGGTTTTTGTTTGCCTATTTTTTAAGTCCCAATTGCCCCATATAAGGGCTCAAAATGCAGAATTTAAAAACTTTTTTTGAAGAATTTCTCCGGGGGAGAAACCCCCAGACCCCCCCTAAAATTACAAATACCAATACAAATACAAATACAAATGTGACGACCAGCAACAGGCTCTGGGCCCAACCGTTACAAACATTCTACCCTACTGAAAATAATTCATTGATCTCTCTTAATACCCCGACTCCAATAAAAGTCAGTCCAAAGAAAAAAAAAAAACACACACACACACACACACACACACACACACAAGAAAAAGCATGTGTGTGTGGGGGGGGGGGGTCAGCAAGAAAAAAGACTAAAACACACTCAAATGTTTGTGTTTGGGCAATGTGCAAACTGAGCCCTCCCGAAATTTTTTTCTATATACGGCCTTGCCACAGCCCCTAAGTATGGAGGCGCCCTTTTCATCTTCTGTCCACCACCCTCCCAAGACACCCAGCACTGGCCTGCTGCAGACAATCTGTAAAATCACGAAACACCCTTTGTTCTGTAACGAATGGTGCAAAAACCAGAGCTGCGGAGTCTGAATCGGAGTCGACTTGATTTTAGTGTAAAAGAGTGGGAGTCGGAGTCGACGTCGAATGTTTAAAATTAAGAGTCGGAGTTGCATTTCAGCCGGTAGGGGAAACTAGGGAGGTTTGACCACACAGGAGGCCTGACCCACTCTCTCTTTTTCTTATTTAAACATTTATTCGACTAAGGATTTCTTAGCAAGGTATCAAATAGAATCAAAAGTTAATTCAGTTTTTTAGCCATTTTGATCAGGGTCGTATTTAAGGGGTGGGTTTTTAGAGTTCAAACCCCCTCCGAAATTTTTAAAAACTTACAAAAATGCTTTCTGCTGAAAAAATTGATTTTGCTTTTTTATTTTAATGTCCTTATTTACTTTGAAACTGTATTTGAAAAATGAAATTGATATTATTGAATAATTGTACAAATTAAGTGATTTTTCTGCAGTATTTTTTTTTTTTTTTTTAGTTTTCGTGTTGCAAACATCATTTCGAAACAATACATCTTCCCTTCGAATTTCTAATACCACCAAAAAAACACACCGAAACTCTTCAAATTGTAATATTCAAATTCTTTTTTTTTTTAACACATCTGAAAGTGTCTAAGATAGAAATTTCAAAAGTACTCTTTCGAATGCGCGTAAATGAGTAAGCTCATCTATCCAGATTTTTTTATTTTTCGCCCTTGAAAAGATGAGTCATTTTTCTTTTTTTTTTACATTTTTCCTGTTTATACCCTTTTAACACCTGTTGTAACAAAAATCAACAGAACATAGAACATGAAATCGAATTTTATTGACTTTATAGATTTCACGAGAGATAGGTTTGGTAAAACCCTCCCCGAAATTAAGGTCTGGTTAAGGACCTGATTTTTCTTTTTTTTTACATTTTTCCTGTTTATACCCTTTAAACACCTATTGTAACAAAAATCAACAGAACATAGAACATGAAATCGAATTTTATTGACTTTATAGATTTCACGAGAGATAGGTTTGGTAAAACCCTCCCCGAAATTAAGGTCTGGTTAAGGACCTGATTTTTCTTTTTTACATTTTTCCTGTTTATACCCTTTTAACACCTATTGTAACAAAATCAACAGAACATAGAACATGAAATCGAATTTTATTGACTTTATAGATTTCACAAGAGATAGGTTTGGTAAAACCCTCCCCGAAAGTAAGGTCTGGTTAAGGCCCTGATTTTGATGTAGAATCAAGCAAGCGTGTATGATGCCTATTCATCATTAACATAAACAAGAAAGTTTGAACCCTACATAAATCCTCGTTCAGCAGATGGTTTGGATTTGAACAACCTGGAAAGGAACGATAGTTTCATGCAGAAAATGAACAATAAGGTTCTTTTTTTCTTTCAATTATTTTTTTTTTAATTATTATCTTTTGAATTCATTTATTTAACCCCCGACGCAACAAACAAGGGGGTTATGAGCTTGACGTTACTGTGTAGATGTGTATCTGTGTATTCGTGTGTCTGCGTATCTGTGTGTGGCCCTCTAGCGCCTAAGCGGATGAACCGATTTAAACCTTTTTTTTTCTCTTGTTTGTTTGAAAGGAGAGTTGATCGAGAGTGCTCTTAGCTAGATCACGTCTTTAGATGACATTAATTAGCGAATATATTAATTAAAAACCTTTGAAACATTTTTCGCATTTTTGAAGTGAAAACGTATTTGAAAATTTAAAACAGTAGTACCAAATGAAAGAGAACATTTTCTGCGTCTGATAGCACGTGTTAAGAACTTCTGTAGAACTCAAAATATAACGTTTTTTAGCAAATACGGCAAAGCCTCTATTTACGAGATAGGAAACCGATGTCATTGTTAGCCGACGAGGAAAGAAAACTCAATGATTTAAAATGTGTATATGCTGCCAATTTCTATTAGTTAACAATTAAAATACTTGTAATTGATTTAAGTACAAAGATTTTAAAAGGATTTTCAATTTTCCCTCTTCATTCTGCTTTTGTGAACATCAAATTTTACTAGTAAGGATTATCTTCCCTCTTCCGTGTTTACCATATGTTCTCTCGAAATCAATTACACATAAAAATGTCGTCTGACAAGCAAAGTTCGTCTTAATATGCGGTCGGCAATCATACGGTCGGGTAGGGATGCACCGATTAATCGGTCATAATCATAATTAATAATTGGCAAAATCGTGCCGATTAATTGGTGTTTTTTTTTTTTTTTTTTGATATTATGTTTTAAAGTACGCCTTCACTAAAAAAAACTCTTATGATTAATTTTATTAACAGTTATAATAACCCTCAGAGTTGATATAAAGTTTTTAATAAATTTTTTCCTGCTTTGAATCAATACACACATAGACAATGTTGCAACATTTATCATGTGTCGATACTTTTCTCCTTAGCATAGTGTTTTTAGATAGCCTCTAATTTTCACGAAGAATAAATCTTGAATTAAATGACTACTAATTATTGGAAAATTTAAACTAAAAGCACTTCTAAATTTAAATGCTCACCACAGACTCCCTATTTTCTTGTTTTGAGTTTTCATGTCTAGTTAACATTATTAACAATGCATTAATGGAATACTACACTGGTGGTCAAAATTATAAGGACAACTGAAAATTGTGCAGAAAAAAATTATTTCTGAACTAAATCGAATGAAATTTATACATAAAATGCTTTTTTATGCTGAAAACATTGTGTAGTATGTAACATTTGAGAATAAAAAATATGAATGATTTTTTTCATGATTAATAAAAAATTTCATTTTTAAACTTGGACAAAATTATAAGGACAATTAATGTTTCGGCCTCACACCTGCTAATAATTAATAATTTTCGCCTTCTTTTCAACCACTTTTATCAATCTTGCTGTCATGGAGTTTGACAGTACCTTCAGAATATTTTTGGAACTTTTTTTCCCAAGCTTTTCGATAGAAGTCATAAGTTTCTGCTTATTTTGATATTGGATACTATTTTTGTAAATTTCATGGGCTAGAATACCACACAGATTTTCCACAGGATTTAGATCGTGGCTTTTGGACCAGCCAGTCAAGTAGTTTTAAAAAATTAGCCTCAAACCAAGATTTTGAAGTTTGAGAAACATGCAGCGAAACATTATCCTGCTGAAAAACTACTCTCCGCTCGTAATTAGCGGTCCATTCGGTACAAGATTATCTCCCACTATATTAATATAGCTCTCAGAATTCATTCTGTCTTCCACAAAAACTATGGAAGCAGTTCTATTTTATGCAAAACCTCCCCACACTCGTCAATGAACCACCTCCAAATGTATTGAAAAATTTTCTTTTTATTTACGGGGAGCAAGCCAGAAATAGTGAAAAACGTCTGGTCCATCTTATTTACACCTTTTCTTGTCAGAAAAGACAACAACATGCAAGGGAGGGGCGATGGGGGCGATCGCCCCTCCCTTGAGGGACTCTTCTCCAGCAGTTTTTCGACTTTGAAGCTCAAACAAGGCAACTTTAGATGGTCTTCGATGACACTATAAGAAGTGGTTGGGATTCGGGGCTCTGATCTGGAATTTTTTCCGAAATTGAAGACAGAAACATTTGTAATAAACATGTGTTTCCCAGGATATGTGGTAAAAGAAGGGAGGGCAGTAGCAAAAAAAAAAAAAAACCGCCCCTCCCTTGGAACATTTCTGGATCCGCTCTTGACAACATCCCATTGCCTACCCATAAAGCTATATTTTTTAGCGGACTGGACTCTCAATCTCTTTTGAACTTTTGTAAGATGCTGTCGTGACTTCAGTTTTCCATAATGAAACTTTTTTTCGTGTTGTAAAACACGTCGGACAGTTCGACTACTGCACCATAAATTTAATTCCCGTTTAATTTCTGTCAATGTCTGTTTTTTTTTTTTTTTTTTTGAACAATCTGGCCTTATTGTCATTCTTTTTCCACGATCAGAAACAGAAGCTGGCCTACCTATTCGCCTCTGCTCTCCATATTTACCAGGATTTTCAAGGAAATCATAAATAACCGTTTTCGATCTATTCAGATTCGTTACAATTTGATGTGCAGTTAGTCCTGAAGTTTTAAGCAAAACAACTTTTCATTTCTCAAACTCCGAAAGTTTAGCTTAGTGGCATAACTGCAAAAATAGTATGCGACGATACCAATCACGTACTAAGCATTTTGTGCAGAGAAAAAAACATGTAAATTTTGCTTTTCAGAACTCAAAAATATAGTTGCCCTTATAATTTTGTCCAAGTCATATGGTTGTCTAAATCCAAAATGCATTTTTTAAATATGAATTTCCCATATATTTACATCAAAACTGATTAAAATATTCTTCATTTACCAATAGTTTCCTGCCATAAAATTTGCTTAATGTTCCAGACAACGGTAGCCAAGATTTGGTGATTTTCCCTTTGTCCTTATAATTTTAACCAGCAATGTATGAAAACTGTACAATAATATAAAAATTAGTCTTAAAAAATTGGAAAACATTTTGAAATTAGTTTAGGAAAATCAAAAATGGAAAAAAAAAATTCTCTCAGAAATAAATTACTTTTCTAAAATGGAACAAATTGTCACTGGTGTTCCACTGTGTGGAACTGAAGTACTTTAAATCTTTGAGAACCATCTATTGTGTTTCTCTGTAGCAGAAATATGTACGAAAATAACTCCTTCCGCAAATGCAAACGTCGCAACCTCTACTTTTTCAAGAAGACAAGCTTAACTTTTTGAGTTTAGATGGACAAAAAAGGTTCCACTTTCTTCTTAGCTTCTTGTGCATGGTGGCTTACGCATTAACCCACGACGAAAACCTGAAGGTTTTAAACGTCATACACTCTCAGAACTGAAGCTTCAACTTTCCCGAAACATTCGTTGTTTGATGAAATGGCTGCGTGAAAATGCTATGGTTAAACTTTGCTCTGAGTTGATGAAAATTTCGTGAGATTTGAGCATGATTTTTGACCAAGCTAGGAAAGAATCGTTGTAAATGACAAAATGTGTCTAACGATTGAAGAATCGTCAACACAAAGGTAGTTACTTATTTCACACAGCATCTAGCTTCCAGACCTTCACCTAGCATTGATTTAAATTTTGATATTTTTACTTCAAATTATCTTCGTAGCCTCAGGATAGTTTCCCATATGGGAGAATCTTCAAAGTCCCGTCATCTCTTCAAGATTTGGAACTCAAAAACTTTTTTTGACAAGTACATGCACCGTTGCTGCTTAAATCAGAAGCATTTTTTTTTTTCCAGTGTATCAACAATGGTAAATGCCCAATTTCAGTTCTATTTTAAATCTTCAATGATCAAAAGCAGTAGAATAAAATGGACTAAGTTTAACAAAGTATAATCCCCATCAGGACTTGGGATTGTGGGCGAATCCTCAAAGTCCCGTCATCTCTTCAAGATGTGGTCCCATTCCTGCATTCTTCCCGAACGCGGGCGCTTCGCCCCAATCCCCGCCCGTTACTTGTTCCTTTAATTACCGCGGTTCGAAGAGAAAAGTGGCTTCCTGACTTAGACATGATTGATCATTTAAGGAAAAGAAGGCGCGGGAATTTCCCAGTTGCGGTGCTGTGTTGACAACAAAGCATTACAAGCCCACAGTTTAGATTTGCATAGTAAGCTCGAACCTTTCCGGGGAATATCAGGCCGCATTGTTAAAGTCGGGCAGATTAAAATCTTGCTTTACATGGGTCGCAATAATTTAATAAGATTGGAGATATGAAAATGACTTGATTCGGGCGAGATATCTTTCTTGTAAACAAGATGGATTTATTAAAATAGCATAATTTTACATCAGCGAAGCTTTTGGCATCGCTGCTAATAATTTGAGCACCGCACCGGGGCAAAATAGATTAGGCTTGTCGAAACTAATATGCGGGAGGTTTCATAACGTCTGGAAGAATGAATGCAATTATGTTTCCTTGTTGTGTGTAAAAACATATCGAGTAGAAATTAAATTTTTATTAAATAATTTGAGAAAAAGGATATTCTTGATGAAATTGACAACAATATTTTACTAAAAACAGAAAAAAAAAACTAAGTCTTAAACCATGATCTGAAAATTTATTTCATGATCGCAAATTGGAAATCTTTTCTTTTTTAGAAGAATACATATTAAATTTAAATGTTTATGTTTTTAAGATAAAATAGTTGATTAATGACATAATTAAACATTACAACAATTTTTTTTTCGAAATTAAAAAGACATTTATCAATGCTTAACATACCAATCGTATGAATGTTTTAATTTAGCATTCATTTATACTTACTACGAAAAAAAGTTTGAATGTTTTTTATGATAAATCAGTTAAAATGCCTATCATTTTGCTGATAAAGTGGGAAACCGCTGTTTGGACCTTGCAACGCATTTTTATTTCCTCATGCTATCATTTACAAGTACTAAAATTAATTTAAAAATTAAAAAAAAAAAACAACCCTGACCCTGACTGTCGACCTCATATTAAAACGAACTTCACTGATCAGAAAGCATTTTAAATTGAAATATATTTAATTGTTTTCGAAAGGACATGGTGAACAAGGAAAAGGAAAATAGTCCTCAGTAGTAAAATTGGCTAGTCGCAAAAGCAGAATAAAGAGGGAAAATTCAAAATCTTTTTAAAATCCTTAGACTAAAATCAATAACTAGTATTTTAATTGTTAGCAAATAGAAACTGGCAACAAATATACATTTTAAATCATTGAGTTTTCTTTCCGTTTTGTCCAACAATGACATCAGCTTTCAATCGCATAAATAAAGGCTTAGCCACATTGGCTAAAAAACCTTGTAATTCGAGTTCTATATAACATGGAAGTTCCAGCACATTCTATCAAACGCAGGAAAATTTTCTCTTTCTTTTGGTACTATTGTTTTAAATGTTCAAGTACGTTCTCACTTCAAAAATCGCGAAAAACGTGTTAAAGGTTTTTAATCAATACCTTCGTTAACTAATGTCATCCGACGACGTGACTTAGCTGAGAACACTCTCGATTAACTCTCCTTTCAAACATTTTTTTTTTTCAAAATCGGTCCACCGGTTTAGGCGCCAGAGCGCCACAAACAGATACACAGGCATGTCAATCTTATAACCCCTTCCGCGTTGCCCCGTCGGGAGTTTATAAAATTAATGGGAAATACCATTTCTTAATACGAACATGATTATGCAAAATAGCGTGACGTGTGACAAAGGGGGGAGGAAGTGTCTAAGATGAAGTATGACACTTCGTGACAAGGAGGAAAGGATCATTTATAGACAGCACCCAACGACTAGTGCTGCGACAGACAATGAATCCTGCTAAATCTATTCACCAACAACAGTAGAAAACTGAAGAAATTTTAAAACACGTGTTCGTTTCATTTTTTTGCTTTGATTTCTTTTTTACGTTTCCTTTTATGAATTTTCAAATGAGGTGTTTAAAACTACTCCATTCATTACCAGTATAGATAATAGTAATTAGTAGTACTGCATTGTTTCACTAGAGCTATATAAAATTACGGATAATAGGTTATTGGTTAAGTTGTATTGAGTTTGTTTGGGTTTACTGTGCGAATCTGGCAGTATAGGCCTTCATGGTTGCTTGTAGGGTTCTTCCTAATATCACATATAAGAGTTTCATTTATCGTCTGGGCATTAATTTCTTTGTGAAGTTCTAAAACGGTATCCCAGCAGCTATTGTTACCAATTCTTACAAATACTCCTCTGAAGGGGAAAAAGAAGAAAAAAAAGAAACAAATAAATAAAATGAATTGTTGTGAGGAGTGAAACTGATTAAAAAATTCAAAAGTGTCGGACGTAATTTGTGCTATTTCTGCGCTTACCATTAAGATTTACGTTTGCGGCACAGGTAAACTATCTCATTAGAATGTATAGGGGAGAGCGGGACACATTTCTCATTATTAATTTGAGATACAACTGCCATGTATGATAAATCAAACATTTGCTAATATTTTCACGCAGTTGCCTCTCTTCTTCAACAGTGAATTCCAGTCGAAAAAATAAGTCTAAAATATGTTAAATTTTGTTCACATCTGCCCCAGTGGAGGGTCAGTTGTAAACACATTTGGGGCACAAGTAAAAACGGATACATACATGGTATAAAATACACCTAAGCATATTTCTAAGTATACTGTTTATTACACATTAACAAACACTTTCAGTGAAAATATCAAGGTATTTACTCAACATGATTAACTAACTCAATTCACAACGAGCATTGCTGCCTTCACGTTTTACAGAAAAGAAATAGAAGATGCAGCTCGATATGTGCCACCTAAAATTGTAGGTGATGGTAGTTTTCACAGAATATCATCAAAGTGTATACCATTGATGTATCAACTGTTTTTGGAAACAAAAAAGTTTCATCATTCTGCTTCCCCGAGAACTTCACCCCCCCCCCCCCCCTCCATTTGTTTTCAAGATATTACCCGAGCCATGAAGGCATATTATAGAAAGGTAATGCTTTTAATAGTAATAGTCCCTGAAAATGTGGATGACTCTCAAAATCTTAGGGAAGATGCCTTAGTAGCATAGTGGGGATTCAACTTTTTTGGGCTAATCGCCTCGCTCTAAAGGTTTGATTTTTTTCTCATGTTTGAAGAAAAAATAGTTTTTTGTACCAAAAAATCATTTTAACTTACTAAAAACAATGGCTAAGATATTTTTTTCGAGAATGCTTTTTGTTCAAATAGAAGTAAAATACATGAAAATAAAAATGGCTGCTTGGTTTTTTGTTTTATATGAAAATGACGATCTCCATCTGTGCTGCCAATTGAAGACAGCAGTTGCACGAATGTACATAAAAATCGTTTTTGCATGTGAATTTATTCTCTAAAAAAATGTTTTTTCCCCATGTTCAGACGTGTAATAATGTGGAAAGTTCGCTAGACTTGCCTTTTCTTTTTATCCTAAAACAATCGATTTTTTTGCGCCCGTTCTAAAGCCATAAATCGTTCTCTTATTCAGGGGCGCCCCGAACTAAAATTTTTGGGAGGGGGAAAATTATCAATTAACCGAATGAAGTTCCGATTTTACCGAATGATAAAATACATTCATGCACACATGTCGTACATGCGTAACATTTAGTGAGAAAAAAACATTGGTACCTTTAAAAAAACAATTCTAAAAACTAAAAAGAACAAATAATCTCAATCTTGCAATTTTATCTTCAAATTGCCGAATCGTCAGCAAAGTGAGCCGGATACGGAAATTATTGGGAGGTCACAGTGACCTCCCGGGACCTCCTATCGGGGCGCTCCTGCTCTTATTTATACCTTTCTATTAATTTTGTCGTCACTTATTTTTAGGGATCAATGCTGTTCAAAACAAAGCCTTTTCAAGTTTGTATTAAATTATAGAGCCATCAAAGCAGCTAATAAAGAATAATTTATCTTGGATAATTTAATTGTAGCTCCTATTTTTTTGCTTTTATGCTTCATTTTTACACGTTAAAACAGAAAAAAAAAACTTTTTTTCTCTCCAGTTATTTGCAAGGAATCTAAGCTATTTAAAACAAAACTAGTTCAAGCTCGCATAAAATTATAAAGCAGTAAGAATTCCAAAAAATAAGAATTAATTCATCTTGATTATTTTAATCGTAGTTCTAAATTTTCTGCTTTCGTTTTGCACTTTCAAGAAAGAAAAAAATAAATAAAAGTCTAAATGAAAAATGACGGAAAGGTGAAAATGAAATTAAAATTAACACTAGTCTATATATCACAAAAGCATTAATAACGAAACATTATTTTGAATATGAATAATTAATCTGGAAAGAAAGGTATTTAGAAAAATAGTGAGACAGTTATTTTTATTAAGTACACATAAACGTTTGTAATGTTTACTTCACTCAGTAGATGGCGATAGTTTTCAACTTCTATTCTCATTGTTATTGTTCCTGCCTGGATTAAAGATTAAAGCTTCTTACGAGATGATTAATGTACGATTTAGACGGGAAAATAAGTTTTCGTGCTAAAAAATAGAAAAAGCTTTAAACAGCTTTAACATCAAATGTTAATCACGCAGCATAAGTTACTGTCAAATCGACGAAATGACAGTGATAGAAAATAGTAAATACAAAATACTACTTATTGAAGAAAATGTCGTAATGTGGGTCATTCTATGTGAAATGAGAAAAAAGTAGTGGCCGCACAGTAATAGATTTTTATAAAATTTGGTACACAGGTTCATTTTGTGCATAGATAAAAATATCTGAAAGGTTTTGTTTTAAAATTTTATATTTTATTAGTTACATGCAAATCAAAATTGGTCCACTTGAACACCATTTACAAAAATGCTAAATGTTGCACTTTTGAAGATTTGTATTTTATTGATAAGTTAATGTAAACATAATAGTTCTATACATTT